>VZTI01002070.1:2555929-2585434 GCA_013397865.1 Struthidea cinerea | reverse complement strand
CCCAGTTAAAAAGTATTCTCAGTGTATATTCTTATTGAAATGTTGGATTTTTGAGGTAAAACCTGCTGTAAGACAAAAGTGGTTTCTCTGATGTACATGGGGCAGCTGCTGATGGCAGGCAGAGCTTGCGAGCTGAGCTTCTCTGGAAGTTCTGGTGCATGAATGATTTTACTCAGGTTCTCTAATAGCTTCACATTGAATGAAGTTCAAGGGACTGATAGACTGGTGTTTCTCTAACTGCTCTCACTGACTGCAAACACTTTCTCATTTAAACCCAGACATGTTGTCACAAACTAGCTGATTCCTGAAACTTGTGCTTATTCTTCAGTCTTGCCAAGTGTGGGTGGGCCTTATCTTGGAGTGGCAGGGACTAAGGTGGAGTGAGGTATTGGATACACAGGAGAACATTCTTAGGGAATTCAGACCAGTCTCATCAAGACTTGAAAAAAGGAAGATGTGGTGCTGTTGGTAAGACTTTTGACATATGTGCAGGTCTGTCTGCTAATTCTCATTGTTTGATTGGTGGAGTTGGCAGTGTCTTTTTGCTTTGTGCTTGTGAAGTGCTTGGCACAGTAGGGTTTGTATTTGTATTTACAAAATACGTCCTTGTTTGTTTCTAAAACAGAAATACTAGCTTTAAAACTTTTATTGCCTTTCCACTTTGCTCTTGCTTGCGTGGTTCACAGAAATGTTTGGGTACAAATGTCTGATTTAGCCCTCTGAATGTATGGTTGTCTTTATTCATGGAAACAAAACTCCTTTTGTGTGAAGCCTTTCAGCCTTCAACTTTGAGGAATTCCTGAATTGGGGGGAAAACCCTCCAACCCACAAAATTAAGTAAGACCAACTTCTGGCCCACAAAAATTTAAAGAAAAATCTGATCTTGATTTCTCCCTCTTTCTCTCCCCTGTCTTGGGTGTGATACAGTAAACTTTCCCAAGTGGATATCAGTGAAGAGAAGAGAGCTGTATCTAGAGGAGTTGTCTTATAGCATAGTGCAATGAGATGTGCAGACAAATCAAACAGCCCCTCTCTGCTTTTTGAAACCAATTCTGTGGTTTAGAATTCTCCTCTCTGGTCACGTGTAGCTATGTGTTATACTTAATCTCTTCTTGCATTACTTTGTTGTGACTATTGGAATTCTGCACAGTTCAGTATCCGAAAGTGTGGAATATGGAGTGTCTTTCATAACTGCAAAATTTGGAGTCCTCTTAATTTGATTATTAAGTTGGCAACAGGCTTTTGAAGACAGAGGGATTGGATTTGCTTTCTGTTCTGCTGGTAAGCACAGTTTAAAGGCTCACTTGTAAAATAACTCTGATCCTATCATAGCCTTACATTACCAACCTTCTGTTTTACTGTTCCTTGCTCTGTCTTATTTGGAATTACTGCACAGTGGCAAGGGCATGCCTAATCAGAGTTTATTATTTTCGACTTGGAGGTTTATTTGTACAACTTCCTTTTTATGCTGTAATCTTGTGTTTAAAATTTCTTGTGCTCTTTTGAAAGGCCATTAAAAGATGTGGATGCTTACCTTGAAGAGTTATGCTGGTTTTATGTTCTGTTGAATGTGTGAAAAAAGTGTTATAGTGATACTTCAAACTTTTTACAGAATGAATGCTGAAAATATTCAGGATTTTTAAAATGAGTATGGTTTTTGACCAGAGAGTTTGATTTGAACAGAAAAGGAAAATTGCCATCAGTTTTCCTATTTTCAGTTTGTAGAATTTAACTTGCCAGTTCTCTGAAAGCTGGAGTGTCCGCTTATTTTCATAAGGAGTAGCAAAGCAGCATATTAATCTGATTTTGAAGAGAAAAGAAATCTCGATGAGCTTGAAGTATGTTACTTGCTAACATGCAGCCTTTTTAAAGGTTTGTTTCCTGACTGGTTTTGTCAGTCACTGTGTGGCTGAATGTGTCAAACCCTCTGAGGAAAGCCAGCGCTTCCCTCCCCCTTGAATCCCAGCATGCAGTTCTTGTGTGGGTACTAGTGTGTACTTCCTCTGCATCTTCACTTTCCTGTTATTCAAAGAGTGAGCTTGATCATGAGCATTCAAAAAGTTGAGTGGAAGAAGTACAAGGTTGCTGTGCCTCAGCATACCGACCGGCGGCCCTGTTACCCTCCTCTGGGTGAGTGCTTCTTTGTGTTCTGAAGGCTGTGGTAGGTGAGAGGATCCAGCCTTGTAGGTCTGTTTTTGTCTTCTACACCTGATGAAAGCTGCTTTTCTTAACTTTGCAAAAGTTAGTTTACTCTAACAGAGCAGGTTGTGGAAGGCAAGGCAGGAAACAGAGCAGGCTGTTTTCTGTGGCACTGCTCCACTGCAAGTGTTGTGTGAGCTCTGGCTGCATCACACCTGCAGCCGCAAGATCCTCTTTTTAATGCTCGTGTTGTGGGCTTCCCTTTCACCTGTAACTTGTTCATGGTAGAAATGTTATTGTTCTTCTGTCTGATTGGATGTCTTAATGTCCCCAGTTTTCTTAAACCATGCACTAAATTATGGTGATTTCAGCATTTAGTTGTTTTGATTCTTTGCAGTTCTGCATGCTGTGCCTTCTGGTACTTTTGAATGTATAAACTTATAGCAGCTCCTTGACCCCTCACAGGTTTTTCTCCTCATTTTGGTGGTATCTCAAGAGAGCAATATTTCCTGTAGTTTGGAAAGAATGTTTTGCGGAGGGATGCTTTTGAAAAGAAATTTGGGATATTATTCTTTCCTTTTCCTTCTGCCATCCTTCATACCTATTCTAATTGAAATTTCATGGATTGTCTCTTCTGTTTTGTGACTAGGGCCAAATAACACAGATTTGCAAGGAAAAGACAATTTGGGCATTCCTAGTACCTGTGAATATGCTATGTGGATACAGTAATTGACAGATTGGAACTTTATCTTGTGGTGTCAGAGCTTCATGAAATCAGAACCTGTTGATCAATAAAGAATTTGGTCCACTTGACTTTTGATGTGGGTTTTTTGGTACAAAGCTGGAGTCTGAATACAGGCTTTTGGAAAGAGAAACTAAAATCCTCTTAAGATATATCAGTGTAATGGCTAACTTTAGAATAAAATGATGGGCCGGGACTCTGATCTCACGTATGCTTGCTTCTAGAACAATGGGGTGGATTTGGATATATGCCAGTTTAGCTGAGAGCAGAAACTTTTCCTTTGTGGCTCAGTCCAAACTATTTTAAGAAACTGACAAAAATGTTGAGAAAACTCAGTAATGTGAGTGGAGTTGCTTTTGACTGACTCTGGAGAGCTCAGTAAATTATAGGTTGGAGAGATCTAGTGTTCTTCAAAATCTGCACGTATTCAGCCCTCAAATGTGAGACAGCTGCAGTTGATCACTCTTGGAAGGTTAGCAGTAGGAGAAAATCAATCTGCTTGGTTTTTAACCTGGGCTGCTGTTCATGGAACTTGTTTGTTCTGGCTCTATGTGTATTGGTGTGGGTTTTTTAGGACTATTTCTTGGATTTTTTTCCTTCCTTCTTTTTTTATTTTATTTTTAGAAAAGCATAACCTTGGGACAGGAGTTACAACCAGACATGTAGTTAACTGATAAACACTGCAGTTGTGAAATCTCTGAAATGTTCATCTATGGGATAATAGGAGGTTCAATCTCTCTGAAGTTTTCTGTCTCAATCCTTCAGGTGTTTTTAACATGTAAGTGCCAGTGTGTGCACACGTTTACTATTTGGGGATGTTTGTGTGTCTATGGATGATTTCTCTGGTGCCTGCTCCAGGCAGCTAGGCTAAGGTGAAAATCTCCTAGTTGAGTAGCAGCTACCTGCTTGCTCTGGTGCTTTATATGATTGAGAAGAGTGTTTGGTGATTGTTTCTTAAAGCCCGTTTAAGTCTGAGTTGAGAGCCCTCAGTTTTTAAAAGCATGTAGATCAAGGCTGGTATACTCCAATTATAATTTTTCTTAATCAAGCAGCAGGATTGTTTTTGGGAAATTTGTTGAATTATAATCTTCCTAACTCTTCATGAAGTGTAGGACTGTAGATTTGCTTTCCAGTAGAGTCAGAGTCTCAAATTCACTGTCATCTGCTCACTGTTTTTAAAACTGTATTTGGAGACTGTGAGGGACTTGTGGCTTTGGATGCTTCTGAGTGTGTTGGAAATGGACATAGGAGTGAAAAAAACCTGAAAAAAAGCTAGAAGGTAAGAGGCGCAGAAGGGAAAATGAGGAAAAAACCTGAAGGTAAAATAAATGGTGGGGGGAGGGGGAGTGTGCTAAGGTGGAGAGGCCATTCTCTGAGAGGACAGGATTTTTAATGATGCAGTACTAGAAATAGTTGGAAAAAATGGGTGGAGAAGTTGGAAGGGGTGTGTATGTAATTGTTTCTTCATGTCCTTTGCATTTCACAGAAATCTAGAATACAAATAACAGGGACACTTTTCAGTCAGCAGAGGTGTGGCTTTGGCTTTTTTGGTTGTCTGCTTGCTGTGAGAATTGGCAGGGACTGGAGGAAGGGAGGTTGAAGCTGATACCTGATAAAGTATCTGATTGTAAATGAATTATTTTGGGTGAAACCAAAGTGGATAAGACTAACTTCTGTTCTCTGAAGCCCAAACAGCGCAACGAAGTTTTGTCAGAGATTGATTTATGGTCTAAAACATACTAAACAATTTAGCTCATCTGGTGGGATGCCCTTCTTTATAACACTCTAATCTCTCTTAAGAACCTTTTAAACTCTCAAGTTGGTGGTAGGTGCTGGGAGTGTGGTGGCACTGGTAGGCTAGTGGTGCCTGACTGGAACCAAAACTTACTCTTTATCTGGGAGGGGAAAAAAGAAGGGATCTTGTACTTTCTTCACCTGTTCAAAAAAATGAGCTTTCTTCGTTGCTGTTCCATGCCATGGGAGATAATTTATATTCTTCTAGTAAAATTTCTGAAACTGTTCTAGTAAAAGTTCTGAAACTGAAAATGATTGGGCTATTTTGTGTTTATGTATACATATTCTACTGTTGTAGCACTGTTTGATGTGATTATTTTCTAAAATGTTTTTTTCACCTCAATTGCCTCATTAACCAGGATATCACCCTGTCATTGGAGGGGAGGCTACTTAATGTATATTATGGAGGCAGAAAAAGATGCCGGTTCTGTGAAACCTTCTGGAAGGGGTTGCCTTGTGGCACATTTCCTGTAAAATGTCAACTCCTGAAGCCGGTAAAGCACTCTGCAGTAATTGAATAATCTATATTAGCATCTTAGCATTATGCGGCTAGATGTTGTTTTGTTATTTTATTCATGCAGTTGTCAACAGAAGCAAGAGATCAATTTACATTTTGTTGTGTGAATTAATTGTGCAGGCACCACCCCAGTGATTGAAATGAGTGTTACTTTTTGATAGCATTAGAAGGCAATGGCTATGATATGACTGAGGCATTTTGCAAACAGATAGTTTGAAAGCATACCTTTTGAGACTCTGCATTTAGCTTGTTACCTTTTGTGTCTCTGGAAATCTCAGAAGCACTAGCCTATAAATGTACTAGCTTTCTTCCAGTTGGGAAGGAATTTGTCTGTGTTCCCACAAGATATATGCACTGATAGCAGCTTGATATTATTTGAGACCACACACAAGCTGTTACAATAGTCAAAATAATATTTATGGTATTGTTCATATTACTGTAAACTCTGGTCTAGTTAGTTGTTCAGTAGAGTTGTGTTGGACTTCAAATCTGTTTGATTTCAAACAACTCTAGCTTTTAAACACTTGAAAATGGTATATTTCCTTTTTGGCAGCAGGTGATGAAGTATGCATTCTGAAATACAGCATAGTTGCAAATAGAAACAGGTTTACATAGTAATTACATCATATTGTTGCCTTTTCGGTCTTGAAGTGAACCCATTTTCAAAATCTGAAGGACTTTAAAAAAACTCTTCTTATGTATAATAAACTCTTAAATGCACATAGGTATTGAAAAAGTAGAAAAAATATTTTCTATTGTCGTGTAGTAGAGTCCCTTGGGGGGAGCGTTTTGCTGCTGAACGCAGCCTGTGCCCCTCTGCATTGTATGGGACAGAGCGGTGACTCAGCTCTGCCATGTGGAGAGACCACGTTCCCCCGGCCGGTGAATTATCTGCCGCTGGTTCCCTTTTATGTTCTCACTGAAATGTTGCGACCCTTAACTTGAGGGCTCCATCTGCTTCCTGCCCTCGTCCCTGATGAATAGGGCAGGAATTGGCAGCAGTGTGGTCAGCTATGTGACCTCATTTGTGTGGCGTCTGGGTGGAGCGCGCCCTAATCTTCGCTAAGCGAGCAGCTGAGAAAGCGAATTGCAGTAATTCCCTGGCTGATCCTTCCAGCGGGTAAAACCCGGGCTTGTGCTGCAGGGCAAGGAGATGCCTTTACTCTGACACTCGTTACGTGCGGAGATGAATTTCTATCGAAGCGTTCAGAGAAGCAGGAAATGGTTCGAGGGTTCTCTGCAGAAGTCGGGAAATGCGCTGTCCGAGTTCCCTGTGGTGCAGGGTGACATCCATCAGCTTTCCCCTTGTGTCTGTCTGCCTGAATCAAAGCTGTCACACGAGTGTGCACTGGCAGCCCTTGCTAATATTTGACAGTTAACAGAGCATTCCGTGTGTCTTGCGCAGATGGAAGCGGGCTGGTTGTATCTGACTTGCTGAATTTCACTGCAGTGTGAATGTTGTACTGTGGTCGTGACATATCTCTCATTATTGAGATAAAATGTTGCTCAGGGTTAACTGTCCTGGGTCTGATTAACTTGAAATTGAGGCCTGTGATATGATACACCAACTTAAGAGGACATAGGTCCTATCGCTGCCCGTTCCTTCTTGTGCTGGTGACTGGTTCTAGCCCAGTGCTTTTGTGAGGTTGCCCCTGAGCTGTCCCCCAACAGCTTCAGGACTGTCTGCCCTGGATTGAAAGAAAGCATTCTGCTTGGCTTTATGAGCTGCTGAAGTACAGCCTTTAATACGGTTTCTCTTTCTCTCAGCTATACTTTTTACCCTGATAAAATTGTCCAGCTCAATCATTTTAAGCTTCAGATTATTTTAAAAGGTTCTTAGCTGGTTTAATACCTTGTAATGCAAAATATTTTTAAAGCAATTCATAAAACATTCTGTGCAGACCATTGAAATTAACTTCTGCTCCCAGCTCAGCTATAATAAAATCAATATTTACTTCGCTTGTGTGACCAGGGTTGCCTTATTTCCACTGCTGCTTTTAAGGTAGCAAAGAGATAGTAAAGTTGTTACTTCCTGAAAGCAGAATAATAGATCCCCTCTAAAGCTACTTTTTCTCCTCCTACAGTCCTTATGCAGAGTCTTTTGACAAATATGTCAAGCATACCCCTTTCTAAAAGGTTACTTGCCATTTCTCCACTTCTAAGGCAGAAAGCAAATGAATGTGGTCTGTTTAGTTGCTGCAAATAAATGTAAACTTGGAATTGAATATTTGAAAGCTAATCTCTATTACTAAATAGCATCCATTTTGTTTTCTGTGATTTTGTATAATGTAGGTTTTGCATTGCATTTTTTTACCAGACAACTTGCTACTAATTCTTGTTGTAGTTTTCCTTTCAGTGAATAAGTTGTAAGCTTTAGCTTGCTGATGACAATTTGAGATTGAAGGATAACAGGCTGAGATTCTTAGCCTTGTACAACAAAGACGTGAAGCTCTGTCACCTGATGTCTTATCATCATTTCCATATCTGTTGCCATAAAATCTCATGCAAGCATTCCTTATCTAATCTACAAGCAGTAACTGCAGTAGCTTGAAAAAAAGTTCCAAGTGTGGGTTACATAGAACTTTCCTGTGGGAACGTGCCTCAACTTTTTGTTTAGTAGTCTTGAATGCAGGTAGAGTCTCCCACAATGTTCAAGCTCATTTCTCAATACTAAAAGTGAGAGAAAATGTAGTTGGTGAATGTGAGTATCAAATGATGATGTACTGATAGTGTATTTTGCTGTATTAAGCAAGCAGTGAATGTGCTGTACAATTGAATGGAAGCAAGTATTTTATCTTTTCAGTTTTTGGTCTGTGAACAGAACTGATTATACAAAAGTTGTTAGCAGAAAGAGTTGTAAGTCCTAATACCTAGACAGAATTAAACCAATCACAGTATGCCTCTTGTGTTTTTAGCTGATTTTGATGCTGTTTCATTCCTGTCTCTAATACAGTCATGTCATATATTCTTGAAAATTATCAGGCTGTCAGATATTCCCACTTCAGGGCATGGTGTCAGCTTTCTGTTGGAGGTGCTTTTTGGTTGAAGTAGTTTATCTGCCTGTCACTAAGGGGGGAAAAAAAGTGCTTATTTTAACCAAATGGTTTTTTTAAGTTTGCATCTGAAAGAGAAACCTAGGCGTTGCTGATAATGCAAGTTGTTAACCTTCCAAGAGATTTCATTTTACAAGGGATTAATATCAGAAAACAGTGCTATTTAACTCATTATTAGGATCAAATGATTTGAACTATAGTAAGCAATACTAGAATAGACTTTATTGTATATAGAGCATTCACCTTGCTTCTCTTTTTTTTTTTTTTAAGGTATTTGGTGGTTTGTTTGGTTTTTTTGTGGGTCTTCTATTGTTTTTGTTACAGTAATAAAAATAACTTTAAGAGTTTGCCCTCAGGAGTTGAGCGGGAATTATTTTATGGCCAGGTAAACTGGTTTGCTATCTTATTGGACATTCTTCTCTGAGCTAAGGGGAAAGATTTTTCTGTATAAATTGCTGTAAGTGTGCCTTATTGCAGTCTTTGACTCTGCATAGTTTGCTGTTCAGTCCTTTTGCCGGGTTGACTTTGGTAGCTGCCAAATGCCCACCCCACTACTCCCTCCTCTCAACTGAACAGGGGGAGAAAAATAAGACTGAAAAGCTCATGGGTTGAAATAAGGATAGTGATATCACTTGCCAGTTTGAACTGTGGGTGAAGCAGTCTTGATGGAGGGGATTTTTTTTTTTTAACTTACGGACAATTAGAGTAAGATAGAGTGAAACAAGGAGGAAAAACTAAAAGACTTTCTACCTACCTATCCCTATCTGCCTAGACTCAATTTCTCTCTTTAATTTTCAAACCCTTGCCACCCTTCCCCCATAGGAATGAAATAGCCTGCTTATTTCAAGTATATCTTCAACTGGAATGTTTTTTGAGAAAAAAGCTGTATTTTCTTAGCAGATACATGCAGTCAATTCTCAGCAAGAGTATGAGCTTAAAAACCTATGGTCCAAAAATTTTCAGATGGTAAAAACAAGTTTGTTTCTTGGTCTGAAACAAACTTAAATATATGTGAAAATAATTCAAAGTTTGGTTTAGCAAATATGCTAATGCTTGTGGGAGCACGGTTTGGCTGACAGTGTGTCCTTGTGCCTTTATTGTGTGTGACTCAAAAACCTATGCAAATGAACTCCATGTTTGAGGCATGCAGACTTGCATTGAATATTTGCAGCATCTTGGAAATGGTCCTGGTCAGCCGCTATGCAAGTGCGGTGTTCTGCTACTTGTGTGTGAACGTTGCTCCCACTTCTGATGGCATCAACTCAAGGAGCCTGCAGGAGCAGTCAGGCTGGGTTACAGACACCATCAGCAGGGGTAGTGGATGTTTTCTAGCCCCTTTTGGTGTTCCTTATTCCTGCATACTGCCCTGTCTCCAGTCCCCTCTGCAGCACGCACAAAGCTGCATGCTTTGTAGCTGTCACTCTCCAGAGGGTTAGAGGGTGAGTCAGATCTCAGTGACAGAACATGTATATCCTAATAGTCTTGTCCTGCTGAATATCCTTGAACATTATACACAGCAGAGTCATATCGGGTAAATAATTAACTACTATTTTGACAGTGTGAATGTGCTTTTTATCTATGAGATGGGAGGCTATTGGATTAGCAAAAAAAATTTGTTATAGCTGATGAACATAACACCCCACAAAAAACAGCCCTACCAAATCCAAACAGAACCAAACATATCTGTGTATACAAATTATCAGTGGCTGAAGGAATTAGGAAAAATAAATGTTCATCAGTTCAGTAGTTTAGCATGCAATTCTTCCAGGGCCATTGTTCCCTGTTCAATTAAAAATTGGATGTGACACTGAATAAATCTGTAGCCATCTTATTTTTCATAGTGTAGTCTGGGTGAGTGGAGCAAAGTTGATGCTAGAGTTGGTAGAAGTTCCTGCAAAATGCCTCAAACAGAAACAGGTCTTGGGGAGATGCTCTACTGGCTTAGCACTAGCTCTTGAAGACTTTTGAAACAAATAGATAACCTCTGATTGACTTGTTTTATTACTGACTGCTTTGCAGTGGAAAAATGCTCTCTCATGTCTAATAAATCAAGGAAGCTTTTTTCTTGTTCCTCTCTTAGCATATTCATTCTCCTGTTGTGTTCTCATGCAAGTATAAGTGAATTATTGAGCCTTCATCTTTGCAAAAAACAAACCAAATGTGCAGGTAAGAAAGTTAGAACGAAGTTCCAAAACAGTATCTTATGTTGTCAAAGAAATATTTTTTTGGGGAAATCTCCCTGGTATAGGTAAGTGCCGTGGTGTGTGGTAAATTTGCACAATTATGATTTTGCTACTGCTGTGGTGGTTTTTTGTGTGACCTTCAGCTTTCCTCCTGTCATTATGCTGAAATACCTCTTTGAAGTTATTTGATAAATATCTTCCATTTCTCAGGCCTGTTTCATTTTTCCTGCTCTTCCTATAATGTGACACTTCTGCATTTATGTCTTGACTCTTAAGATTTTGTTTTAACTGATGCCTGCTTTCTGTCTGCATCTTTTTCCTCTCTGAATTCTTTTCTGCTGTCCTGTGGTTTGGAGCCTGACATGATCTGGATGAAGAACTTGTGTCACAATTGATACGATAAATACAAACACTCATGTTTCATCCTTGTGCTCTCTTAGTCTTTTCTAGTTCTTCCTTCTTTCCCAAGAACGAGTATCCTCACATACTGCTTTCTTATATGGCTTCTTCTGATATGCTAAAAGTAGAGAACAAAAGGTAGAAATTCAGGCTTTTCCTGAAGATTTCCATTTTTTGTTTCTATAATGTTCATGTCTAGGAGGTGCAGTTATTACAACTGAGCAGCTGGAGTTTTGTGTCATCTTCTAATGCTCCCTTACTGAGCCCAAATTTCATTCTGCATTTGAAGGATTAGAAGGTTGGTAGTCAGTCCTAATTGCTTTTCATTTTTGCAGCCATGTAGAGACTTGAGGAGTAACAGTGAAGTGTTGTGACATGAATAGAAGGAGTGACAATGTGACAAGACTAAAGTTTCTGAGATTTTATTTGTTTAGTTTTTAGCAAGTTGTTTTTATTATACACTTATCTCTGCAGCGCTGGAGACAAGTCTCTCACATGTAGAAGGTTATAATTAAATGCACCAAAATTGAAACAAACATAAAAGGTTGCTAAGTCATCTCTTGATCATGCTAATGGTTTTGAGAGCAAAAATCTTCACATATATTCCTTTTTTTTCCTAGCCTCCCTAAAATCCACTCACATTATTCCTTTGCTCTTTCCCTTTCAATCAGTTTTCACTTGTCATTTGCAAAATCCAAGGCTTCTGTTTCTGAGTAAACAGAAGTCTGCAAATGTCATTTTGTGAAGCCATTCATGCCAGTTCATAGCTGGACTGAAAAGATGCTGCAGGATAAAGCATGTCTGTATTGCCTTTTAAGCACTTCCAGAGCTGCTCTCAGCTGGACTGTGTAACTTTGAGGGCGGTCATAGCAATATTTAGTGGAATAATTGTATGAAGAAGACGACTGTGTATCTTCTGGCCACCTGAGTTACTCGTCAGTGTGAATTTTCATTTCTGAACCTATTGGACAGTGATAATGTCTCTTGTTCTGTTTGAGCAAGTAGCAGGTAGGTAGGTGATTGACATTTAGGATGCATTTGGTCCTGCTACACCAACTTGTAGATGTGTGTGCAGTTGCAAGAGTTCTTTCCATTCTCCCTTTATGGTATTTCATGAATACTTGGGTTTTGTGAATGATCATTCTTCTACCACAGGTTGCTCACGTGTCAGTGCTGGACAGCCTGAAAAATGAGCACTGTACTGCAGCTTGCTCCATGATCTTCAGGCAGCGGTGTGCATGAGCTCATATGCCCTTCTGTACATCCTTACTACTGTTTCTCACTTCCTTGCTTCTTTACGGTTTAAAAAGTTGGGGGTTTTTTTGTGCTGCTGCTTTGCTAGTGTGTTCTCGATGAGAAAATATTGTAACTTTTGAAGAGTAGCCTTAATGTAGCAATACTTTGGAAAATTGGAAGTGGTAGTCGACATCAAGTGAAATAAGAGGCCTTCAGATATGAAGGTCTAGTCTGTATTATGTGAATTAAGCTTCTTATGTCATTGTGTCAGGGATGAAAATGGTGTTTATGGTGTTTCTTAAAAAAAATAAGCAGTTTTGTGATTTAGTTTTTAGGACTGTTGTTCAAAGGAACAAACAGCTGTAGAAAAATCTTGTAATAACTCTAATATTAAAGCTGTTTAAGGTTTTCAAATGTATTTATATTGCAATGGTTTAAGATGATATGTTAAAGTGGGACAACTTTAAAGTTGTAGCAAATTTCATCAATTACATTGCTTTTAGTTTTGCCTTGTGTGATGCAGGTAAGACTGTGAGAAATACTGCAGTTATTTGTGATAGTTAGCAATGCAGAGTGTTGAAGGTAAACCTTTTTTTGCTTTATAATTTGTAGAAATGAATTTTAAAAATTGAGTTAAAAGTACTTTCTAAATGCATTCCCCACTTTTCCTCCACATCTAGTTTATAGTACACAAAGCTAAAGATTCAAAGGCAAGTCATATGACGACAGCAGCATGCTTAGGAGATGACCTTGTGATTTGTTCTGGTTATTTGACCCTGTTCATACCACTTGTTTGTTCTTTGAAGGTAATGTTATTGCTTCAGAAATAAGAATCTTTATTTTATTACCATCATTGAGGTGTTACATTTATCTGCATAACCTGAAGAGTGTGGAATTCATTGCTGTTTTTTTTTTTTTTGCCACTGAGCTTTATAGTCTATGGTAAATTAAATGCATAATTTTATTGAGACTTTGAAATTCTTGTAAATGTGTATGAAGTTAATTTGTTGTAGAAGCTTTCTCACTCAGAAGTGCAAATACATGTTAAATGGAAAACCGGCTTCTCTTAATCCCTTTGGGGAACCACATGAGTCTTTCTTTTCTTTCATAGAAAGCCAGTCTCTTTGTATGCTTCTGGGCATACATCTTTGCCTTATCCCCATCTCTTTTCTCTCCCTCATTTGACCCTTTACTTTGAGCAATTGTGCATCAATGTAGACCCTTTTCAACCTGCCCAAATATGCTGGTGCGGTTGGGCTTTGCTTCGCCAGAGCTGTCTGGTACTTGGTAGTGTTTGCGTGGGTAGGTCTGACATAACTAACGTGTGCCTGGCTCTTTGGAGAGCTGGGGATGTGCTGAGAAGTGACTTCAGACTGGGATGTTGTACTGACACCAAACTTTAAGCACTGCTCTTGTTCTAGCTATGCTTATAGCATGCAGTTTGGGAGATTAGGAAGTACTTGTTCAGTAAAACTGTTTGTAGCTACAGATACTATTTGACACTACTTGCAATAGCTTTTCTTTCTGGGTTGGGGTGAGGGTGGGAGTGTCAAAGCTGTAGATAATTCCCCCCTTGCCTTATGTGACCCAGCAATGGTGATCTTGTCCTGGCTTTTTCTGGGGTGGGGGTTAAGTACTGATCTTATTCTTTCTTAGTCTACTGTGACACTGGAAAGGTGTAAGTATTTTTATTGATTAAAAAATATCAGACCAAGTGTTCTGAGTTTCAAGATAAACCATTGAATTGAGGAAATGATTATTTTCTATTGCATCAAATGCTTTTGTTTGCTACAGAGGCTGTACTTGGTATTTTGATTTGCTGTATAGCCTGCCTTTCTTGCTGGCAAAGAGAGTTGATCTGCCATGTAGTTGTCATCATTTCCTCATCATTGCCTGTAGTGGTGTCCACAGGTAGATACCCTGTGCTTATACTTCTTCCAGAAGCACATCTGTAATGGTGCTTCCTCTAAATTACCTTATTTTCCTATTTTGCTTTGCAGTTCAGGGATCTCTTCAGTCAGAAAGTATATCTGTCTTTTTGTGGACTCTTAATTCCGTAAGCTTGTCTCTTCTTTTTTAGCCAGTTTTTACTCGTGCCCTAATTTTTCTAGTTTCACTGGTGATTATCATAATTTTGGTCCTTAGGCTAGCAACATCCAGGCTACAAGCTCCATCCTCACTGAGCACAGACACCACCTGTCTGCTTCAGGGACATTGACCTTTGACAGAGGGCAAAAAAGTGAATACTGGCTTGTTGCCTGTCTCCTTAGCACTGGGAAGGCATGCAAAAGAACCCTCTCTGAAAATGCACCCAGGACAGGATTATACCTGTGTGACTGATCTACTGGAACAGTTGCCAGAGGCAGCAGTACTAATATGACATGTAATTATCTGTTTTCATTCGGTGATCTTTTTGTTGTTTAGCCAGTTTCTACAAAGGTAAAGGTGATGTGTCTATTCCAGATTGTACACAGACCCACTTGATATGTTAGAGTGACAGTATTCAAACCCTACAATTGCACAGGTTCTGCCACAATTTTCTTAAAAACTTGTCATTAAGTAATACAAGCATGAGGAATGGGATGTGTACATTAATCCTTTGGCTAAAGGATTGGCAGCTGAAAGCTTATAGCTCAGGTTCTGCCAAAGGCTTGGTAGGCTTTGAACTTTGGTTGGTCTCCTTTTGACTGCTCTGTTGCTGTATTGTCATTGAATTATGCAACAGTGTGGGTTGGAAGGGGCCTTAAAGAGCATCTAGTTCCAAACTCCCTGTTGTGGGCGGAGACATCTTCCAGTAGACAAGGTAGCTCAAAACTCAATCTAATCTGGCCTGGTACACTTCCAGGGATGGGGCATCCACAGCTGCTCTGGGCAACCTGTTCCAGTGCCTCACCACCCTCACAGCAAAGAATCATATGTGATCCAAATATACTCTTTCCCTTTCAAACATTTACTCCTTGTCCTATCAGTGTACTTCCTGACAGTCTCCATCCCCAGCTTTCTTGTAGCCCCCCCTTTAAGTACTGGAAGGCTGCTCTTTGCCAAACTGAACAACCCTGACTCTCTCTGCCTATCTTCATGGCAGAGATATTCCAGCCCTCAGATCATCTTTGTGGCCTCCTCTGGATCTGCTCCAACAGGTCCTTGTCCTTCCTGTGCTGGGGGCCCCAGAGCTGGAAGCAGTACTCCAGGTGGAGTCTTATGAGAGCGGGCTATCTTCTCCATTTTTTTTCACACAATTGGGAGTGGTATATCCTTAAGGATCTTTCTATATTGAAGTGGGAAGTATTCAGTGACCTCACACTGATGGTCAGTGTCTTGGTTGATTGCATAAATACCTGGTTTAATGTGTTCCAGATATTTGTCCTGCTATTGCCAAGCAGAATTTACGTACTTTCAGAGCACTTAATCAGGAGGGGGTTCAGCTTTGGGGACTAATTAATGACTAAGCCAGGGAAGGAAATGAGAGTTTAATTAGGATATAGGATTAGCAGTGCCTCAACTTACTGCTGTTCTGATCAAATGACAAAAGAAATTTTTATGTTTGCCAGAAGCCATAAGAAGGAACTGTTCATAATACTTTACTCCAATTTCTCTTTTATTTTTTCTCCGTTAAGATGTCTCACTGAAAACACAAAGTGGCTAAGACACCTTTATGACTGTCTCCTCTTACCTCTAGAGGAAGAACAGTAATTTTGTCATGGACAAAATGCTCAAAGGTTTGCTTAGCATTTCAGTTTCTGCACAAAGGTGTTTCCCCTTCCGCAGTGGTGCAATATTCCTTGGCCAGCACAGGCATGTAACTGGGAAAGGAAATAATTTTTCTCAAGAATTGGACTTGCCTTTCACTTAATCTTCCTCACTAGGGTTGGGTGACAGTATAAGACACTTAACATACTTTGGGTTGGTCATGTGAAGCTAAAAGCAGGCAAACTTACGGACCATTTCTGTAATGAATTTGTTGGATTATTTTAGGGATAGAAATGAGAGTATTTGGTGTAGCTTGCACTAACAAATATTTTGGATTGAAATTCTTCAGTTATCTTGTTTGTTCTTTTTGCTTGCAGCTGCTTCATCTTTAGAGCACTACTACACCATGTGAATTTTAGGGGCTTCCTTTAAACCTTCTATGTTTCAGGTTTCATCTTAGTAATTACAAGGGTTAATAGGCTAAGGTAAATAATTTACAGGCATCAGTGACTGATCCGTGACAAAATAATGGAATAGCCAATGAAGCTCAGACTTGGCCTGTCTGGAAACAAAATAAACAATTTATGCTTTTTTGAACTTCCTTTGTCTATTTGACTTCTGTAAAGACTCAGCTTAACTTTGTTGTCAAGATTGGTATGCAACAGTTTCCTCCACTTCTGCCTTCCAAACATTGCCTGCCCAGGAATATGTAAGGTACCATCACTTGGTATGAGTCTTAATTGTGAAGAATTGAAATGTGTTAGTCAATTGTTTTAAGCTGGACAGAAGTATGTAGAAGCTTTCTAGTATGTAGTCTGTTAAGTGAAATTTAGCTTTTCACTAAACCATATTGCTAAATGTTCACATGCCTTTTGAATGCTTCCAGGGATGGTGATTCCGGCACCTCCCTGGGCAGCCTGTCCTAATGCTTGACCACCCTTCCAGTGAAGAAGTTTTTCCTAATATCTAGTCTAAACCACCCCTGGTGCAACTGCAGGCCATTTCCTCCTGCCCTGTCACTTGTTACCTGGGAGAAGAGACTGAACCCTACCTGGCTACATCCTTCTTTCAGGCAGTTGCAGAGAGTGATAAGGTCTCCCCTGACCCTCCTTTTCTCCAGGATAAAGAGCCCAAGCTCCCTCAGCTGCTCCTTATAAGACTTGAGCTCTAAATCCTTCACTGCTGCCCTTCTCTGGACTCAAGTCTTGCACCTCAATGTCTGTCTTGTAGTGCAGGGCCCGAAACTGGACACAGGATTTGAGATGTGGTGTCATCAGTGCCAATTACAAGGAGACAGTCACTACCCTGGACCTGCTGGCCATGCTTTCTGACACAGGCCAGGATGCCATTGGCCTTCTTGGCTTCCTGGGGATACTGCTGGCAAGTTTGTGAAAAAGAAGCTTGCTTCCTTTCTCTGTCATTCCTTTAGGCATGAGCATGCTGCATGTTCTTGGATGTGCTCCCATCTACTCAGTGCTGGTGATGCCACACCTGGAGTACTTGGTCCAGTTCTGGGCTCGCCGGTACAGGAGAGATGTGAACATACTGGAGTGAGGGCCACAATGATGATGAAGGGACTGGAGCATCTCTCCTGTGGGGAAGGACAGAGCTGGGGCTCTTCAGCCAGAAGAAAAGGATCAGAATCCAAGTGATGCTACTGAAGTTTATAAATATGTGACGGGATGATGCAAAGAAGGTAGTGAGGCCATTGAAAAGACGAGGCAGTGGGAGCAAACTGAAACACAGGAAACTCCATTTTTGTTAAAACCCTGTCTTGGGTTGCTCAGAGAGGTTGTGAAGTCTCTGTCACTGCAGATGTTAGAAATCTGACTGGACATGGCCTTGGGCAACGTGCTCTGACTGGGGGCTTGGATTAGACAAATGATCTCCATAGATGACTTCTGACCTCTACCACGCTGTACTTTCTATAAAAACACTTCAATCCAAAATTTTACTAAACTTTCTGGGAACTATGCGAGGAGCCATGGATTCATACAGGTGGAAGCTTGCTTAGTCCTTGAGACATCCACATGAAATTACCAGAAAACTTTTTTGATATTACAGTGATTATAAGAGTTACAGAAGTGCAACGGGTGTATAAACTATACACGTTCATTGTATTTGGGGTTTTTGGTCTAGAAATCTTGTTCCAAGTGATAGTGTGTTAAGGCTTTGTAAAGACACTTCTTTAATTTTTTTCTTAATTTCTACGTTTATTATCATTGGAAAGTTTATTTTTTATTACCTTCCATACATGAAATACAACTGTGAAAACACGTGTGATTTTAGATTTTTTTTTAGCACACATATGCTATTTTTTTGGTCTTAAGGCAAGATTTCTAAATACCATTAGAGTTTTGAAGCAGTCAAACCCAGAAAGCTAACACCTTGACTTTGCATAACTCAGCTGCTGAAGGTGTTACATTATGATTTTCTTCTACACTGGACTGCTAGGAAAGACTTAAATTCCATGGGGTTATAAATTCCATTTGTTTTTAAGTAGCTCTATTCTGCACACCGCTGTCACTGGAATGGGTCCTATATGGTCTGTATCCAGAGATGCTTGGTTAACTTCCTTTCAGGAACATCTAAATAGCACTTATGATTTTGAAAATGTTAACAGCATACAATTTTTTGCAATCTGTTGATTTAATCCATTTTCACAAGGAAAGTAGGATACTCTGAATAAACTTGTCTTTCCATCTTGTTTTTTTTTCCCCTGCACAACTAGTTCAACTTGTAGTAACTAGTGGAAGTTTAATAAACCTAATTGTATGTTGTAAAGCTAATTGAGCAGCTAGAGGTTGTGTGAACATACCAGTCAAATATGCCAGTCAGCATGTGAAGGACAACCTGGTGCATACCCAACTACCTGTACCTGTGTGCTGGGATGGGCTGGGAGTTGCAGTGAGAGGCCAGAGAAGAGGTGGGAGGAGCTGATGCCAGTGGGACATCCACTGATATATAGGAGGCCAAGCATTCTTAGTGTTCTGCTTAGGAAATTGGAGCATATAGTAATATGTAGGAGCCAGGTATTACTATTAAATCTCAGGAGTATGGGGTCTGTCTGTGATAAGCTGTTGACCTAGAGAGTTTTGGAGAGGAATGACGGTAGACTCTAGGAGACTGCGTTAAAGAGTGGCAGCTCTGAGGGTATGGATCAGGAAAGGTTTTAATATTTGGAGTGAAAAGATGGGGAATGAGGGGGGTTTAGGATTGCAGTCTTTGGGTTGTTGAAAAAGAAAAATAGGAAAACCTCTGACTAAGAGAGTTGGGATAGACGAGACTCTGGAATATGAGAGGGCAGAAAAATTTAGTGTTGTGAATGACTTTTCAGTGCTACTGTCTTTACCTGCCTGTCACAGAGAACAAAATAACATTGTCTCTTGTACTGTGAGCATTGTTTCCTGAAGATGTTCAAACAAGGTTGTTTGTGATGTCTGCCTGATTTGAAACTCTGCCATAACTAGAAGAGAGAGCTACTTTCATATATACAGTTTATGGCTTGGCTTCCTTCTCTATCCTAGCAATCTTGTTTACTTGTGCCTGTGCAGGGTCTCTGACATCTGTTGTCTCTGCTTCCTTCTGGTATGCAGATGGGCTTTTTGTGGGGATGGCTCTTCTGTTATGCAGAAGATTATGCTAGTTGATCACAGTGATCCCTCTGACCTTATATCCTGTGAATCACCTCCACAAGTGCAAGGGAGCCTAATAATAGCTCTAATTTGGGCAGAGAAAAAGGAGCAGATGGCTAACACCAACTTGTGGAAAGTGATTCTGTTTTCTTTATAACCACTTAGAAATTCAAAGACCTGACCTGTACTCATAACAAAACCAGCTGTAGTAAATTTAGTTTGTGATTTCATTTGTCTTCGTAAATTTACTTTGTCTTTTTTTCTCTAAGTGCTTTCCTGTTTGTGTGCTTAGAAACATCTTCTTTGCCAGATTTTGAGCAGGAGTTATCTGCCTTTCTCTTTCCATGTGCTGGGCAGTTTGTGAAATATGTGCTCAGGTGTATTTGTATTGTATGTGAAAGCTTCACAGGGCTGTCTTGTACTGGGAGCTGATACTGCTTAGTTTGACCTGGTGTTAGTGGGTCATTGCAGGCTGTTGGAATGACATGTGGGGTTGCTGGCTCTGGTGACCCTCTGGAACAGCCTCGGGATACTGCCTGCAACTCTGGAGCAGCCTCGGGATACTGCCTGCAACTCTTGGGTTTGCACTGTCATCTCCCGTGAAATCAGCAGGGTCACTGGCTGACCGGCATGGGCTGTCAGGCTCTGTGTTGGGCATTATTTCTGTCTCCTGACAGCTTGGTTATCTATACCTCCCTTTTAATCATCATTCCAATGTGCTGAGACCACAGTGTGGCATGTTAGGTTGCTTTTGTTGGGAGGTATGGAAGCAGCTATTTTAATATTCCTTCAGCTGTGAGGATGCTTTCCTCTAGGTTATTAGTTGCTGGGGGATTTTTTGTTGTGAAGTAAATATAATTTAGCTTAAACTTACAGTACACTTCAGTAGAACCAGAAGGTGGTCCTCATTACTTGTCTATGGTGTCTTGTTTTTGGTGGTGTCTGCTGTTGGGAAACACCAGGTAGTGAGGCGCATGACTTTTCTTTTTGCTTTAGTCTTTTTTTGGTAATGCTTATATTCCATAGTTTGGTCTCTACAGAAAAATTACAATTTGAGCAACTGCGTTTTGTGTGCCAGTTGCTGTAGGCAGATGTTGTTACTTTTTTTTTTTTAGATACACTATTAATATAACTCTGGTTTTGCCCAACTGCTGAAGTTTGGAGAGAGAAGGAAAAGGAATGAGGGAAAGCTTTGTGCATACCACTGATTGCAGAAATTAAAATTGCAGGACAAAGGTGAAAGTTTACGAGCAAATTATGTGTTGCTGGAGCTATTTTTTTCTACCATGGTGTTGCAAGAGAAGAGAGAATCTGCAGAACAATCTCAACTTTTGCTTTTTGTTCCATTAAAGAGACTAAACCTTCCCCCTTTCCCCCCCAGTCCTTAAAAAAGGCCCAACCCAAAACCTGCTGATAAAGATTATTCTGTGTTGATAAAGTCCGGGCCCGGTGCTCCCAATGAGCTCAGGGGTGCTTCTGTGAGCTTGGTGGTCACAAACTGCTTCATGGCTTGCTCGGCTTTTTGCTTCTTGCTAACAGGGATAAAAGCTATGCTGGTTTCCGTGCTCAAATTTCAGATGCTTATTTTGTGCCTTTTGCTATATGAATAAGTCCGAGTTTGACAAAAAGATATTTGCTTTCAAAAGGCTTTTTCTGTCCAGAAATACAAACCTTATCCATCTTTTTGTTACTGTTGTCAGGGTTTCATAGGTGTGCTAGTCTTGGGTGGGGCGGTATCTACAAGAAATACTCCCGACTGCCTAAAGGCTTAGGCAAAGGGATGTTTCTAACTTCGTTACATTCCAAGTGTCTTAATTGAAACCCACAGGCTAATTCCTTCTTTTATTTCTAAATTCCTTTGCTGAGAACCTAAATAACGAGGTGGTGAAGGCAAATTTAAGTCTTAAAATGTGAGATGACCCTTGGTAACTGTGTGCTGGAGTGGTTGGGCAATTTCTGTACTTTATTTGCCAATCAAGTGTATGCTTCTCCAGGGCACTTTCGTTATAGTGCTGTTCTGCCAGCTGTTTTGGGTGCGATAGCTTCTGTCTTTCAAAAGCGAAATAACACAGTCCTGTCATGCAAGCATTTAATGTGTTTTGGGGAAATAAGAAAGCTCTCTTTCAGTACGAAACAGCAGTTGAGTAGAGGACGAACCCACAGTCCAGTGAGGCTTTTGTTTTTACATCTATTTTTAGATAATTTAGATTCCTTTTTGCTCGCCCAGATGATATTCACCAGGTAATAGATTGGACTTGAACTGTGTTTTCAAGGTGCCCTAAACGAAATTAAGGGACGGTGTTGTGGGTGGAGGAGGTATGTATGTATGTAAGGCTACAAAAGTGGCTGTTGGGGGTGACTGAGTGCCGGGACGCAGTCTGGGCATCTGATCACAGGAGCCGGTTGTTCAGAGCATGCTCCACTTGGGTGGACATACATCATCTTGTGTAACAGAGGCAGGCTTCAGCAAACAGGCATCCGGGATAGGAAGCTTTTCTTCTCTCTTTTGTCATCACAAGAGTTTAATTTTGTGTGTATGTGTGTGTGTGTTTAGGTTTGTTTTTATTTCCTCTTAAAGGAACAAACTGTTCTGACACTGTCCATTACTAGTCCATTAAGTGACTGGAGGGCAGGCAGAGCCACGTTGGCCACAGGAAACAGTCAGTAGGTAATGAAGCAGAATTTGGCCCGGAGTCAGTCCTTGGCTTTCACTGTCAGGCTGCAGCAGTGTGAAAGGAAACAAATGTTTTAGCAACTTGGTGAATTTGTTTCTCACTGGGCTGTAACTTGTTGACATTTTTAATGTCTTGTGTGAGAAGTTGACTGGCTGGATTACTGTGTGCTTTGCTGAATGGTGATATTGTTTTTTTTGACAGAATGTGGCTAATTTGTTATCCAAATCATAATGTCAACCTCCAGGGGTAGTCTTATGGACTTGTAGGAATCTAAAGAAAATTACTTTGAGGGATAAAATAACTTGTCACTGTTGTTATCAAAGCACCAGCATTTCAGTTTCTCTTTTTTTTTTTTTTTTCAGGGTTTTATAGCATAAAGGTTGACACAACCGTGGCTGTAATGGTCAATTACAAAAATCCCAGTTTCAGAGGCTTTTATAAAACAAACATAAAAGCAGAGCCTGACTGGCAAGGGTTGTCTATGGATTTTATAATTGACCAGGATGTTTTAGGAAGATGGGAGTTGTGGGGGTTCTTATTCCTTGCTTAAGAAAAAAAAGGATGCTCTGCTCCTTAGGAGATAGTAGGGGTATATACATTTGTATTCTTTTGTTCACCAAACCTTTTACCATGACTAGGTAGTTTGTGTTTATCAAAGATGTGGGGTTTGGTGGATTTTTTTTTTTTTTTTGCTTCCCCTTTCTAGAGAACCCTCTTTTTGAAAAGAGAGAAAAAGCGCTGGATTTTAGTGAGTGCTGTGTATGCTACTGCAGCACACCCAGCAGGAGCACTGTCACAAACTGGACCCGAGGTGTTGGGGAGCAGCTGTAGGAGCAAGGCCTGCTGAGGGAGTCCTGGCAGGCTGAAGCTGGTGAATGCTGAGGAGAGCTGTCACCTCCTGCCATTTGTGTGCTTGGGGAAGGGGCTGAACTCTCCAAGAGTGGGGTGTGTAGAGCTCCTACTGCACAGGATTTATAAATCCAGGACCCTTTTCATAGTGGTTGCTCTCCTTTTACACAGTCATACAACTGTTTTTGGCCTCTCTGTTCCTTGCCTTTTTCATGCTAAGGAGTAATGTTAGAAGAATGTGATACCTCAAACTGTGGTGTTACTCTTCATTCTCACTGATGCTTAAGGAAGGAAGAAGGCAGATGCAGCCTTAGGAAAGCATCATCATTCATAGCTATGTACTTGGGGGTGTTGGCACTAAAGGGGCAGACAGGTTAATAGATGATATTTAAAAAGAGAATGATGTTTAAATCTCACTATGTTCAATACAAATAGTGTTTGCAATTAATGTTAATAGAAAACATTGGTCCAACTGCCACTGTTGGACCAATCTGGTCCATTTCTGTGTCTTAAAAGGAAAAAAAGAAAACAGACTTGTAGGGAAAAAATGGATTAAATATATGTTGTTTTTTTTTTTTTGAGTTTCATCTTGTCTGCCAGGCTCCTGTGAGATGGATACTTAGGATCTACCAGGAAGTTACTTGGTTCTATATGTCTTTGATGGCAAGGAGCTCTGTGCCGCAGAGGGGAAAAGACAGGGTTAACAAGATTTCTTAGGTAATTACACTCCCCTGAAACAACACTTTGAGTTTCAATGTTCTGAGCATGGCATGCTGTGCAGGTACTACAACTATCTTGAATCTTCCTCAGAAAAATCTTTTCATGCGTGGGGCTGTTTTTGATGTCTAGTTGAGCTCGAGGTGTGACTCAAGAGTAGAGTCTGTTGTATCAGCTTTACCTGCCAAAGAGGAGAGGCATAGAAGGGTGAAACAATGGCTCCTGGCTGACATGCACCCTTTGTGTCCCAAGCAGGTTTTTCAGCTGTAGCCTAGAAGAAGCCTTGAACTGAGGTTTTATTTTAAATGGGTATGAAGAATTTCATACAATTTCAGTTCTTCAACTGTACTGACACTTCATTTCTTACCGATGTGACTTCTTGTATCTGGGCTGAGCTGTAGCCACTATTCCTTCCTGTTAGGTAAAGCATACCTGGTCATTGGTTTCTGTGTGTAACTTTCTGGCTAGATATATTAGATGTGAATACATGGATAATATCAGCTTCAGATGCATGTTAGGCCAGAAGTTAGAAATGTTGAGGTCATCTATATAAGAAATCTTCTGGTTGTATTCTGTGATTTTTAAATTAAAAAAAAAAAAATCTGGATTTTATAGATAAAACTTTATTGTACAACAGTTTCAATTGCTGCTGAGATATATGATCTTGTGAGTGGTGCTTTTTAATCATAATCTGATATTGCTTCAGACTGCATGAATTTTCATGATTGCGTGAAGTAGAAAATTTGAGTTGCAATAGGGCTCTTTTTTTCTATGGCTTCATTCCAAGTGCAGAGACGGTTAGTCTGAACACTGTCATGTTGTGCTGCTTTGTGATATGGAGTCTGGAAAAATTAATGCCAGCTGCCACCAAGAGGTTCTGCAAGAGAGCATTCCAGACAGCAGCGTGTCGTGGTTGCCTGAAGGGTATCTCTAGACTGGTCTGCCAAGAAGCTGGTGGAGTCTTGAAGGGCTCTTGGAGACTCATGATCTGGGCTGTAGCTGTCAAACAGTTTGCCTGGTAAAAGGCACTGACTGCCCTGGCTGTGGTCTGTGCAAGGATTTGGAGGTTAAAGCCTTTGACAAGGCTGCATGTATGTATTTTCTTGTCTGCAGCAAGCAGACTTGGAAATCCATGCTGGGTGAACCCCTTTTGCCTAGTCTGATTGTCAGCAGTTATTTCACTGTCATTTAAGTACAGGTGATGCAGCATAGGCTCACCTTTAGCAGTGCTCAGTGCAATTTACCCAAGATGTGTCCTGTGATAGAGGCAGGAGTGTCCTGTACTGGAGGTGACTCACCCTGGTTTAGTGGGACAGGCTCTGTAAAATTGCAGGTGACTCCTAAATGGCTTCCTTAAGCATCCTGGGAAGCTGTCTTCTCTCTGCACAGCTGGAGGCCACTGCTCCTCCTTCTTGACCTACAGGTGCTTGCCTGCCCTTCCTCCTTGTCCTGCTGGGTCCTCCTGGCTGTCTCCCACACCCTAGGTGGTGGTACTTGGGCATCTGAAGGGAAGGGCTGCTGAGCCCTTCCCACACTTTAGCTGAACTTGTCTGTGACTGATTGCTAACATGGTTCTGAACCCAGGTGCAAAACCAGGCTGAGGGTAAGGCTGACAGTGCTTCAAGGGTTGTTCCAGCAGCTTTGCTGCCACAGTAGTTGTGCTGTGTACCAAAGGAGGCTATTACCTGCATCAGAAGCTTGAATAAGGGCCTCGGCACCTTTTGGAATAATGCATTCAAGCAAAAAGGTGTTGACAAAGTCTGTTAATTAAAAGCCCATGGTTTCATAGGTTGTTTTTCACCAGATGGGGAGCTTGTGAGTCTTATGCATCAGAAACCCCCTTGGGAGGTGCTGTGGGGCTGATTCTAATGCAAAGGAGCTGCTGTGGTTGCTAGCAAAGGTAAAACATTTGTGTGACTCTGCAAGTACCAAAGTGTTGTGGATGGTTGAACAGCTTTATTGACAGATTAGGCAAAAAATTCTCCCACTTTTCAGAACAGTGTTTAATGTGACCTGTACTGAACAATCTAGGGTTAAGAAGAATGCATTTTCACTCATTGTTTTCTTATTCTCTCTCTCTCCAGATGAACACAATGATGTACAGAAAAAGACCTTTACAAAATGGATAAATGCTCGATTTTCCAAGGTAACGTTGGTTTGGATGTACCACTTTATTTTGTTTGATTCACTGTTTAGAACAATTTTGGTTAAATATGCTTTGCTCTTACTCTTGTTGAATACTCCTAATAAAATGCCAGTGTGTCGTGAAAACAGGTAAAATACTGTAGTGTTTTCCTCAATTTCCTCATGCACATAAACATTTGATACTATATTTTAAGAAAAAATGAAAGTCTATTTGTTAATATATTAGAATAGTTATTTGCATGAACATGTCTGTTTGGTTTTGTTTAGTTTTGGTTTGGTTTAGTTGATTTCTACATGCAGTTTTCGGAGTGCATTGCAGCAGATTTTGAACCTTCATCACTGTATTTATTCTGTTGCTGAGTCGGCTTTGCTTACTCTGCAAACCTCTAGTTAAAGCCACCTGGTGTTGCTACTCGAGTCTTGACCGAAATGTTATAGAATTACTTGCTCATTTTGAATTTTCCTCGGCTCTCATGCTGTACATTTCTCATTTTAATTCTCTTTACTGGCTTGAAACTTACTGAGGATCTTTCATGGTTTGGGATGAGAAAGGAAGTGAAGTTTGCTTTGGAATGCTATTTAAAGCCTGCTTTTTACACTGTTCTCCTGATAGGGAAAAATGACACTTTTCCCAGGAGCATAGTGTCCGTGGAAAGTTTTCCTACTTCATAGTTTGAATGTGTGAAAGAACCTGGGACATTATCAGGGAAATGTCATGTTTTTTCTAGCTGGCGTGGTGCTACAAATGGGGTAACTACTATTTTGTGTGCTCTTATTGAAAAGGGGTATGCGTGTGAAATCCTAAAAGCAGATATAAATATAGAAGGAAGGGTGTGTGTGGTTTGGGATTTTTTGGTTTTGGGGTTTTTTTTGCAAATAAAGCTGCAGCAGTGCTTTAGCAATGAATGGCTGCTTCTGGAACTCTGCCCTTCTGAAGTTCTTGATCAGTAATGTAAGGAATTTTTACCTTCCTTTCCTTCCTGTGCAACAGGACACTGGGCAATGCGAGGCTTGTGGCCTTGGTTGAATCATTTTGGCTTAGGTTTGTTTTGGTTGAAAGCTGATATCCTGCACTCTTCATCCAGTACATTCTTGGCTAGTTTGCTCTTTAGAGGAAGAGTGTGTGTGGGTAACTGGTTGCTCTATGCTCAGCTTTTGACTGCTGCCCAGAGGAGTGGTGGTCCTGCAGGAGGAGCATTAGGCAGGGCAGGATCATGTAAGGAAAGAAAATGTGGTGAGAAAGAAAGGACTGTTTGTAGTCCTGTAGCTGGCATAAAGATGGCATGAACACGGAAATGACAATGATACTGAGAATGAATGACAGTCATACTGAGAATGTGCTAGGGCGACGTGTTTGTGAGTGCTGTGGGTATTGTATTGAAGAAGGTAAAATTGTTTTCAGTCATTCTGCTTGTACGCCCATGGGTATGTCTTATAAAGTGTCTTTCCTTCTATGCTGTGTAATCAGACAGATCCTGCTAAGCTCCTGGATTTCCCTGGCACAGGGTATGGTCAGATACTCATAGGATTTGAAGTACCTGTAGCTTCATAACTCTGTAACTTCATGGCCCATTAAATACCTGAAGCTATGAAAACCTTGTTAATGATTAAAGAGACTCCTATGAAAGGACGTACTCCCAACTGCTGCATGTCCAATTCAGACTTGAGCATGGCTGTTTTGGCATGACAAGACACAGATTTATGAAGGCTGGCATGTTCAAATTGCAAGGAAATTGATGGTGTTAAGTAGAAATCACCTCGTGTAGGGAAGTCTAGTTTCAACTGTACCTTAAAAATATAAAGGGAATGATTTCAGTCCTGCTGTGTCGAAGTTTTTGTATGTACGAAGTCATTTAGGTCGTTTAAAATTCCTTTTATGTGAACTAGATTGATTTAGCTGCTTAATAGGATAGAGAGCTTTTAGAGGTTAGTTAAATGTAATCTGACTTACAATGCAGGAAAGAAAATGGTAACTTAGGTATTTTGTGTGGAATTGCAAATTTCACTCAATAAATTTCACTTGTCCCTCCATGTTAATTATACTGTACTTGCCCTTCATTTAAGCAAATGAAAAGTAATCCGTTGAGCCTTTATAAACTAGCTTAGCGTACAAAAATCCTAAAATTGCAATTGCATAATGCCAAGTTTGATTTAAGACAATTCAATAGGGTTTTACAAAGGATCTAGAAAGAGAGCAGTGTCTTTCCCTTCTCTCATCAGTGAATAGGTAGGTAAGTAAAACACTTCAAGTATCTCAATTGTGCTGTGAGGTACCCTGATCAGTCAGATAAGAGTTCTTGGTGTAGTTTCCAGTATAGTAATTTGGTTTTGTGCTCTTTGTTTACACTGTGCTAGAACAATGCATTCTATTTGTGTGTGTTGCTTGAAATCAAGGCACAGACATTTAAAGTGGATTGAGTCTTAAGGTCAGTAAATGTACTCAGCCAAGACTCAATGCTCGCTTTAGAAATACCTTAGGAGAGCTGTACACACTACAACTCACAAGCCTGTGATGGCTGTGTAGGAAGGATATTTTGTTAAAATTAAAGGGAATAAAAATTGTTAGATAAATAGTCTGTTACCAAGCTTTAACCAATAGGGAAGTTTGCACTCAAATAAATATTGAGGCAGAGCATTTCAGCATATGTTTATAAAGCCATGTAATGTTTTTACTTGCTGTATTTTTTCCATTGCTCTGTCCAGTCTAATTTCAAGAGTCAGATTTAGGCTGTTTCCCTGTGGTATAGCCTTACCAATTGAAGCTTCTAGTTCTATGGATAACTAATATATGTTCTTCACACTATGTAGCATTGTTTTCTATCCCTTTATCCCTTTCTCTATTAATCTTCATTAATAGTTACTAGCTCATACCTATGTTATTTTCAGAACTCCTTTCTGCAATGCAAGAGTGCTATCTTGTCACAGTGGTTTTCAGCCACTGCAAATAAAGAAAAGTAAACATCAGAACTGGATACTAATTTTGAGTGCCCAATCTGAGACTTTAGCTAAGTTATCCCAGAGGATTTGACATTTCTTTGACATTTTTTGATATAAAACAGAACTCTTGAGTCTTATGACAGAATTCAGAGGGTTCATTCTTCTGCAAACTCAGTCAAACCATCCAAAATATCTAGCTAGTTTTCAGATGGAGCTTGATCGGCATAGAAGAGGGTCTTGAAGATGATTATGCCTCTGTCAGCAAGGACTGGGTTTAATGATCTAAGGAAGTCTCTTAATCTGGCACACAGTTAGTAATTGCATGTAAAATTGTGTTTTAAATTATTCTGATGAGTCACAGGGGAACTTCTGGCTAACAGTGGAGTTTGAATTCAAGTGTGCAGGATAATGTAGTGCTCCAGTACCCATATGTTATTTCACATAGGTAAAGAGAGAGTGTACAAAGATTTTGAAATCAACCCTACTTTTTCCAAATATCGGAATAGTTTCATTATTTATCTACTTACATGTTGTATCAGCAGGCCTGGGATTTTTCATTCCATCTTGCAGATCTCTGATGCTTCAGCTTATAATTACAGAGCAAAGTAGTTGGATACTCACACTTGCAACTCTAGAAGGTTTCCAGAAACTTGATAGGCATGTTAAGGAATTCAGGAGTCTTGTGTCCCACTTTAGAACCCTGCAAGTACAATTTTTTTCTGCCCTATTTTCTTTCTTTACTCCTACTCTCTGACCCTGTTTTTGGTTTGTTTTTTGGTTCTCCCCCACCCCCC
>VZTI01002070.1:2517797-2555914 GCA_013397865.1 Struthidea cinerea | reverse complement strand
CTTTTTTTGGTTTTGTTTTTGTTTCCCCCCCCCCCCACTTACTATTACACCCTCTCATGTCAGAAGCCTTGCCTGCCTGGCAAATCCGGAGTTTTGATTGCCCTGCCTATTTCATATGCACTTTTGCCTTTGTCACTAGACTTCTTTTCCCATCAAGACTCAGTTTTTCTTTTTAAAGCTCCAGACCTGCTCTGTCTGCCCTTCATTTCCCCTCTACAGCCTTTATGGGATTTGATGCTTGTGTGGTCAGTCCTATTTTTGCATCTCCCTTTGTCTCAGTGGTAGTAACCTTGCCCTCCCTTTACCTTCTTGCAGGATTCAGTCTTTGCTGGCTTCAGTTTTCTCATTTTCCAAGGTGGTACTTTTCCAAGTTTGCTTTCAGATTGGTTCCTCTCCTCTTCTGCTATTCCTGAACTTGGCAGGTGGAATAGAGAGTCAGCACAAGAAACATGATGCCCTAACTTAATTTAGACCCATGGAGTCAGGTCTGTCACAGCCTGTCGGAACTTAGTACTGTCACTCACTAGAGGAAGTTAACAGATCCAGCACGAGCAAACTGAGGCTCTGACTTTTTACCAAAGACTTGTTTTTTCATTACATTTGGAAGTTTTCCCACAGGGATGGCAAAAAAGCGTTACTGCTAGGAAGTTTGAGCTCTGCAAAAAGAGCATAAAAGCCCAGAGATTTGCTGCATTCAGGGACACGAGGACACTAGGTTTCCCTGCCCCTCAGTTTTAAGTCTTGGATATGGAAGGCTGTTGAATGGAGCTAGCTGGGGCATTGTTCCAAGGTGTCAGGAACTGCATTCAAAGCCCTTGTATGCCTGAGCACTGGGCCTCCCTTTCTATCATGTGTTCCCATTGCTTTCCAATCCAAGCCCTCAGTTTCTTTCTTTTTTTTTTTATGTACAGAAGCCTTATACAGTCTTACTTGTGCATTTGCAGTGTTCTTGCTGCATGTGTTTGTGATTCTGATCCTCCAGGTCCTGTGCTAGTGCCCTGACACCTGCATTGGCTGACATTGACAGGGCTTGGAGCCAGGCCAGGACCAGCCAGTGTGGATAAAGCCAGACATCCCACACTTCTACAGCATCTTAAGCTTTTTTTTCCTACTCTGTGGTCTTCCAAAAATATGTTTCACTTTAGGGTTAGAGTAAAGAAGAGGTGGAGGTGAGGCTTGTGAGCAGAACATCCTCCAGGGCTGATCTCCAAGTTAGCCTTTGAGAAGGCAAGTGCTCAGTATGGGGCTCCTGTGCATTTCCTCTCCTGGGGTCTGATGTGTCCCCTCCCCTGGAAGGACACCAGAGAAAGACGAGAGAAGACAGGCCAGTAGAACTGATGAGTTGTACTTGGAGTGCTTTGGAATGTTACGGCTTTATAATGCATCTTGAAATTGAAGCAGTTCGTCCCTCATTATACCGGGCATTAATTCATTTGTTACCTACAAAGTCTTCTTTTAACTTTTTGTGTAGTGTGCTGAATAGATGTTTTCCTCCATTTTTGCTCCTTAATTTTCTGCTTTCCTCTAAGGGTTGTTTTGTCATAATAGTAAATGTCAGGTCCTGTACTTCTGAAGACATTTTGCAGCTCCACTGCTGACCCTTAGCAACTACGATAAATCTTTTTAAAGACAAAATTATACCTATTCACGATAATTAATTTCACATGACCCAAGATACCTGAGGTCAAAGACATTTCAGCAGTGTTTTTTGTGGGGGGAAGGAGAATTATGGAGTTCAGTGTATTAGTCATGAAAGAAAAGAGATCAAAAAGATTGATTAGGCAATTTTGTCTGTACAAGGTGACATCAGCTAAGATAGTGTCTAGTCCTTTTTCTAGTTCAGTTTTTGTGGCACAAGCAAGGAAATACTTGATGGCTGGTAAAATACTCTACGTCTAATTGCTTCTGATATTTTTCAATGCTGAATTAAACTGTAAAATGTAACATCACTCAAAGATAGCCAAAGCTTAATAAGCAACAGCCTTGGTGGTAAAGAGTAATAATCTGGGTGGAAAAGAACTAGTGTTTGCATGAGCCGGCCTTGAAAAAGTCAGTTTTTAGTCTACTTAGTCTCTTTTTATGAGAAGACCAAATAGGCCTTTTCTAGGACTAGGGATATGTATTAGCCAAGAAGCACAAATGTAGGTGCTAAAAAGCTAGAATCAGAGAAATTCTTCAGCCTTTTCTCAATATTCTGTGAGAAGGCTGTCTTTCCTATGTAAACTATTTTAAACAAGGTCACAGTTTCATAAACTTCTTGCACTTGCAAGCTGTTTTGCAAGATTGTTATGGCTTCGACTTTGAAAATATTTTGGAATAGGTATCTTAGGACTTGGCCAATCCTCTCAAGGAGTGGATGGCCGAGGAACCAATTACCTATTGCCACTCAACACACTTTTTGCGATCTATCCTATATAGTAGTCAGAAAATTATTAAAGAAAAGCTTCGGCTTCCACTGTCCATGAGCCTGGACTCTGTGTCGTTTTCTTTATACGCCTCAGACGTAACAGTGACACACAAAAATAATTTTTTCTTCTCTAATAGGTTGAGTTATGGTAAGGATGACTACTTTTTAGCATAAAAGCAATAATACATAGCACTTGGTGATCTCTCCCAGATATCGCCACAGCAAAAAATTTGCCGTTTTTCTGCCCGCTTCTCAACTGCTGCTGTCTTCTACTGTAAGAACAAGGTGTGGGCAGCATCTCCCTTGCTGGTCTTGAAAGCTTGATATAGTAATATGGACTTAATTATTGCTGACTTTGGTTAATGCTCTAGGTTTGGGATGGAGTATGACTCTGATTCATGGGCTAGGTTATCACAGTTGTTGGAGTGTTTGCGTGACCTTCTCAGGCACTAGAGCTGAACCTGGAAGAGGCACCAAAGCCAATCTCTTCCTTTATCTGTTAGCTAATGAGAATAGTCAACCTGGTTAGCAGCAATTTTTTTAAAGGATCCAAGTTACAATTTGAAGTTATCTGGCTTGAAAAGCTATAAATAAAAGGATAACCTTTCAGTCTTACAAGAGAAATAACTGACAGTGGTAAGCATGGTCCCAGCTGCTCCTGCTGGTAATATAACATAATGAGGCTTAATTGCATGCTGAGGTTAGTACTGTTACATTAAATGTGTTATTATAACATAAACTTATGTAAATGCATTAATAAATACACTGGAGAGAGAAAGATCTGCAGAGTTGCTGGTGCCTTGCTATGCTATTTGCACTGTTAGATTTTCCCTCCTTTGGTCATGTTGTCAGTCAAGTCTTTTAGGTGTTCTGTGAATTAAACTATCTTTAGCTTTTCAGCTTTACTGCTCTTTAAACTCATGTCTGTCATCTAGTAGAATCAAAATTTCCAGCGTATATCAGAGATGAGTCTTACTTCCCCCTGCCACCCCCTGTTAGTCTGGGGTTTTAAATAGCTATTTAGTTGCTTGTAACTGTTTATTTTTGAGCACCAGTAGTTATACATAATTTGGTCTATAAGGTGTCTTCCTCTTATGATTGTAACTTCTTATTTATTTGTTTTACTTGGTATTTGAATTCATAGTTTTGGTACTAGTGTCATGTTGAAATGCCACAACTCCTTGGAAAAATTCAGCATAGAGTAGTGCATACTCAATGAAAATATATTTGTCACAGTATAGCTAGTATTTATGAATGATGTCCTGTAGCTCCTGAAAATAAGTGGAAGGAGAATGGAAAAAAGGATCACATTTTAACAAAAATACTTCTGTAAACCATGTCTATGGTCTTAAATTAGAAACTGGCAAGATTATTTGTTGACATGGTTGTTTACTTTATGCAATGACCTTTTTGCTTTCTGATTTGTTTCCCACATTGAGTTCCCATGTACTGGCCTTATGATGTAGCAGCACTTGACATGCTTCTTGCTTGGTAATGGTCATGATAAAATCTAGTTCTTGCTCCTGGGTTGTTTGAGTTTAAACTGGTTACCATGAGTTCCCTGGGAATGTACTTGAACATTATGAATGGTTCACGCTCTCGTTTAAGAGCCCAGCCTGTCCAATATTTACCCCTTCTCAAAGGAAAGGGGTCTTTGCAGTTCTACTACTACTTTGACCTATTTATTGAGCATCTTATTAGATGTTAAAAATTGTCATGTTGGTTAAAAATAATTAACTAAAGCAACTCTTAACTTCATAAAAGTGACATTTGAAGATCAGAAGAATCTGATGGAAAATCAGTATGTACTGCTTCCTATGTCTTTTCAGGTTGTTTTTGTGTTCCTGAAGTGGCAGATGATGTAAATGGCAACCAGGGCTTTTCGCAGCACTGCTCTGAGCAGCTGGAACTTGTCTGCTGCATTCCCTTAGTGGCTGGTGAAGGTCATTTGTATGGTTTTATGAAACGTGTTACTTTCCTGGTGTCAGCCAGTGTGCATTAACTGAAACTGAGAGGGCCTTTCATCCTGGTTTTAATGTTGTGACTACGAGGTCTGAATCAGTATCTCCGAGAAGGATGTGAAATAGAGGTGGCTTATCTCTTATTTTCCAATCTCTTTGGCATTCATTAATTGGAAAAGTTAGGTTTAATAATGTACCTTTAATACTTACTGATTTAAAGCACAGGTGAATTGTCTGCTGTAGGTAATTGATATGAGAAAATTTTGTGTTTCTAGTTAAACAACTAGCTAAGCATTTCAACTTCTTTAATGATTGCCTTTGCATATAATTTCATGTTCAAGAATAAAGAACATAAATAGTCATGATAAAAGGATACATAATAGCTGGTGTTTAAAAAAAGGAGGTTTTGTCCTACTGAGAATTTGTGACTCCCTTTTTCTCTCTAACTTGGCTCATTTTGATTCAGTTCCCCATTGGTAATAAAGGGACAATTAAGAATGTTCTGCTGTAGAATATACTCAAGAGTGATCACTGCTTTGTAGCTGTGGTGGCTGTAGTAGAACAAACTGTTCAAAGTGTTGATGGCTGGGCTTTCTACTGTCAGCAGCATTGGATGACTTAAAAAAATCTGATCTGGATTTTGTTTATATCTTCCTCCACTTCCTGGGAATGCTTTCTGGCAAAGAGAAGGAATGATTTCTGCAGAGTCATGTTGGCTGACCTGGATGACCCTTCTTTGTGAGTAATTCTAGATGCACACAAGGAAGTGTGAGTCACCCTCTTAAACCTGATCCAGGTAGAGGGACTTGAAAGATGGCCAGAGGGGCATATGAGGAATGCTGCTGTGAGGAGGTCACTGCGTGTGGTATCTCAGTCCCAAATAGTGCCAGTGTCTTGCTGGAGCGTGCAAAACTGATGCCTGATCTTGTGTACATATGGTAGCATCTGGTCTCCAGCTCAGAGATCATTAATAAACTGCTGCTTCCTCATGAGGTAAATCAACAGAAAAAGCGGCTTCTGCTGTGGATAACTAGAAAAAGTTTTGTCTCTTCCCTTCCTTACTTGTGTTCACACAAAGGCTGGCACCAAAATGTTTGTTGGAATAAATGTAACATGATGGATTGGATCTGGTTCTAATCATTGTGTGTGTGTGTGCCTAGTGGTGCATAACAAATGTCACCATGCAGAGTTCATGAGAACACAAGCAAGCCTAGCCCACAGCTTACATACAATCTCTAGCTCTTATTTTTTTACTTTTCTTTCTCTTGCTCTGCCTCCCTTTCCTTTTTCCTTTTCATCTTTCCCTTACAACAGCCTTACTGTTAAGTGAATCAACTCCTTTCCTGCTATCAGTGCTAATTTAAAGCACTGGGGAACCAACACTGCCTCTTTCTAAGTTAAGTCTGTTAATTATGTTCTTTTGTCTGTTCTATCAAATCCTTGTGTCCATTACAGTAACTGTGTGTACAGCTCTGCTGGCAAAGCCCTTTTGAACAGGCTGAAAGAGGTTTCTGCCAGGTTTTTTTTTTTTTTTGTTTGTTTGTTTGTTTTTTTTTCCTGCTCTTGCGGCAAACATAAGCAAAGCTGAGAAAAACTACCTTCTGTTAATTGATAAAAGTGTTCGGTGAGGGGGATGTGAATGCTTTACACCCTGAACCGGCACAGCTCTTTTGGTACGTCCCTGCCTGTTGTTTATACTATCTTTGTAGTGTAAACTGGACTCTATTTTGTCTTTGAGAAAGGACCCATTATCTGCCTCGTATTTGTACAGTGCTTAGCACAATGTAAGCTGCTCTTTAAGTACTTACCAACACAACTGTGACTAGCCACTTGCCCTTGTGAAGGGCTTGGTGTGATTTGTCACTGTCACTCTTTCTTATAAGACAAATACTTAAATTTCTTGATCCATTTTGCTCAGTGATGGACTGCTTCTCCTTACAGGATACTGGCAGGGACTGAACTACTTTGTACTTGCGTAGTCTTTTAAGTATTTAGAAAGTGAGTAAAGTGCCAGTTCTGAAAAGGAGAAATTTAGATTGCCTTAGCATACTGTATGCCAGACAAGACTCTAGAGAGAGAAATATATGTGCTTTTTGCATATTGCAGATTGTGTGTGTCTGTGGGTACAGACTTTATTTTTCACAAGGCCAGAATATTTTTGGGGCATTAGGAATGAGCAGTATGGATGTGGGTAGGGATGGCAAGGGAAGCAAGCTGCAGAGCCCCATGCCTTACTTTCTGTCCTCCCCCAGAGCCCAGGTTCTTGCTGCAGCACACCAGACTGCCCTAGCACACAGCTGGTCTTGGGGCTGCCTGCTTCACCCCAGTGCAGTCTGCATGGAACAGGTGCCCTCATGGGAGTCAGACTGCTGGATCAGAGCCAGGGTTCAAGTGTGCTCCTGGTCCCTGGACTGGAAGCGCAGGTCCAGCCTTAGAGGCCATGTATCACAGTTCCCAGATTGCCCTTGCACTGCCCCGGTAGCCTGCCCCAGAAGGCTTCGTGGTGGGCCCTGCATGCAAGGTGATGAGGCTCTACGTGGGTTTTATCACAAAGAGAGGGTGATGGAAGCAGCCTGGCCTGGCTCTGGGCTGGCTCGTGCCTGGCACAGGAGGGCATGCATAGCTGCTTTGTCAGCGTTGCCCCGGAGCTTTTCCTTGTCTTCTCTCGGGAAGTAAATATATGGGACTGTCACTTGGGGCTGCCATTTAAAGAAATTATTTTCCTACACCCTTCTGTGCTTAATAAACTTCATGAGTCATGTGATTGTCAGAAGCTGGGATCTGTAGCTGTTCTCTCTGGATAAAGAAAGTAGAAGAATTCCTGAAGCAGTGGGTTGCTATTGAACTGCATCCCAAGAAAGCAGTCCAATATCCAGCTGCACTGGAGGACAGAGCAGTGATGTTTCTGACTGCGGACCATATGGTTCACATAGCAGATCCTGCATGGAAATGTGTGTTCAGGTGTGAGGAAAATGCATGAGTGGGAGGAGGCAGTGTGAGCAGAGCAGGATGCAGTGCCTGGTGCAGTCTCTGCTCCATTGGGACATCAGCTGACTGTCAGGGCTGGCTTTGTGCCCTGACGGGACAGCTGAGGCTGTCTGGGTGGCAGCTGCCACCAGGTGTCTGCATGTGATTCAGGTGGGCGTGGGAAGCTGGAGAAGCAGGTTTCCAGCTTTCCTGGTGGGTGTGCTTCTGTGGTGGTGGTGATGGGCTTGGTGGGGTAGGTGCTGCAACCCTTTCTTAGCAAACTTGACTCACCTTGCATGTGGGGAAATATGTCCTGTGAGCTGACTTCTTTCCCTCAGAGAGCATTTACTAGACTTCACTATATACAGAGGCTTTGTATATTGCTTTGTCTGTTTTGAGGATAGTGGATACTTCAACAAACTAGGAATGAGTAACTTAGTTGCAGAAATAATTTAATACTCTTCTGCTGACTCTTTAAACAGACAGCAAAACATGGTGCTCTGATGGCCAGTGAAATGGAAAAGTCATTCTCCTGAGAAAGCAGATCTGAATTATTTCCACCATCACAGCAGGGTGCATTGCGTGGGGCTGGAACATACCACGACATGTTGAAATGAATGCCTGAAAGCAGGAAGTCATTCAGCTTGTTTTCATGCATGTGAAGTGAGGGGATGGAAGCAAAGAGAGAAAGCTGTATGCTCTCAATACCCTTGTTGCACTGTATAAAATGAGGTATCTTTTTGCTTTTTCTGTAGATCCAAATAATTTTTAATTTCTGGACCTGAAGCAACAAATTCATTGAGGATATATGGCTATAACTTTCTCAGTTTTGGTGTTATACGTGTGTGTGTTGTTCTGATTTTGTATAATTATAATTAATTGTGTAATTATAAAGGCCTTCCTTCTGTAGGGCCTTTGACAGTGTCTCCCACAACAGCATTTGTCACTAAATTGGAGAGATAGGGGTTTGATGAATGGACTGTTAGATGAATGAGGAATTGCCTATACAGCTGCATCCAAAAATTTGCAGTCAACTGCTCAATGTCCAAATGGAGATCAGAACAAGTGCTGTCCCTCAGGGGTCCATAATGTCATCTGTAGGGTTCAATATCACCAGTGACTTGCAGTGGGTTTGAGTATGCCCTCAGCAAGTTTGCGGATGACACCACGCTGAGCAAGTGCAGTTGATTTGCAAGTGGGAATGGATGTCATCCAGAAAGACATCAGGCTACAGCGGTGGGCCCATGTGAATCTTGTGAAGTTCAGCAAGGCCAAGTACGTGGTCCTGGCGTTCACCCGCATCATGGCATTCCTTAATATCTGTACAGACTGGGAGGTTAGTAGATTAAGAGCAGCCCTGCAGAGAAGGACTTGGGGATACTGGTGAATGAAAAACTGGACATGAGACAGCAACGTGTGCTTCAGCCCAGAAAGGCAACCATATCCTGGGCTTCATAAAAAGTGTGGCTAGCAGGTCAGCAGAGGTGATTCTCCTCCTCTCCTCTGCTCTGGAGAGACCCGCACGTCAATGACTAACAAGTTTAGTTGGTTGTTTGGTTGTTTTTTTATTTTTTGCTTTCAAAATGAATATTTGAATATTACTGTATCCAGAGACCTCTGTTAGCTCCTACCGCCTGCTTTTCTGGTCGTATGAACAGTTTCCTCATGCCCTTAGCAGCCTGCTTTTACTGTCTTCAATGTGGTGATGAAAACCAAATGCGAACTAAATTTTACTGGCATCTGGGTTAATTGCGCTGTGACTCATCTTCTCCTGTATTACACCATAAACTGTGGAAGAGGCTCCTCTGCATCTACGTTTCTGTTATCCTGTTCTCTGACTCATAGAATTACAGAATGGTTAAGGTTGGAAGGGACCACTGGAGATCATCTAGTCCAGCCTCCCAGCTCAACCAGGGAGCCCTAGAGTGTGTTACTCAGGATTGCACCCAGATGTTTTTTTTATCTCTAGTGAGGGAAACTCCACAACCTCTCTTGGTAATCTGTTCTGTTGTGCAGTCACCTGCACAGGAAAGTACTCCTTATGTTCAGGTGGAACTTCTGTCAGTTTCTGCCCATTGCCTCTTGTCCTGTTGCTCCACTGAGAAGAGCTTGGCTCCATCCCCTTGGGACATTCCCTTCAGATACCTACAGACACTGATCACGTTTCAGTTGTCTTTTCTAGAGGCTGAACAGGCCCAGCTCCCTGAGGCTTTCCTTGTAGGAGATGCTCCAGTTCCTTGATCAACTTTGTCACCATTTGCTGGAGCTACTCCAGGAGCTCCACATTTCTCTGGTACTAGGGAGCCCAGAACTGGACACAGCGCTTGTGAGTCTCACACACACCTAATGAGATGTGGCCTCACAAGAGATGAGTAGAGGGACAGGATCACTTCCCTTGACATCCTGGTAGTGCTCTTCCAGGATACCATTGGCCTCCTTAGCCACAAGGGCACTGCTGGCTTATGGACAGCTTCTTGTCCACCAGGACTCCCAGGTCCTTCTCCACAGAGCTGCTTCCCAGCACATCAGCCCAAGCCATGTACCAGTCCCCAGGTTCAGGACCCTGCACTTATCTTTGTCGAATTTCACACAGTTCCCCTCTGCCCATCTCTCCAGGCTGTCAAGGTCCCTCTGAAGGGCTGCACAGCCCTCTGGGGTATTGGCCACTCCTCCCAGCTTTGTGTCGTCAGTGAACCTGCTGAGGAGGCATCTGTCCCTCCATCCAAGTCATTGATGAAGAAGTTAAACAATACTGGGCCCAATATTGAACCTTCGGGGGCACCACAAGTGACAGGCCTCCAACTAGGCCCTGTGCCAATGATAATGACCCTCTGGGATTTGCCATTCAGCCAGTTCTCAGTCCACCTCACCTTTCACTTGTCTGGTTCACATGCCTAAGTTTGCCTATGTGGATGTGATGGGAGATAGTGTCAAAAGATTTGCTGAAGTCCAGGTAGACAACAGCCACTGCTCTCCCCTCATCTCTCCAGTCAGTTGTCCCCTTGTAGGCTCCAGCATGCTTTAAAGGTTTAAGTTGCTATGCAGCTGTGAAGCATCTGAATCATCTGTGAAAAGTGCACGCTCTGAGAGGAAGATCATACTTACCACTGTTTAGCTGATTGAAATGGAGTTACATTTAGTTATGTTTTTGTACAGGAAACTAAAATATGGCTTTGCAGATGTTCAACTTGGACTTTTTTTGTGTTGTTTGTAGTTTTAGTAGGCTCAAATCTAACTAAATTTGACACTTAAGAAAAACCTGAATTAATTTTGTTGAAAACCACACATCTGCCAAAAAACTGGGTTCATTGAGCTGTTCAGTTCTCTTTTTCTGATTTATTGGCCAGTGTTTGGCAATTATCAGCAGCTGTAGGGGCAGGAAGAGATAAGTGAAGGCAGAAGAGATCTGTGTCATCTAATTCATGTCATGTAAGGCAGGTCTTTGACAGCCTTCTTTCTGAAGAGCAATGTTAAAAAATCAAGGAGATAGAAAAAAGCAATATTGGAGCTTTTTGAGATACTTAGAAAATATTTTTCTTTTCTGCAAATTGGCACTTCAAAGGGCACTGAAAGCAATAGTTTAATTGATTTCTTGGCAGCCATCAGGTGAGTATTACAAAGCAAATGCACTTAGTTGCTGGCTGGCTGTGTCTTCTCCCCCTGCCCTGTAGAGCTGTCCCACAATAACTTTCTTATGGTCCAAGAAGAGATAAGATAAAAAGGAAGCATGGAAAAGGTTAACATGTTTCTGCTCTTGTCTACCACAATTCTTGTACAGAGTCCTTCCACTCCCAAAGAAAGCAAAAAATAGAAATTTATGATTTAGAGTAGCTCTGAGTTTCACATTATGCTTCTTTTCCATGGTGGAGAAAGTGATTAATTTGTTTCAATAAATATGATACCTTTTGATCTACTGGTCTGTGTAGAACAGTGGCATCTTCTTACACAGGGCTCAATTCCAAGTAATTTTTTGTCTTTTTTTTAAATCTCAAAGAACTTGTCCCAGTAGCTTCTTTCTGAAAAACCTCAGTTTCTTCTTCCTTTAGACACAGCCAAACCAAAGCTTTCCTTATCAAATGACTCCTCAAACTTGCCAAGTTTTCTTTCTTTGCCATTTTTGCGTGTTGATGCATCCACCCTAGTCTGAGCCAGGTTTGGTTCCTTAGTACAAGGCTGCTGATGCACAGAACCACAGCAATAGGGAGGAAAGAGAAAACCACTTAAAAAGGGAAGAGTTCCTTCTTGATCACTGTAGCAATCCGCTAGCTTTCATTTACTACTTTCAGTGCCAAATAAGAATAAATTAAAAGATACAGAGGAAAAAGTATCTATTTTCAGGGAAGTTCTGCTTAAACACTGATTTTATTACTGCTTTTGTTTCTTCTGCAGAGTGGGAAGGCCCCAGTTAAGGACATGTTCACAGATCTGAAAGATGGAAGGAAGCTTTTGGACCTTTTGGAGGGTCTGACCGGGAAACCTCTGGTAAGGGAAGCATCTGAGTCATATTTTCATTTATTAAAAAAACCCAAACGAATGAATAAACAAAACTAAAAACACGAACTGAGGCATGTGATTTTTTAAAATTTTAATTTATTTAATACCCTATTTTGCTTGTAATGTGTACTTGTTCTCTGCAGTTCCAGTGAAATTCCCATGAACTCTACTCATGAGATACAGGGTCAGGCTGAAGGTTAACTGAGTAACCCTCTCTTGAGAGTTTACATACTGTCTAGCAAAGCATGTAAAACCAGTGGTGTTCTTCATATAGTGTATGTTTTTAATAGAGATCTTTTAAAGGTCTGTTTCTGGATGATCAGGTAGACTTGTGTTCAGCTGGATCCCTGTGGGCTTCTAGTAAGCTTGTGAAAGATCCCTTAAAGAAAAAAAGTAAAAAGACAACAGCTAGTAGGTAAAAATCTGCATCTCCATTGAAAAAATTTGTCCCCTACAGACAGGAAAAGGCTGAAAACTGCTCAAATTGTGTATGGGAAAGTGTGTGTGGCTGAAAAGTCTTCCCCTGCTAACAATGATGGCTCTTCAGAAAGATGCATGAGATATGGTGAAACCTGTGCCATTATTTGGGATTAATTTCTTGATTTCCCTTTTATAATGTCTCAGATTTCTTTATGGACCTTAGAGGAACCTTCAATCATATAAAATTTCATGTTACAAGCTTACCTTGTTTTTTAAGCAGATGTATTTTACTCGTATGTTTAATAATTTGTGGTGTGATTTGAAGTGTGCTGAAGACAACAGGAGTGTTTTTTGTTTCTAAGTTGATTACTGTGTTCCAAGCTCAGCTCCATGCTCTTGCAGTATGATCACTTTCTGCCACGGGAATTAAATTATGGTGATTGAAAGCAAATGGAGTGGCAGGTATTGTCAAGAGTTGGAGGTTTGTATTTTTTGGTGGTTTTTTTTGGTTGTGGTTTTTTTTATTATTCCCCCTGATATTAAAAGGAAGGGAAAGTCAGGAAGTGTAACTTCTTCCCAGTATGCAAAGATTTAGCAGGCTTTTGGTGCCAGAAAAACAAATTGCTGCTTGTTCTCTCTTAGGAGCCAAAAAATTTCAACTACTCTGGCAAATGCTCAAAAGCCTCAGATTTTCCCCAGGAACTCTTCCTTTGCTTTTGCATTGCCAGTTTATAATTCTGTAGATGCTGGGAATAAAAGTTTTGAACTTACTGAAGATGACCTGAAACACATTTTGAATCCAAGGCCTGTCCTGTGCCTTGAATTTAGGGATATTGTTCTGACCAGTTTTCATTTTGAAATTGTTGTGGATGATCTTGTTTGGTTTTTCTTACTACTACTAAAAGAAAAAAAGAGTTAAAATCTGGAGAATTTTTCTCTAGTTTAGCTTGGTATGTCCATTAATTCTGTTGTTGAACAGATTGTAACCTTTTATTTTCAGCCTAAAGAACGAGGTTCCACACGAGTACATGCCTTAAATAACGTCAACCGAGTACTTCAAGTCTTGCATCAGAACAATGTGAGCATGTTTTTCCTCAACTTTTTGAGAGATTCTTTAGTTTATTGTTGTGTGTAAATGAGTTCAGAATGCAGAGAATAAAGATTTTTTGTACCTAAAATGAGACTTCATTGAGACAGTTAAACTGATCATAGTTTCTTACCTGATGTAGAATTTCAGTGTCCAGCAATTTTGTGAGATCTTAAAATGCAAACTTAGTAATGGTATGGACTCACTAACCACAAAACTGTGGTTTGTTGAGATGTGTGCTGCTCCCAAGAAAAAGGTGCCTTGAAACTTTGCAATTGCATAGCTGATGAACACAGCAGGACAAAAAAAAATTCCAGTAATGCTGCCTAAGTTGTGCAGAAATCTGTGCGGGGATGGCAGGTTTCGTGGATATGTTTTTTGTGTCTTGCTCTCAGTTTTGAGGAGGGTCTTTTCATTGACTTCTATCAGCTCTGTGTCAAACGTGTAGTGTTTCTAATTTGCAGCTTTGGTAACTGATCGAAAGAACAAACAAGCAAACAAAATCAAATCCTCCTTTAAGAAAAATAAAAATAATAATAATTTGGTTTAATATTTGTTTTTACTGCCTGGAAGACAGTAGTGCTATAGTAAAGTGATTTTAATTTTTCTTCCTTTTTTGAAGAACTATTCCTGATAAGTGTGCTCTCCATACTTAGAATTTCTATTTGTGAATGTCAAGTCACCAAAATAACTTCATAAGAACATTTTGGCAATAAAATACATCAAATACAAGAAGGCATGGGCATATTTATATAAACTGCTGACTGAAGAGTGATACCAACATGCTGTATTATACTGCAATTTCCCCTCTGTGTTGGTGGACTAGTGTCATATTTCTTGGAATCAGACAAAGCTAGCAGTGGGTTGTTTGTTTTTGTTCTTTGAGGTACTGTAAATATTGATTAACTTTTAAAAGGATAAATAATGAGTTTTTTCAGCTTGAAATTGATTTATTTTACTATAACAATAAATGAAACAATACTGAATTGCAATAAATAATTGTTTCTTCCTTAAGCTGACAGGATCTGGGTTTCTGGAAGTAAACAGTTGGTCTTAGTTAGCTGAGGGTTGTTAAGGTCATGTACTTGATTTATGCCTACTGCTTAGCTTCATTAGAAAGTGTGTTGTGTGTTACGATGGAGGCAAAAGGCATCCACTGAGAAGCAGTTGCATTCTGTTGCCTGAGAGTTTGTGGGCTATGCAATATTCATAACTTGTGAAATAATTTATAGAAGTGTTTAAATATATATTGCAAGGATCAGACCAACCTAGGGTGTAGGAGATCAAGTGATCCTGTGAACCTCCTTTAAGCAGAGTGGTTCCCAGTAAGGAATTTCTACTTTTTTGATTTGTCAATCAAATTAAAAAAAAAAAAGTAAGGAGCAAACTTGCTTAACTTTTATTTTCCTGTCAGTTCCTTCTTGGTTGCATTTCTGTTGCTCATTTTTGACTGCTGGTAGGCACCTGTATGTTAGAGGAGAGAATAAAACTCTTCCAATGGAGTATCTTCTTTGGTGCCGTCTTTTGTCATGCTGTTTAAGCAGTTGTCATGACAAATTCAGGTGAACAGTTCTCTGTCATCTCTGCTTTTCTCTTTAACTACTTTTTATTTCAGAGCACTTGGTAATACTTGGCTGGACAGCCAGGGATGTGGGGTGGGGTTGTGACTTGAAGCTGTGATAAGTGTTTAATAGGGAGTTGATCCAACCTTTCCAGGTGGAGTTGGTGAATATTGGAGGAACTGACATCGTTGATGGAAATCACAAGCTGACGCTGGGGCTGCTGTGGAGCATTATCTTGCACTGGCAGGTGAGAGGCTGCTGTGAGATCTCTTCCTTTCCAGGAATCATGTACATTGTTCTGCTGGGATTTTTGCAAACCTTCCCAGGCTTTTGGTGGCAGAAAACACTGCTTCTATTTTGGGCTGGTAAATAAAGGCAGGCCAGTATCTGGTTTCTGCTCTCAGTCTATTGGCTGCCTCCCATGATCTGTATTCTCGTATGTGCCCAGTTGTGCTCAGCTGCTCGGTTTAGTTCCTGCTGGTGTGAATTGCAGAGAGGCTTTTTGGGCTGAAGCATTGTATTTATATTCCTTCCTCAAGGGCTTGAGGCAGGTAGTGTTTTACTGTTTAGGTAGCTGTGTTTGGCTTGCATCTTACATGCTGCTCTGTAGGTTTGTTAGTCTCATAGATTGAATTGCTCCTGGTTTATCCAAGTATCTGGGAAGATCATTGAATTCACTTGGAGGGACTTTGGTAGATGTGTATGACTGGTACCCAAACAACAAACTACCTTTGTTGGATGAGCAGATGTCCTCTTCTTGCAGAAAACCTGTACAGGCTGTATTTTTAGAGTTTGTTTACTGGTGGAACCACAGCACAAGGCAGTGAGGAGTATTGTTTCCTATGCTTAGCACAGGCAGCACCAAGGAGAGTGGGAGGATCATAATGTAAGAGTAATGTGTCGTTATTACATGAAGCATCACTGGTTCTTGTAATCAGTAGAGTGCAAAGATGGCCTGAAGACTGCTGCTCCCAAATTTCATGTGAGGAATTGGAGTTTGATTCATAGCTTTTCATGGGGAGGACCCTTTCATGACTTGTGAAGTATTTTGGTTTTGTAAGGAGGAAAAGTGGGGCATATGTCTGTAAGGTGTACTTGTTGCTGTCTTGCAGGTGAAGGATGTCATGAAGAACATCATGTCAGATTTGCAGCAGACCAACAGTGAGAAGATACTGCTGAGCTGGGTTCGGCAGTCCACGAGACCTTACAGTCAGGTCAACGTTTTAAACTTCACCACTAGCTGGGCTGATGGACTCGCCTTTAATGCTGTGATTCACAGACACAAGTAAGTAGCAAACAGCTTATCTTCGGCCTTGTGAAGTAAACAGCTTTTTTCCTGTGTCTTTATGCTTGAGCATTTGACAGCTTCTAGCCTATTTTGGTGATTCATTGTCCAGGTTTTTTGTTTGTTTGTCTTTTGTTGTGGTAACAATAGCAGTGGTAGGACATTGCCAGAGCCTTGCTAAGGCTGGAGCCAAGGCAGGAGTGTAACACTGAGTTCCTGCACATGCACAAACACTTGTTAATTGGAGTGGATTTACATCCCACTTGCTATGCATTTTACAGCGACAATATTGAAAGGGTGGGGGAAGGGGGAGTTGACAGTCTCCTTCACCTGTACTTCCTTCCTTCAACCTGCCCTCCTCTGCAAATAGAAACATTTCTTCCGTTGGAGATTGCCATATAATTTCGATATAAGATACAGAAGCTTCAAAATGAAGGAATGAGGGACTCTGTAGCTTTTCTAGTGTTTTTTAATATATCTTGCTTGAAGGACAATGTATGCAGCTCTTTCAGGAGAACTGTGGGGCAGAATATCAGAGGGTAATAGAACACTTCAGGTATCTGCAGAGTTTGTTCATTATACTTTGTAAGGAATAGCTTTAAAGCTTCTCTGCACAGGTCTTTTCTGTTCTTTCTGATTTTTTGAAGAACTCTTCAGTAGTTTAAATAAATCATCATTACAGATCCTATTAAAGTTGCATAACTTTTTTTTACTTCTTTTTAAAAAATCTCTTCTTTGAGATCTACTGGGCAATCCATTCTAATCCAGTGTGTCTTAAATGAAGTCAGCTTATTGCTTTGCAAGGTCTGACTGTTCTTACCCATAAATAACCATTTTAATGTGGAAATAGTGTAATAATTTCTAGAATTTAACTAGACCTCCTGGCCACTAGGTATTTGACACAGCAAATGCTTTACAAACACTCACGTTTACACCCAGCAGATGCAAAGTGTTTGCAGAACATACATTCACTTTGAGCCTGCTCTTAAGTGCCCATTTGGCCTGTGTTAACTACAGTTGGCTCTGTCAGAGGCTCACTGGCTTCAGGACAGGTCTGCCCTGACATACCTCTGTGTCTTGTGGACAGAGCTGGCTTGTGTTCAGCCTGCATGGATGTGTAAGTAGGGCCTGCACCACACTGAGGACTTCTGCAAGTTTGGAAGGACTGTTATGCAAAGACAGAGCAATACCAGCAAAGGTCTCACTAAGTATTACTAAGTCCCTTCCCTGGATGGTGTGAGCAGGAGTGGTGGCTTTCCTACCAGCACAACTGCCTGTAGTGGCCTTGCTCTGCTGCTGAGCGTGTGAAGCTTTGTGATGGAGAGTGTGCCAGCTTGAGACATAAATGAAACCTAGGTGACCTGAGAGAAGCAGCAAAATTAGTTTTAGGCTGTTTGTTATCCTTATTTTGTTATGATTATGTGTTTAGGCTTTGCAGGATCTGAAGTCTGTGAGCTCTGCCCTTTTCAGAGCACTGTTAAGTAGCAAAAGCCTCAGCTGAAAGCTTTGACTGAATAACTGTGGTTTCCTGTGGCTTCTTAAAATGTGGGTCTGAGCCTTTTATTCCCTATTCCTTGGAGCCTGACGGCTGCTGGCATGTCAGAATTCAGCTTTGTTGTCCCTGGGCACAAGTTCTTTAGTCAGAGAAACACCATTTTCCCCACACTTTTGAGAAGTCTTGAGCTGGATTTCTCTTTTCAGCTTTGAAGGACAGACTTTAAAAGCACTTGCAAGGAACAAGGAGATTGGGGCAGGTTGCAGAAGTGATAGGACAGCAAAGCTTTTTAGCTTACCCAGACAGTAGTGCTTTCAGTACTGCTTTTTTATTTTAGTTTAATATGACACTTAAAAGAGGACAACCTTCATGGATTCCATTAAGAGATTCTTTATGTATCTATCAACAATTGTTAGTTGTACTACCTCTTGGCTATGATATCTAATAACTGTGTAACACCTGCAGCATGTAAGTAACCTATTACCTCGTGTAATTTTATTAGCATTTTACTGCACTGTTCTCTTCCATTTTCTAATATTCGCTTAGTTCCTCTTTGAATTGAATTCTGCTTTTTGGTTTGATTTTCTCACTCTTAGGTAAGTACCTAGTTGTGATTTATTAGAACTTTTGTTTTTAAACTCAGGGTGTCTGCTAAAGATTTACATGAATCTGTGGTTATTCTTGTTGCTTTTTCATGGATGTACAATATTCCATGAGCTTCTATGTATATCTTTGTTCCTGCTCACCCTGCTTTCTTCTGGCTTTTTGCTTCTCAGACTCTGTTGGCTTATGGCCTTCCTGTTTCACAAACATAATGACTTGACAGATGATAAAGGATACTCTTAGGTCAATTTACAACTGAATCAAATATTAAAAGAATTAAAGGCAAGCCCATCTCTTCCTCCCCAAGTTCTATAAAGTACAGAATCAATAGCAGTGGTTTGATGAGAAGCCACTATTGCAGGAGGACGGAAGGTGTTTTAATGGCTCTGCAGCTGTGCTGCTGCAGCACTTGGCTGGTCATGCCCCATGGGTGTAGGTACCGCTAGGAATGGGCCCTGTTTGCTCCCTCTGCTTCCTGTTGTGTGCTCTGCTCTTTCCCCTTGAGATCCACCAGCGTGTTTTGGGTGCACAGCTGGACTGGAGATGTCGTTGGGTTAGCACTGATCTTAGATGAAGGCTGCTGACGCTGCAAATTGATCAGCTCCTTGGCCTGATTTGCATTGTGACTCATGAGCACTTGTGATGGGGTGTTTTCTTCTAGGCTGTTTTTTGTTATTGGGGGAAAAAGACCATGGGGAAGGGTGAGCGAGTGGGGTGGAGACCACTGTTTCTCCTGGCTGTGATGGTCTGGAGTGGTCACTGAGCCACATCACAAGTTTGGAATGATGTTTTCCAGGAACAGAGTGACTTGATTACCCAGCAGTGCCTGATACAGAAAATGTGTAGTAACAATAATGCTGTGAAAGAAACTGTTGAGGAAAACTGGTTCAGGGATAAATTTTAAACAAAGCTTATGTGTTCTTGCTAGTGGTATTTGATCTCCTGTTGCAGTCAATGACTTTAAGACACAGAATAGAAGGTGGATGTTGCTGTGGGCATGCAGTCAATTTGTGATTGTCAGATTCTCGTTAATAAGTACAAATACATGCGCTTTTTTTTACCTTTGTGCATATGCACTTATGTTGGTATTTGGTATGTATGTGTATGATTATACTACTTGGGTAGCTACCATCATATGCGTAACTTAATGTTCTGCAAGGTATGGAATTTTCTTTTGGATAAAATTTGCTTTCTTCCTTGTTTTGCTTTTACTTTTAGACCTGAGCTGTTCAGCTGGGATAAAGTTACAAAGATGTCCCCGGTTGAGAGACTGGAAAATGCTTTCAACATAGCCAAGAACCACTTAGGAATTGAGAAACTGTTGGATCCTGAAGGTGGGATATAGTTATTTTACTTGACAAGAAGTTTTTTTTGAGCTCTCTTGGAAGAAATTTCTTCTAGTGATACTAAGTATGGATGAAAATTCCATCAGCTTTGTGCAGTGCTATTTTGTTTAAAATCTTTAGATTTGGATTTAAAATAATGCCATTTGTAGGCTAAGAGTATGGATGTACTTTTGGCATTTTGAATATTAAGGTTTGGGTTGACTTTCCATCCAGAAACTGTCTAAGAGAGGTGAAGTTGGTGTGCTGTCTTTGTTTCCTTTTAGGTAGAAGTTATGCTGCAAGGGTGTGTACTTTTCAGGTGCAGTAGAGCATTCTGTAGAATGGGACAGTTTAAGAGCTCATAATTGATTATTTTTTACATGCACACTGCGTGGCAGTAGCTGCCAGTGCTGTGAGTACATACAGCCTAGGAATGCCTACCAGGAAACCTTTATGGCTCCTTTTTAAAATACTGAGCTGCTGGAGTTCTGCTTTGAGGTGAGCCTCCAAAGATTAATTCTGTAAGACAAGCTCTCAACTTGTCTTCAAGCACCACCTTCTTGTGAAAAAAAAAAAAGAAAAAAGTATTAACTGAATGGGTATTGCTCATAACCCAAGAGAAGTGAACCTGGCTCAGTGAGACTCTTTCCAATGCAGAAAATAAGAAAATTACCTGACTAACAATGGGAAGGGGGATAGACCCTAAGTGGAATTGTTTGTTGATATAGGTTGTTGTCCTTGAACTACATTTGTGCTTGGGAGATGCTTCAGAACAATTTCCCCCAAGCAGATTTTATTCCTTAGTAACTTCCTATCTGAGTTCTCACTTCAAAAAGATTAAGACTTTTAATGTGAATTCACTTCCAAATGTAGAAAAGTTTTTTTTAATTTTTTTTCCTCCTTCATGCTACTTTTAAAGTGTGTCAAACCTGGTCTCTAAGTTAAAAACTTATGAAAGGCTACTTAATAGGAGAATCTGTGATTTGTACAATATGTGAATTGTTACCTGTGTTCTATGTAATGATTTAAAAAATTGTCTTCATTTATTTTTCCCCATGTTTTATCTTTTTGATGCAGATGTTGCTGTACAGCTTCCAGACAAAAAGTCCATTATTATGTATTTAACTTCTTTGTTTGAGGTCCTTCCTAAGCAAGTCACAATGGAAGACATTCGGGAGGTGGAAACCCTTCCAAGGAGATACAAGCAGGAATGTGAGGTTGAAAAATTCAGCATGCCGCAGGTGTGTCTGTCATCAAAGTCAGCCTTTCTTTTTTTGAGGTGTAATTTTAGCTGATCTTCATGTTTGTCAGTTATCTCTGGAACATGCCTTCTGTCTTGAGCAACACAGCTGGGAAAATATGAAAAATCATAGCATCTTCTTTGTCATTAACTTCAGTCTTTCAGTCTTCCTTTTTCTCTTCTGATACATGTACAAAATCCTGTGTATTGAGGTATAAAGTTCCATTTGTGTTATGCTGCTTTTTTTTTAATTATTCTTTTTTGTTTCATATGTCTTGATCAGCTGAAGGGGGTGGTCCAGAATCTTTAACTGAGTTTGCCATGGAACTTGTGGTGGTCAGTGTTAGTCATGAGGTTTGGATTGGTTTTGAGATTCACTGTTGAAAGAGCAAGATTAAAGTTATGTTTTCTATCCAGTTTCTTTACTAATGAACTTTCAGCTTAATATAGTGACTTTGACCTTTCTCATTAAAATGTATCCAATGATTACGTTTAACATTTTATGAAAAAGAGATCTTAGTTGTTCTATTTTTAATACTATTTGGGAGGGCATCTTCTGTGCAAATCTAAGACATCTCTTTCCTCTTGGCTGCCTAGACTGTAGCACTTGAAGACGACCAGGACAGTTCTAGAGCAGAGACTCCCAGCACAGTGACAGAGGTGGATATGGACTTGGATAGTTACCAAGTTGCTCTGGAAGAAGTCCTTACATGGTTGCTGTCAGCTGAGGATGCATTTCGGGAACAGGAGGAAATATCTGGTGATGTTGAGGAAGTCAAAGAACAATTTTCCACCCATGAAGTAAGCTTCTCTTGAAAATTCTTTTGTTGTGGTTTGGCTTCTTTCCTGTGTGTGTGTGTGTAAATAAGCTGCAGAACTTACATTTCCTAGTCTTTATTCAAGGCGAAATTGACCTTTTTAGAAGAACCTAGAGTGGAGCATGCTTTGAAACCTTAATGTATTTTTTTTGATTCAGCCTTTGGTGGCAGGCAGTCTGATCCAGGCTGAGTTGTACCTTCCTGCTGTCAATTACTAAAAAGCCTGCTCAGCCTTATGCCACTTGCTGCTAAATGAGGGTAATGCTGAAATTGATAATTGTGTCAATTTATTCTGCGATGATTAGGATAGTTTGTTTCAGAAACATGTGTTGATGCTTCCAAATTACTCTTGTTTCCAAATTTTGGTTTGACTTTGTTCTAAATCTGAACAAATGTCCTAATGTTGCTAGAAGTTTATTGTCGTGTTAGATGTTTTAGTTTTCTCATGTGTCAGCTTATTGTATAAAATGGAATATAGAATTTGAATGCTAATCAATATGAGGAATTTTTTCCTTGTGCTACAGTTTTAAAGTCATGAAGCAAAGGAAGAGGTGTTCTGGATTTACAGTGAATGCGTTTCTAACTCATAGGCTTCTAATTGCTTTCCTACAATACATTTCAGATCTTGTTTTACATTCTGTTGGCCATAGGCAAGTTTCTGTTTAGTATTCTTGGTGTGTTTGTTTGAAGACTGTCTTCTCCCAAACAGATCTTTCATTGAGGTAGTCAGCTTTTTTTTCTCTGTTTTATTGGATCCAGAATTTTTGTAGTGCATGGAAAATCTTGTGTCAAGGAGAGGAACAGGTCTGCCATCCTTGTGCATGTGATGGTGCCAGCTCATTCTACAGCACTGTTTCAAACATGATAATTTTTTAGGGTATTTACCAAGTCATAAACTCTGATAGGACCTCACAGTGATGTGTCTGCTTGTACTATTTCCAGTGTTTTATGATGGAACTGACTGCACACCAGAGCAGTGTGGGCAATGTTCTGCAGGCTGGAAACCAGCTGGTGGCCCAGGGAAATCTGTCACCTGAAGAAGAGTTTGAGATCCAGGAGCAAATGCTGCTGCTGAACTCCCGCTGGGAGGAACTCAGGGTGGAGAGCATGGACAGGCAGTCCCGGTGAGTTCATGGCACATAACCTCTTCTAGAGGTTCAGGACTGACCTCTGGTGCTTGCTGTGTTTTGGAGAATTTGGTTTGCATCCATTGGTAAGATGTGATTTTTTAAATTAACATTTAAATTAACATTTTGTGACACAAAATCCACCTTCATACTTTCTAAGGTGAAACAAAAGGAATGAGTATAACTGATTGGGAGTGGTTTTGGGTCATTATGTATTTTGTGAATTGTTGTGTAGATGTGCCAGACTAAATATATGGTATTTAAATGCAGTAGTTACATAAACTACAGAAACACTATTAGGATAACATTTAAGTTTCTTAATACATGGGATGTGGATACCTATGGGTATTTACACAACTAAAAAGCTTTTAGAAGAGTTTTTTCCTATATGTGGCTTACCAAGGTAAGAGCTGCACATCAAGGGAGAAACTGCATTTTGTTGTGACTCTCAGCCTAGACTTTAGTACCAGTAAACCCCCTTTGGAGGAAACAATCCCTGATATAAATTGCATAATTAATGAACATTTTTTTTATTGAGAAAGAAACAAGGATACTTACCTGTGTTCCTTAGCTTAATGGTGAAAATTTTATTGGATGATAGGTAACTGTTTTATGTGTGGCCTTGCTTCTTTCCTATATGAACTAGAATTTAGTTCCTTTCCTCAGGAAAGCTGTCTGAAATAACTCTGTGCTTCCCCCTGCAGCCTGCATGACATGCTGATGGAGCTCCAGAAGCAGCAGTTGCAGCAGCTGTCTGACTGGCTGACAGTCACAGAAGAGCGCATTCAGAAGATGGAGTCTCAGCTCTTAGCAGAAGATTTGGAGTCACTTCAAAAACAACTGGAAGAACATAAGGTAAACCTTTTGCCTGTTGTGTGATATGGTGTGCATAATAATAGGAGAAGTATTTGGAAGATGTGTACATTGGTGGACTCCTTAACTGAGAAACTTGATTGTGTCAGAAGTCATATATGGCTGCATTTGGCGTTTGGAAAACAATGATGATGATGTAGAAAGGAATTAGAAGCCTTGACTTTCACACCTGAGCACTGCTGACTAGCAGGAACTATTATCTTTGCCTCATGCAGGAAATGAAACCTTTAGAGAAAATTGTTACCCTTACTTTGTGCAGAGAATATGGCCTCTCCTGGTAAACTGTTGGTGTGAGGAGCAGTATGAAAGGTACTTTGGACAAACTTGCCCTTAATGACTGGCAGGCATTGCTAAAGCCTGCTTGAGACTTGCACATTAAAATAATGTGTGAGTTAAAGTGATCAGGGCATTCCAAGTCACTGATTCCAGTCCCTGCTTTTACAGGGATTGCATTCTAAGGGGGTGCTTAGACACTGCTTTCTGATGTGTGCAATATTTTGGAAGTGGTTTTTCTCTCAATTGAGTTTTTGGGTTCAAGTCCAGCCTTTCTATCCTGCAATGTTTTTGTGAAGGAGAAAGATGTCCTTTTGATATTTGTCATGGTTGCAGCTTTCATTTTCATGCTCAGTGCTGAGGTTTGACCTTCTCCCCAGCATGGGACATACCTCGCAGAACAAGAACACTGAAGTATTTTTAGTCTGTGTAGTTTCCTGTCCCACATTTGCATTCTTTCCTTTGTTTTCAAAGTCTGGGGAGTTTGAGGCATGTGTTTCATAGAGTAGCTTAGGATATGCTGGGATAAAAAGTGACATTTACAGTACTGTAAAGGTGTGTTGATCTTGCAGAGATGTTTTATAGTTGGCTTTAGCCATGGAATCTGTTCTTCTAGAAGGTGTATGAATATTTGAATCTACAGATTGTTTTAAACTAGTCAGAACTGCATGTTTTCTGCGGTTTTTGACTATTATCTTAGGAGCATCAGTAATTGCACTGTTGATATTTATGAAATTATGTTGTCAATTCTTAAGAGGTGAATGTTCTTAATGATTTCTGTTTGGCATGCCCTATGTTCCTTTCTTATTAACAAGAGTAGCTTTGTGTGGAAACACTGAAGCTGTCCTACCTATAACATCAGACATATGCAGTTGTCATGTCATTCTCCTAGTCAAGTATGGGGCATACAACTTGAAGCGCTCCATCTTTTACAGCATTTTAACAGAATGGTTTGGGGTTCATTTCTAGCAGCCTTTTGCTTACATTTATTTGAACTGTGCAGTGGTAAAATCTGTGCTTAGCTGTTGAATCTGAAGTACCAAAGTTCCTTTGCCACAGCAGCTGTGTGATAGTCACTGTGGCCTAAATAGCAGATTAGCAAATGAGTTCAAAGTTGGTAACCTCTGATTTTTTTCTTATAGAGCCTGCAGAGTGACCTAGAGGTAGAACAGGTGAAGGTCAACTCCCTAACACACATGGTGGTCATTGTTGATGAAAGCAGTGGGGAAAGTGCAACAGCTATTCTGGAGGAACAATTGCAGGTAAAATCTTAGAGTCCTCTTTTTTTAATTGTAGTATTAGGCACTTAAAACATTTGCATGTAATTGTTAATCAAAATTTTTGTGTTTAAAGACAATTTATCTTAGAAAATAATTTAAAATAACATTTTCTTTGGGAGTAATAGTAACTTAAAGAATTATTAAATCAGCTCAAGCTAAAACTGCAACATTGCTTTGGTGACTTTCAAGCTCAATTCCTGATTAGTCAAGCTGTTTGCATTCCCAATGACTTAGGTGCTTTTGTAGTGTATCCTTTCAGCAGCTTCATTAAATGTGAAGATGCATAGTACAACTCTTATTTCATGTAAGTTATTTTCCGTAGGAAGTTAAAATCTGATAGGAAAAATATTTGAAGACGTGAACACAATTTATGTAGAGAATATCATATGAAATATTTTCCTGTTACTTAGGACTGTAACCTGAAGTACAGTGAGTATGAGACAGAATTTTTTCAAACAATTCATGCTACTTTGTTCACTCCTTTTTAAGTCAATCAAATAGCTTAAAGACTTGAGCAAAAACAGAGTTAAGGCCATAGGTAAATGTTTTTGAAAGTGTTAATCTCCAGCTCTGTGCAATACAGCAATAGCAGTAATGGACAGGGAAGTAGATGTAATACAGAAAAAGTTAATGTGAAGTAGAAACGACTCTTTTGAATATCTGGTTTTGGAGTTTCTTTGTGATGTTTGTGATCATTCCTGAGTGCTTTGTGCTTCTGTAGAGGCTTGGTGAGCGGTGGACAGCAGTTTGTCGTTGGACTGAGGATCGGCGGGTGAAGCTGCAAGAAATTCAGCTCTTATGGCAGGAGCTGCTGGAAGAACAGGTGAGTAGCTGTTCAGTTTCTCAGAGTGACTGGTCGATTTGTGGAGGGGAAAGAAACAGCAAGCCAAAAAAGCCCAAACAGTCAAACCCCTGACTGGGGTTGAGCAACTCATGGAAAAGAAACCTTGAAAACCTAGATTTTGTTATTGTTTGGGTTCCCAGTGTTTTTTGAGGACTAGAGTAGCTCTGAAGTGCAAGAGAAGTATTTTTCCAAAGTGTAAGAGTAAAAGTTTGTAACTCCTTGTAAAATAATTTCCAAGGTATCTTGTAAAATGGCCAAGAAATGGGAATATCTGTGATACTTAGGAAAATGAAAACGAATTTTTTATCTGGTAGTTTTGTAATTACAGAAATCTTACTAATTAAGGTATACATGCTTCCAGCATTAACACATGTACACGGTTGTGCAATACTAATCAAGAGAACTATTTTAAAAATCAGTAACATCGAGCATTTGGTCAATAGAGCAAAGCATGCAGCTTGTTTCATTTTGCTGAGTTCATGTGAACAGTTGAATTATGAAGAAGATGGCACTGTGATTGTTTTCTAGCTTTGGTATCATGTATTTTATATGTAAAATATGCTCAAATGCAAATTAACTGATGGCATAAAAAACATGGTAAAACAGCTGCATGTGCTGTTTTCATGCATAGTACTTGAGGTTGTTTCATTTCTCACCTTAAAATATTTGATGTTTTTGTCTTTAAAGGTTTTACTGAAATTGTTTTTTTTTCTTAAATTATATTTATCACTGTAAGCTGTTGTTTAAACAAGGCAGTACTCACAGGTTGTTTAGACATTTGAAAGAAGTAGAGCAGTGCTGGTATCAGTTGCAGCCTGGTTTCTTTGACAAAGATGTTTTGTCTGTGTTCTTTGGGGCTGCATATGTGTTTCTCCCTTACCCCTCCCATATCTGTTTGTAGTATATTGATAAGCTGAATTTGTAGCTCATGTGACCTTGTTGTTAATGTGGACCCAAGGTTAAGATTCTGGTTTATCCCGTGCCAACTATCTGTTTATATATGTTTCTTTAAAATAATGCTTTGTCACCTGTGTGTGTGTATCCAGAAAATTGTGTGCTAATGTTTTCTGGCAACTCTTGGGCATGGTAACTCAGAGTTGGGAAATAAGGATTCCCCCAAAATCCTTGCTGTGTATGTTTGAGGTATGGACTTCAAGTACTCTTAGTTTTGATGACTGTATGTCATCATGTCAACACGTTTCTGTCCCCTTCTACCCTTAGATTTGTTTGGGGACCACTCATTGACTATTACAATACTTTTAAAAGTATTGTATCTGTTGGAGTTGAACTTGAGAACTCAGCTTTTTAAAATTTGTGTGTAGCTATGTTGCTCTGTAAAAGTGAAGCAATTGGTGTGTTTAATGTAGAATATCAGATAGCAAATAATGAGGAAATAGAAGTTTGTTTTAGGTGGTTTTGATGAGCCTTTTTGTACTCATTGTTCACCTGAACAAAGCATTTATTACTAACAGGTTTGAATTACAAATCCTCAAGAATGATCAAGTGCCTTACAAAAATTACTGTCTGAAACTCTTAAAAATTGAATACCAACACTTTGATAACTCAAAACTAACTAAACCACTTAGTTACAAGCATTTTCTATTTTGCCTAACCACATGGAGAGATGAGCAACAGTGATGCATCAGCCTTTTTGTGGCTGCCTAGAAATCTTTTGTACACCACATTGTCAAGTCAACACAATCCTTACCACTCAGGAAACAAATTCCTCAATCAGGGCCAGAGTTCTTAGCGCTGTGGTAATTATGTTTCAGTTTTCTAGGGAGGGTTATCTTTGACTGCTGATTTAGCAGAAATTAACTGAATGCATGAAGGGTTTTTGAGCTCCTCTTATGCATAAAATATGTGGGTTGGGATGCCAGCATGATTTTTCCAGGGAGTGTGTGGTGTTACAATTCTTTTTCTCACAGCCTCATGGCTTTTCCACCACCATCATATTTTCTGTCTGTAGATTTTGCATATTGGTTTACATTGGAAATGTAAACTGCCTTAGCCGTGTGGCCCAGAGTTGCTGTAGTAAGTTCTGGAACAATGCCAAAAATACACAGCTAGAATGGGGAGCCTAGTGACTGTTGTAAAGTGTGTTGTTCAAAGAGCAAAAAGGTCTGTCTTGCTGTATGATTTTTTTTTTAAACAGAGAGGAACAGCAGTGCACCAATGGCTGGGCAACTGAGCTTGATAGAGAGGTGGGCATTCTAGTCCATGGAGATTGATGTCCAGCAGCAGCATTATGTGGGAATGTAATATAGAATACATAAAATCCTTCCTGGTACTTGATGCCAGTAATTGCTTGTGTTACTACAGGAGTGCTGTGGGACTGAAGGGAAGTGAGACCCAGAACAGCTTTCCTAGAAAAAAAATGGAAAAAACGGAAGATCCCTGAGTTAGAGCTATTCAGAGCAGGCCACTCCAGCTTCCAGTAGTTAATGAAATAGGATTTGCTGCAGTTATTTTGCAATTGAAAGTAGGTACCATAGACTGGGAGGTGACTAATTAGTATCTGAGTCTTTGATCAACTGCCTGGACTAAAAGAAATATGAATTACCAGTGGTGTAGCTTCTGTGAGATGTTTGTGACAGCTGTGTTTGAGTCACAGAGGAAGAAGGGTGGAAAACAAAAGAAAGCATACATGCTGTTTTGATATATACTAGTATGATTTATAAATCTGATGTTAGCTTTATGGTGGATATCTGTTTGCTGTATAAGTAACTTTGGGGGAGGTGTGCTCTGGTATATTGAGAAACGGTTTTGTTGAAATTGTTTTGCTGGAAGTATTACTTACTTCCCTAATCTGATATTTTTGTCCTCTTTTATGTACTATTTTTGTTAAAGTCAACTGAAATTCCAGTATATAAAGACTGCAGAACTGTGCTTTGAATGCAAAGATTTTAAAGAAGCAATTGTCAATAGCTGTTTGACAATCTTGGTATTTTCTTGTGCTGTTTTTCTTATGATCTGCAGTGCTTATTGAAAGCTTGGTTAACTGAGAAAGAAGAGGCTTTGAGTAAGGTCCAGACGAGCAACTTTAAAGATCAAACAGACCTGAGTGTGAATGTTCGAAAACTAGCAGTGAGTATTGGTATCCTGCTCTATCCCATCAAATCTCATTGCCCAGATGAGTGGCAAATTACTAGTTTGACCCTAGTAGGAGCTGTGAATGCGTGATGCATTAGAAGCCAGGCCAACATTCTCTCCTTGCCAGATTCTTGCACTCGAATTTAAAAAACACATACTACTTACTCCATGGCCATTCCATGTTGGTGTGCCAAACTCTGGAACAGCTATCCTAGACTTTTGACAGAGTTTGGATGTTATTGCAGGCTACCAGTCAGCTGTGCTTTCCAAAGTATAGGTTTGTGGTGTGGGGTTTTTTTTATTTCATTGGAGTAGCTTGTACCTGAACTAATCATTTGTAACTGTTGCTGAAGAAATACTGTTGGTTGCTCTAGGAGATGTTTCAAGGATGTATGCTTTAAAAATAGTGTCTGTTAGTGCTTTTTTTTGCACAAAAGAACTGTTCATCTGGCTCAGGAAGTACATCTTTCAGCCTGTCACCACCCTTTCAGCCCCTTAGCCATGGAATTAAAGCTTAGGGGAAGTAGAATACTTGATGTCGTATTTTAATATTTTCTTTTAACTACAGATTTTAAAAGAGGACATGGGTATGAAACGACAAACACTAGACCAGCTGAATGAACTAGGTCAGGATGTGGCCCAAATCCTTGGAAATGGCAGAGCATCCAGTAAAATTGATCAGGATCAAGAAGAACTAACTCAGAGGTGGGACAGTTTGGTTCAGAAGCTAGAGGATTACTCTAATCAGGTATTTACTTTAGGCTTTATTACTTTTTAACTTCTTATGACTGTATGTATGCAAACTTCACTGTGTCAGCAAAAATGTCCAAGCATCAGGCTGGAGAGGTAGGTGAGTGGTTTCTCGTGTGGGGCTGACAAAGCTGCCTGCGTTTTTGGTCTCCAAAAGCCCAAGTCGTTAACCTGACTAGTACTATTACTCCTTTCTCACACAGATTAAGCTTCATTTTTCTGATGAGTAAAGCAGGCTTGCCATGCATTATCAGTCAATGCAAATGCCTTTAAACATTATAAGAGTGCTGGGACTGGATTAAATCTGACAGTAAAAGAAAACAAAGGCAAAACCCAAACCCCAGAATAGATAAATAAATGGGAGTCATACAAGTATTTATGCTCTGTGAGTATGATTTCTCATCTGTTGAAAATAGAGTAGTTGTTTGTTTGACATGTAATGATGATAGCCAAGCTGGATTGTTCAATGTTTATTTTAGTATTTTGAGTGCTTGGTAATGTTTTTGTTTAGACAGAACTCCTACTGGATTCTGTGAGAGTTTTATTTGACAGCTTTATAACTCATGTGTGCTTTTTTTTGTGATATTAATATGTTGTTATGGTGAAAACCATGGCACTAATTCATGATCCATTTAGTGTATAGTGAATGAGTTGTGCAGTCTGAGTAGGGGTTCTTTTCAGCCATGTGGCTTTAATTTGTTCTTGTGTTTGAGTCAAAGCACTAGAGAATGCCAATTCCTGTCTCCATCCCTTCATTCCCCTTAAATATCAAGCACATACTCAGAACTTACAGGTTGAGTCTCCTGGGACTTGCTGTATAACCTGATAAAGAGCATGGGAGGTTTCTATTGACTTAAATGAGTTTTTGGGTCAAATTCACTGTGTATCAGCTCTTTGAGATCTAGGGTTGGTTTTATGGAGTAAAAATACAAAATGTGGAATTGCTATCAATAAACTCCAAGTACCTTGGTTCTTTTTGTGAACAAATTCTGAAAGAAAATACATATAATGCTCATTTTGCTAGTCGTAGTTCGCTTGGACTGGCGTGATTCTAGTTGAACTGAGAACTTTGATGCTTGGTTTCCATCTGTAAAATGAGAATAATGATCTTTTTCTCTGGAGTGCATCTGTGATAAAGGTGTTTCATGACAGCTTGGTGTGGTCATTTGGGGGAGTGAATGAACAGGCTGTTATGACTGAATAAAAGAAAATAAGAAAAAGCAATTCAGCTTGTGTAAAAATGTTATGTAATCCTTGCCCTAAATTATTTTGTGTAGGTAACTCAAGCTGTAGGAAGCATAGAAATGCCACAGGTTTCACAGAAGGCTGCTGCAGAAACACTGTTGAAGGAACAGGTGGTGGTTAAACAGTCCAGACAGGAGTTGCCCCCACCGCCACTCCCAAAGAAAAGGCAAATTCCAGGGGACAGTGAAGCAAAGAAAAAGTAAGTCTATGTCACTACCATTTTCCCTTGCTCATTAGATGCTGCAGAGACTCTTGGCTTTTGATTCTTCTTTTATGCAAGTGAGCAATACTTAAGTTGCAGTTGTGAGGTTGGGCCTGGGGGCTTAACTAGATTATCTCCAGTCATCCCTTCCAATCCTGACAATTCTGTGATTCTCTGAATGGGAATGTGATGTTATATACAGCCTTGTTTTCAGAGCAACAGAAAACCTGTAGCTTCCATTAATTTAAAAGGAAAAGAGGGATGTTTTGTTTCTCATAGAAGCAGGTCTTCGGTCCTTTGTACCTCAGCTCCTTTGCTGAAAAGATCGAATTATATTTACTTTCTTTAAGAAAAACGTCTTCTCATCTTTGCTTAAAAGGTGGCATCTTGTGATTGATCTATTATTCATTTCTAATCCCCATAAAATATATGAGAAAAATGGAAGAAACTGCACAAAAAAGGAGGCTCAGAAACATTTTCCATCTCTCTTGTATTTAGTAGTAAGAATAATATTACACTGGTGTCTCCTTTGACAGGTATTTCTGGAGTGGCTGGCTGTTTTGCCTGTATAGACTCATAGAATGATTTGGGCTGGAAGGGACCTTAAAGATCATCTCGTTCCAACTCCCTGCTGTGGACAGGGACATCTGGCACTAGACCAGGTTGTTTGGAGCCCCATTCAGCTGGGTCTGGAACACTTCCAGGGATGGGGCATCCACAGCTCCTCTGGGCACCCTGTATCTTGCCACTCTCATACTGAAGAGTTTTTTCCTTATATGTGATCTGAATATACTCTCTTTCACTTTAAAGTTACTCCTTGTCCTATAAATACACTTCCCGATTGAGTCCCCCTCCACTTCTCTTGTAGCCCTCCTCTAGGTACTGGAAGGCTGCTATCAAGTTTTCCTGGAGCCTTCTCTCCTCTTAGTTAGCTAAACAGTGTTTAATAATTTGTGTTGAATTCTCTTTATTAACTAACATAACTAAAATTAAAGGAATTGTTTCAAGGTAAATTAAGAAATTAAAAGCTGTATGCTCAACATTTTGCTTTTTGTGCTTGGCTGAGGAAATGAGCTTTTCCTTGAAGTGTTACTGGTTTAAATCATTGTCAGGTCATTTAGAGATATGATAGAGGCTGCATCAAGGCTAGGGAGTTGCTGTGCTAGGTGATGTGTATTTGCACAATGAAGAAGAGATGCTTATTCATTTTTTCTGGGGGGGGGGAATGGAGGTTTGAAGGGGTGAGGAGCCTGCCCAAACCCTCTTGAGGACACTGGTCAAACCGTCCAAGCTCTGGTAGGGGTGGTGTCTGCATGTGGGTGTAAAGCAGTCAGCAACCCATTTAGATTTTTGAAAGCAAAAAAATGTTTTATCTGTTTTCCTAGAGTTCAAAACTGTATGAGAAACAGTTTTTGTGTGTTTCCATTTACTTATGTTGAAACCAACAAATGACCAATAAGTGGAATTTTGCCAGTTTTCCCATGGAAGCTTTGAGAGATTGACAGTTTCATTTATCGGGGTGCTGTTATTCCATGTTAGGATTGACACTCTTAAATGGTGTAATTGTAATATGACCTGACTTGTGGTCTGTACAGTGTATCTGTCCGTCTCTCAAGTTCTGTACAGTACTGGTTAATTTGAGAGTTGATTGGGGTTTTTTTGGTGGTGTTAGGTTGTACCTTAGAGGTTGGAGGCATAAGAAAGTTGTTAGTGTAGACATGTCCACTGCAGACAAAACCAGTAAGCTATAAGCTAATCTTTAGTCAGCGAAGTGTGCAAAAATGTTTGTCAGCTGTCACTGCCAGTGTTAGCTTTTCCTTCAGACAAAATAGTGTTGCAGACTTAGGAAACTTAGAACTGCAATTCTTATTTGTCTTGTTCCTGAGGTTTGGTTTATTGCTTTCAAAATACTCGGCATTGAGAGATCTGTTCTGTAACATATTAAAAGAAACAGTTACAGTTTGTGTGAAGCTATGTGTAAAAAAAGAAAGGAAAGATAGATTGCACCATGTATTCTCAGTTTGGTCCTGAAGGCTAATACTGTGGGTATAGTTTTCATTATGGTAGGCTTTTGGAAGTCTGTCTCTACTCTACTTCCCGTGAGTGGTAATATGAGAAGCATGAATTTTGTGTACAGTCTTGCTGGTTTCGGATCAAATAATGTGCTGAACTTTAAGACTTTTGATTTTTAAGACAGAGTGACTGAATGGGGGAAAAAATGAAACAAAAACCAAAAAACAAACCACTGTCTGACCTTTTAAACTAGATTTGATGCTGAAAGTGCTGAGCTCTTGAACTGGATTTCAAAATCAAAATCTGCTATTCAGGCCGCAGACATCAAAGAATATAAGAAGATGAGAGAGACGTCAAGCATGAAAGAAAAGTTGAAGGTAAAATGGGGAGGTAGAGCGTGTTTCAGTGAATAGTATACTTTGTATCTAAGCTGGCTGTCAGCTGGAGGTGTGAGTTGATCCCCATGCTTTGAGGGGATTAAGTCTTTTAGTTAAATAGTTTCAGAACTGGGCATACATGGAAATCTCTGACCAGCTGGACACATTTTTTTGCTGGTATTGTTGCATAATCCAGAGGAAATTTTAAAAACATATATTACTGATGTCTCCTTTGGAGTTCTGAAAAAATGTCTGTCTTCAGAATTATCTTTTACACTAAGTAGCATGTTTTGGTTTCATGTTTCACAGTTGGAAATGGCCTTGATTGACACCACTTACATAATTTTGGTAGAGATAGGCCAGTGGGGTGCTCAGAGACCCCTTGAATCATGCTGTGACACTCCTCAAACACTGTACCACCCAGGGTCCAAAGTGGTTTGTTGTTTATAATGCTTGGACATGTTGTTTGCTCTATTAATTTTGGAGAAAACCTGATTGTTACAGCTTGTGTGCAGTATTGCTGACCTGCATGACAGACTACCTAATTTTACAGAAGCTTGTGGGAGCTGTCAAATAGCCATTTTATTTTCTATTCCTTCTGTGTCAGGAATGTATTCTTGCCTTTTTTTGGTTCTTGAGCATGCTTAGTTAATGAGGGCTTACTGGAACTTTAGCAGGACCTGAATCTGCTTTTGAAATCAAAAACAATACTTAAAAATATCTATAAAGAGGCTCCTCCTTAGTGCTGTAGTGCAAAATGGTGCCAGTAGGAATGTTTGGAATGAAAGTACTGTTGGAATTAAAAACCAAAACAACCATCCCAATATTTTATTTATAGATCTTTATGAATGTTTATAGCTCCTTAAAAAAGAGGCTCTGAGATGAACACCAGGTTCCCATGAGCAGTACTGTTTTTAAATGATTGGACTGTAAGTGGATAGCACTGAGTTTGTTCTTCCCAGCTGTGCAAATAAGTGCATGCTTCTGAATTTACTGTAGCAAGTCTAAACCAGAGTAATGACCTTTGACATGAGGTTCAAAAAGATTTTAGTTTGGAGATACTTTGTTGGAATCACAGAGGATGTTGAAGTTGTGGTTTTGTGGCCAAGGAGCTCATGTTTCCTCTGTGGATGTATTCTACCTATTGACTCACAAAGGAATATTCACCAATATGTATAACTTGTGGGAGGAGCTTGTTCCTTTAAAAATCTTGGTAGTCACAGAGAATTTCCCTCTCCAAATCTTTGAAGGAGAGTAAAGCCCTATAGCTTATGAGAATGGATTACTAGTCTATTTCTTGCTGTTTGGACTTCTAGGAAACAGGTCTGTTGTTCCCTTCTACTGGAAATCACAGTAGAAACTGTAGAAATGAAGACTATTAAGAAGGTCTTTCTCCACTGGTTCACACTAGAGAATTACAATTTAATTTTTTATCACAAGTGGCTTGTTTTAGCTGGTGTCCCAATATCTTATTTCACGTTGTGGGATCATCAAGCTTTTTAACAGTATTTTATTGCTGGTGCTGTTGTACTGATCTCTTGCGTGTGTGGTACTTGTGAGAGCTAACTCCTTTTGCATTTGTTTTCTGAAAAGCAGAACTAACATGCACCTCAGAAGGTGTTGTATCTAAGAGAACAGGATGTGTTTTGGTAGTAGTGGGAAAATAGATATTATTTGGGGGAAAGAGGGAAGTCAAGGAAAATAACCCTTGCTGCCACTGTATTCTTTTGGGATTCACTTTGAAGGTGATCGAAAAGGAAAGATCTGAAAAAGGCCAGAAGTTAGATGAACTGAAACGAAGTGGACACATTCTTTTGGATCAAATGGGAAAGGGTAAGCAACTTGGAGGTCTTTCTCTTTTGTGATTTAATCAGTTAAGTTGCTGGGAAATAATGTATTTCAATATTATCTCCAGTTAAGCATTGCAATTTATTCCATCCCTCTCCCTTAATTTTCATTCCTTCATTGCTCATTGTTACTGTTACTAGTTAGTTATGTGTTTTTATTAAAGCTTTTAGAAAAGCAAGATTATTATTCATTGATGTGTCTGTGTTCATTTGCAGTCTTTTCAGTAATATTTTAAGAAATTATTTCTATTTCAGTAACAATGTCAGTTACGTGCTTTCGAGGAAGTAGTTTGATTTTAAGTAAAAGTTTTAAAGCATAGTCGCTATAAAGAAGCGAAAATTTTGAAGCCAAATTTAAACTTGATACGTATGTGTGTATCTTTTTTTCATAGTTTTATACATTTTTGTAAAAACTGTTAGTGTGTTTTTAATGATAGTCACAATTTATGGCTCAAAGGCAAGAGAAGTGTATATGATTGGGAAAATGATTGATTGTCAATTAAAACACTTAACCATGGAATCTTATAATTGACATCCATGAAAGTTAAATCTTTAAGCCTCTTGTTTCGTATTGAAAAAACCTCCATCAGTGAAATGATACCTCTATAAAAGAGATGTTCATATCATGTAGACGCAATCTTTTAGGTCTTCTAGGCACTTGACTTGTGGTGAAGTTACCACTGTTAGCATTCAGACAGGAGAGAGGATGGTATCACTGTCCTGCGTGATGACCTGCATCCCTTTTGGAAACTGCTCATTTCCATTGGATTTCTCAGCAATTCACATTTTTTGCAGTCCAGTGCTTTGCTTATATGCCCCAATTTACTAAGCATATCCAGTCCTCCCCTCCTTGCCTACTGCAGCTGAAGCTTTTTACAGTGGGTGCCATTGCCCTGAAGCTGATGGCTGAAAGCCACTGATTCGACCTGGAGTTGGGTTTATAAAAATTTTTAGATGTTCTTTTTTTTTTTTTTGAAACCTGAACCGATATCTTCCCTTCTTCTTTCTTCTACAAACCCCTTTAGCTGTCATAGGTCATGGCTATGAAACCAGCATCTGTTGACCATAATGAGAAATGCATAGTTGAAAAGCTGCTTTGTATCAGCAAAAAATAAGATCAAGAATTCGCTTTTTAATTGATTATCTTCTTAAAGGCTGGGATCTGTAGAAAATAACCAATCGACAGCCCCTAATTTTGTTAGGGTCTGATAATATGTTCTGTCCAGCTCAGGCTCACAGCCTTTTTCCAGACCTAGGCCCAGCTACACCTGTGTGGAATACTGCACAGCACTGGCACGTGTGTGCCTACATCCATTTCTATCCTGGGACATGTACAGGCTGTGCCATAATGGCAGTGACTGATCTTTGTGTGCATGCTCTTCCCGTGTGGCTGCTGTGGTGTTGGTGTGCCAAGCCTGTGCCCAGTGTGTGAGCACAGGGATCTATGGAGCAGGGTCAAGTGCTCTTGTAGAAGCTGGCTGGCTGCCCTGACCAGAGCTTTGGGCTCTACTTGTGCTAGAGTGGTTCAGCAAAAAAAAAAACATCCATGTGTCTTTCCTTAAAATTGAAGTGAAGTATCTCACTCTACATTTCCCTAGAAATATAAAGCTGAAATGGTGCTAGTAATAAGTATAGATTTATATGTATTGGACTTGGAATCAAATAATTTTGTATGTTAATGTGAAAGTGCACCTGTATTTGAAGAGAGGAAAGGTTAAATGCCTGTTAATGAAAATGTGTTGCAGTTAATATAACAATAATTTGTATAATCTTTGTAGAAGGACTTCCTACATTGGATATAAACACTGTGATGGAGAAAATTTTGTTGGGGTGGAAAGATGTGGTTCAAAGTCTGGAAGAAGTGGCCAGAAAGATAAAGTACCAGGAAGATATAAATGCGTATTTAAAGGAAATGAATGAGCTTGAGAAGACTTTAATTGAGAAGGATGACTGGCTTAAAAATGATGCTTCTTCAGCATCCCAGTCCTCAGCAGTCCTGAAAGACTTATGTCAGGTAAGTCTGGCAAACCTTGTTAATTTTGATTGGAAGCTGTCAGAAGCACAGGAGCCCTAGAGGAGCTTGGCCTAGTCAGTGAGATAACTCAGTTTCTAAGGCATGCAGGGCACGTGATTTGGCTGGAAGATTTTGGTATCTCTGTCACAGACGTTCTTTAATGTTGTCACCCTAGTAACGTGGATGAGCTGTGTTGCAGTAGCCTACTAAAATCTTTGTGTTTGCAGGGAAAGTGTGAATTTTGGTTTTGGTTTTTATCTTGTACAGCAGGAGCTAACTCATCTTGTAAGCCTGACTCCACAGTTGGAACATCTGAAAGCCACCTGCAAGACACTCACCTCTCACCCCATGCCTCCAAAATTCATTCAGGAGAACTTGAGTGGTTTTCTTGATCACTTCAAGTTGACTCATCAGAAACTAGAGGAACGTCACCAGCAGCTGAAAAAAGGTAAATAAATAAACATAAATATGTATGTTAACATAAAGCCTCTCGCTTACTTGTGTTTTGGTGTTTT
>VZTI01002070.1:2418320-2517753 GCA_013397865.1 Struthidea cinerea | reverse complement strand
TTTTTTTTTGTTTTTTTTTTTTTTGAGCTGACTGAAAACTCATTGAATTCTGGTAGAGTCTTTGTATTGATTATGCCAGGCTTTGGGTCAAACTGACAAAATTATTTTATTCACCTGGAAGAATATGGCTTCCTCTGTGCACAATTCAAAAATATGTCGTTCCATGGTGTCAAAAATGATTATGCAAGGATGCAACATTCCTGAAACCTCATTTAACTACATAGCAAGACGTATTTAAGGTGGATGATATAGCTGAAAAATCTGTCTCTCTCTGGCACTTACAGAAATAAATAATTCTAGAAATGAAAAACAGAAGATTAGGAGAACATAAATGGAAGTCTGTGTGTGAAATTTATTCTTTCTCATAGCTTTGAGCACATTAGTCATACATAAATCCTTTTGGAAATTTCATTTTTTAAGTGATTTGGAATCTGGCTTGCTTTTCAGGCAGTTTCTACTTCGATTGTTTTTGCATTAAAAATTTCATTATGAACATACCAGTCATGCTGGTTTATAAAGGATTTTAAATGTAGTGCATGAAATATGTAGTTCTGGTAATATTTTGCAGCTGAAGAGCAACAGCACAGACCTGTAAGAGATTTTTTATCTTGGTTTTTGTTCCAGAGGAATTTGAGGAAGTGTTTTATTAACAGCTCCAAATGGAAGAGCATTAACACTGTATTCTGTGTGTAATAGAAATAGGCTCAATTACTAAATTGTTGGGCCATCTATATAATGTGTTGCACCAGGCCTGCATACTTCAATTATATCCATGCAGAAAACTGTATGAATAAAGTATCTGTCAGCCATGTTCATATTACAAGGGTATGTTTTCATTCTTACTGTGAAGAGTTATTATTTTGTAACTGTTTTGAGTTCATGTACTTGTAAGTAATTTTATTAGTATTTTGCATTTTGATAATTATACATCATGTGACAAAAATACTTTTTCTTTTTTTGTGCCACACATCACTTGAGGTGTTGTTGGTATACTTGAACCGGTTATTGCTTGGCAGAAACACCGTATATATTCTAATACATTAAATTTGTGTTTGTGTATTTTTTTCATGAGACAACCTGCGTTCTAATTATATTGCTGAAGAACAGAGGGAAATGTCAGTTCAGGGTTTTAGCTGTTTATTTACAGCAGAGTTTGAATTGCTGCAAGGTAAAAACTTCCAGAGCCATGTAACTGGTGGAAACAGCTGGTGGTGTGACCTAGGCGTTTGTGAACTTGGCAGGCTTTGACTGACAGAAGGCCAGCTCCTCTCATGGCTCGTTGAGCCTCTGAAAATTCCCTGATGGAGTGCTACTCAGTCCCATCTCTATGGGCATTTTTTAAATGGGAATTGACTCAATTTTTTTGTCTTTGGGAGGCTATTTTAACTATTTTCTTCTCCTTCAGGATTTGTCAGTAGTTTAGTGACAATGCACCTATATGCTTTTTATTAAACTTTTTTCCTCTCTTTCAATTGATCCTGGCATTTTGAGAAATGAAGCTGGATAACTCTTATTCTCTCTTAAAATGTTGAGTCATTTTTATAAATGGTAGGACAATTCTGTCAGTAAGCTGTTGAAAAGCTACCTGGTGAGTCAGAACAAGGCTTAGATTAGTTTTCACTTGTGGCAGTAACAAAATTGCTTATGAATCCAGGGCCAGAGTATGTTCATACCACAGTACTGGACTTACAGGCAAAATCCTGTTTGCTGCAGTTATTCCAATTGGCTGTTTTCATTCTGAAATGCCATTGAGGTGCTGCCTCCTGCCTGGGATTCCACACTGGGCTGGATCGAACAAATTTTGAGATGTGGTTGAAGATGGCAAGCAGCTACTCCATCCAAATTTTAATTCCCTTTTCACTCTTCCTAGATAGTGTCTCTGTTCTGGAAGCAGGCTGAAAGCTGCTATTTTTATATATTTGTGTGGGTAAATATATTAAAAAAAAAAAGTAAAAAAAGCGATCAAAACACAAGCCCACACTAATAATATGTTTATATATATATATGCACGCATATACTTAGAAATACTAGCTTATGTAGTTCCAACATATAGTGTGTATATTTAATTTAATATGGAATATATGGCTATTATATATGCTATACTGTGTTTTCTATGTATAGTAGATATCTGTGTGTGTATTTGGAGATAAATAGTAGATATGTCTAAAACTTGAAACTGCAAAATACTAAATTTGGGTGGTTTATATATTTTAAATACTATGGATTATTATTGATATAATAATATATAATTTAAATACTATCAATTCTACCACCTCACCCACCCAAAGAGAGTTAGGTGCTTAAGTGTATTAAAAAAAATTCTGAAAATGGGATTGAGTTTGTAAATTTTTTGAGAGGTTGCATATTTATTATTATATTCTATGTAATATATTTGTATATTATATATTTAATATTTTTAAAGGAAAAACAATGCTATCAGCAGAAGATTTTTTTTAGCTCTTGGAAAGTTGATTATGTTCACATCTCGTATGATTTGGTTTCAAGTCCTTACCTTGAATTTTGTTTCCTTACTCTTTTACATGGTACCAGAGACAGAAAGCCAGCCGAGCCAGGAGTACGTGGAGTCCCTGCAGCAGCTGAAGGACGCGCTGAGCAAGCTGGAGGGCGAGCAGCACTCCATTGCCAGTGGGCTGAGCGAGCCCAGTAAGGTTGAGAACGCCCTGCAGCAGGCAAAGGTAACTCTCACCTTTGTGCTGAAGTCAGGAAGTTGCTCCGTTGCTGCCACCCTCTGTTCTCCTGCCGTGTTTTCAGTGGGGTAGCTAACACTGCTCAGAGCGATGTCAGGGACAGGGGTGTGGAACCCACTTTTGGAGGTGGCTTGCTGGGTTATCAGGCTGCTGAGGGATGTGTCCAGGTGAGGGCTGGGTATCTCCTGTCGAGCCTGCAAGACTTCACAGCTTCTCTTGCTGCCTGTGCCAGGAGATGAGACTGAGAGCTGGGACTGCTCAGCCAAGGGAAAAGGGCCTCAGATGGCCTTGGTGGCTTCCCCAAGCACTCTCCAGTGTATCTCCTGCGCTCAGGAGTTCCAAAATGGATGTTGGGGCCCCAAGAGCATCCCTCTTCTAGAGGCTTGGTTGGATCACCTCATCCAAGGTCTGCTCCTCTGTTGCCGAGTGTGGTTGTGAGGAAAGCCAGGAGCTGGGAGCTGCCCCTTTCTGAGCTGCGCCACAGTCATGCCTGTGACTGGCCCGATTGGGCTTTCTGTCCTTGGGAGGCCATGTCCCTCCCTAGGGCAGGGTGGGCTCTCTGACCCTGCCTCTGCTCTCCTTAAGGGACTGTGGTGTGCAGGCCGGCAACCCTCCCCTCCAAGCACTGGGTAAAGCCCACCCAGGTGTGGGGGTCTGCCTGCTTAAACTGTCTAAGGGTCGGCTGGTTAACAAGCCCATCCTGCTTGGGTGTTTGGAGGGAGTAACTGTACTTCTCTGGCCTCCAGATTGCCTTTCAAAGGGAAACAGTGCTTGTGAGCCATAAAGGTAATTGATACAAAAATTCTCTCCATTAGGAACACTATTTTTTTTTCTTGTTGTGAGCTTATAAAGTAGACAAAAATTTATGGATGACAGTTGCTTTGCAAATACCAGATACTGAGGCAGGGTTGGACCTCTCTCCAGGGGGAGAATTGTGCATCTCCAGTGCTTTTTCCCTTTTTTTTTTGTTTGTTTGTTTGAAAAACCTCAGTAAACAAATACTTTCCTGCCCCTTCCACAATCCCCCACATCCAGAAGCATGTATTTTTTCCTGTGTGGTGGCCTAATAAGGCTGTAGGTGACTCAAGGAGCTCTTAAGCTCTGGTTGCTGGGTGCAGTGAGGTTGTTACATCATTCTCTATTTAGGAGAGGGATGATTTTTAGAAGTCCAGTGAACAGAGGTGTTAGTGCTTTGGGTTTTTTTTAACCAGAAGATTAAAACAAGCTTTGATTCTTTGGTTTTCTCTTTAGTATTGCTTCTGTATTGTTTAAATTTGGCAAAGATTTTCTGGTCCGTATGCTATGTGAATTGCAATGGCATTTGGCCTTTGGAGGCTTGTCTTTTCCTGCCTCTGCCCAATTTTCTTCAGAGACTAATTACCCTGGACATACTATGCTATTGTAGGTGCTTTAATGAGAGTGACCAGTGAGGGGAACAAACTGTAGATGAGGAGCTGCTTGTGGACCTTGGGATTGTCCAGCTCTCTGCACTGTAGCAGGCACTGATAAGTGCTTCATCTGTGGTCCCCTGCACAGAAAGCCCTTGTTTTCTGAAGCATGCATTCCTCTTCCCAGCCTCGTTGCTACCTCTCTACCTGTCTTAGAGGAAATGGTATGCTTTCCAGGAAAAGAAACATGATAAATGTAAAGTAGGTTTGAGAACGTGAACATTTTAAAAAAGATTCTCCTTCAGTAAAAATGCAGCAAAATATGTACACACACATCCTGTTTGTACACATTAAATGTATATACTAGAACATTAAATCCATTAAATGAATAATAATTTCATGTGTTCATTGCAAATTTCTCTTAAGCAAATTTGAAGTAGGATAATCAAAATGATGGGTTCAATGAAATGGCATTTTTCTTATTTTCTCTTACACCTTCAGCTGTTATTTTTCATATTAGGAAATTAGCTCTTTCAAATCAAGTGACTCGTTATATCAGCAACATCATAGTGAACATATTCAGAATGTATCCTCCCTGTATCCCAGCTGGAAAAGTAGTTTTCAAAACTTGAGTATCCAGAGCTTTTTTTGCAACTAAGACATTATATTTTACTTTACGAAACTTGGAAGAACACACACAGCTGGTTTGCATGTGCTTTTAAAACAAACAAACTTGTAGGGGGAATGAAAATACTGAGGTCCTGGTCTGTCTACACTGTAGTTTCCTCTGTGAGTGCAGTGTAGCACAGCCATTCTTTGTTGACTTGAGTGGCAGTACTGCCTGACATACAAGAGGTGTAGGTGCCTGCGCATGTTTAGCTACGAGGCCAAGCTTTGCTACCCGTTCTGTAGTCTCTGCTGCTGCACCAGTGGAGCATCTGAAGGTCTTGCTGCTTAAAAGGTTGTTTGGACATCTCTGCTGCAATAACTACTGTAACTGGAGTATCACTCTTCACTGAGTCTACCCTCTGCACAGTGAAACTTATGATGTACTTGCACTTGAATGTGTGTACGTGTTGTATGGCTAATACTGGAAGGAGACTTTTTTTTCTTTGTTATAGACAGTTTGTGAGACACTGGAAGCCCAGAAGCCCAGGGTAGATAAACTTGCTGAAGAAACAAAGGCTTTGGAGAAGCATGCACCTACAGATATAAAAAACACCTACGTGCAAGAGTTCAAGGAAGCGCAGGGACGCTGGGAGAAGTTAAAGCTCAAGATTTCCAAAGATGTTAAACTACTGGAGGAAATTATGCCCAAGCTGAGAATATTTGAGGTAAAATAAAAGGATTTTAAAATTTTGATTGCGTAACTCAGTTGCTTTAGAGACCTTTCTTTCTCTGTGTTCCTGCAGGAGCCCAGATGAAACAGATTGAAAAGTGGAATGTTGATGATCCACTAGTCTGGCAGAGGCTGAAAGCGTGTATAATATATTTGTAGCAGTGTAGAAGTGGACTTCTAATGTGCCCAGGATATTATTTTGTCTTCTAACAGAAATACTTTTCACTTAAAATTAGTGACCCTCTCTTTCTGTACCAGAAGCAAAGGTTATGCTAAGGTCAAGGATGTATCAACGGTGCTGTTGATCCCACTTGGGGCTGATGATCTTCTTCTATGTGATTGGTGCTGGATGCCCACTGCCTTGAAAAGTGAATTCCATACCTGCTACAGAAAACCTGCTCCTTTCAAGTGGGGTTTCGGTCAACAGTACTGAAGAACTAGTACAAGGAAGTTAGAAAAGGAAGTAAAGAAAGTGCTTGGGTATAGTGACTTTTCCAGTTTCAACCATGGCCTCTGAAGTGACAGGAAGGACAGTTAAAAAATTAAGGTTACTCAGCCGTCTTCCCTATTTTATAAATATATATACATGCATATGAAATCCTGCAAGACAGAAAATCCCACTGTTTTAAAACGGAGGGGATTAAAAGTAAGGGTATGGAGATGTTTAACCTGCTGATAGAGGGGAGAGAGAAGTGCTTAAGTAACTTAACTGAAGTGGACTCAATATTTATTGGTTAGATTGATTTATTTGTGCTTATTTTAAGTCCCTTTTTTAGACTATTTGTATTCTGGGAGCAGGAAAAAATTATGAAGATACATATGAAAATATACTGTCATTTTGCCCATCGCAATATTATTGTGACGTAAAGGTTAAATAGGCACTGCCCGTTCTTTAGTGTCAGCTTGGATGTATAAGCTGATCACAGCAGTATAAAAGACCAATTACAGTGACACTGTTTTTCCCCAGAGTATTGTTTAACTAAACTCTAAATAAAGTTTCATATTGTTTTCATTTTCATATTGCATTTTAAAATTTAAAAACCAAGAAGGTGCTTTAGAAGTTCTCATGAGGAAGATACATATGCATTAGCTAAAAAATACTTTCACATGCAATAAACATATTTTAATGTGTGGATTTATTTGCATTGTTTTCCATTTAACAGAGGATGTATCATACCACACGATTTATAATCATAAAGAGCTGTCTGTGTGCTTTGTCTTCCAAACATTGGCATGCACACCACTACTTGTCCAAAAAAGTTTCTTTCCATTCTTGCTCTCCCATCCCTCTTAAGCAGAAAATAGGTCCTATATTTGGTAGTGGATTCAGACTTCAGTTTGACTGTGGGTTTTTTTATTTTTTTTTTTTTTTTTTTTTTTTTAAGCCAGACATTATCTTTATGAACTACTCAGGATAGATACACGTTTAAACTGAAATTTATGTTACCAAGTCCAGGTAGTTGACTTGCATGATGGTGCAGTGAAAGTTGGACAAGCCATTACTGATTATGGTTCAGGAGTAGTAAAATCCTCAAGCTTTTTTATTTTTTTTCTTTTTAAACTGCAAACTTGGAAGAAGTGATGGTAGGGGAAACAGATTGTAACTAAATGACAACCAAGAGCAAGCTACCAATGAGGAGCAGAGTACGCACCCATGTTCCTGTGAAAGGTTTTACCTGGTGGAAAAATGCCTAAAGGGAAAAACTTGATCCTGCTCATGTTATTCACTTACTTTTTATTGTAGGACTTGAGCTGCTCCCAGCAGCATGTGTGTGGGATCTGTGTATATGAATAGCATAGGTGTGGTAATCCAGTCTAGGCTAGTGAACTTGTAAATAAAAGCCACAAAGCAACCTGTGAGCAGGAAGAAGAATTGCAGGCTTTCAGAGGAAAAATGTCATTAATTTCTTTTAAGCTGTATTGCCTGAATCATAAAGATAAAAGCTGTCCCCAGCCCCCTCTGCCTTAAATGTATTCAAGAACATGTGTACTTGTGCTTCTGATTTTAGTCTGGTTCCTTCAAACCCATCCTACAGTAGCTACTTGCAGCAGTCTGTGGGCTGATGTGGAGCAGCTGGTGGGGCTGGTCAGCAGGAACTGACTGCCCAAAGTGAGGTGGTTTGTACAGGAGCCTAGAAGAAATTAATTTTTAAGGCTTAGCCAAAGCCTTGGTGATTACTTTCCAGCAACCACCTCCTCATGAATTTTTCTCCTGACTTTGACCTAATATACAATATCCCACCATGTCTCATTTGCTTCCTGGCCCTCTCTGGTCGCACTTATTAGTTATTGAGCATGACAGAATAAATATTCTGCATGTATGCCTGCTTCAATGTCCTTTGTACAACAATTTTCTATCAGTCTTGTTCTTCAAATGATTGCAACTTTGTAGTTTCCTTGATTTTCTGTAGTTACACTGAGCAAAACCTTTTTCACTCATCACTTTTAGCAGGACTTCTTCTCCTATCTTAATTTCTTGTATGTGCAGAATTCTTCTTTCTGCACTCAACTCATGTTCAGTTGAGGGGTCTGTACATGCACCTACTTTACTGAATCACAGCTTTAACTATGTTCAGAATGGCTCTTGAAAACTGAAATTCTCTCTCATGTTTAGCCGAGAGTAGGGTATTGAGAGTAGGGTAGATGTGTGCAGTATTAGCATAGCAGGGTTTTAGTTAGTAACCAGTTATTTATTTTTTTTTAGTCAAAGGTGAAGTGCCCTGTTCTCCATAGCTGTCCAAAGGGATGTTGGTACCACCACGTATATGAAACACTCACTGGTGAAAGAGGGATTTTTATGCCCACATGACTTTTGAATTGCTATGGAGAGCAGAGCAGTGAAGCAGTGCACTGTTTTGTGTAGATCTGAGAACAGAATTTGGTCTTGTGCAAGATGTTTAAAAACTTTCCTGTTACCTTAAAAGGAAGTACAGAAGCCGAAAAGGAAATTATAGCAGAAGAAACAATGGAAGCAATTATTAAATAGTTGCTTTATTATTATTAAACTATTATTATTAAAGAATTGAAAATAAAAGAAATACCTACTAATCTGTCGGAATATGGGGCTTACATTGTGTTTTCTTATGAACTATATTTTTAAGTACACAATTCCTGTGTTTTCTAAATGTTTTGTAAAGCTGTCAGTGGAGGGACAGTCATGTTATATTCTCTGATTTTTCCTTTGGTACTTATCTATATGGAGATTTTTGTAGTCTCATACTGTATAAATAAAAATGACAATCTGGAACAAGTTGAACAAAAATGCTGGGGGCAGCACTGGACACACCAGGATCTGACTTGTACTGCAGGAAAGATTGGTATGGCAGCCTTGGTGTATGGTCCTGGTGCAGATGCCAAACCAGAGATACAAGATGAGTTTGCAGAATGGCTGGGCAGGATCTCCTGGCCAAGAGAGGGGTTGAAGCACCTGGCTATTAAAGGGAAAAAAAAATTGAAGTGGGGGAGAAAAAAAAAGTGAATGTCAGTGTTGGAGGACATGTGGTTTATGTGCAACTACATGTAAGTATTAGTTTATTTTTAATGTTCATTTTTTTCCCTAAGTCACCTTTAAAAACTGACATTTCCCAAAACAACACTCCTCACATTTAGGTTTTTGAAAAGAAACGATGTAAATATTTTCATTTTGACAGTGAGCAGACAGGTGAACAATGACTAAGATGCCCTTGTTAGTCTGATGAGCATGTCAGTGGCAGATCTGCCTGTGTGTCCTGCTACTTAGGTGGCTCTTCTGTTATTTGTGATGTGACAGAGGCTCCCCCAAGCTGACAACACATGCCTTAGTGACATGAACTGGGAGTAGTGTTTTACTGGGAGACCGTAATACTCATGTGATGGGAAAAGTAGAGAAAGCTCACTTTATCAGTTTTGCATCTTGCATTTTCTAGAGGAAATTTTCTTTATCTTGTATTCTCTGTTATCATACCTCTAGTAATGTATGGCTTGCTGCATCTTTGATTATGTATCATTTTCAGATCTTTTAAATCTGCTGCATGGCTGTACATCATGTGGTTTTTCTAGGAGTAAACAAGATTCAACACATTTGATCTTTGTTCCAGCCTGGAATAAATTTTAAAAACTGATCCTGGAGAAGTGAAGCTCTGTAAGGAAGACCTTATAGCAGCATTCCAGTACCTAAAGGAGGCCTGCAAGAGAGCTGAAGGAGAACTTTTTACATGGGCGTGTAGGGATAGGACAAGGGATAATGGGCTCTAAACTGAAAGAGGGTAGGTTTAGATTGGATATTAGGAAGAAATTCCTTGCTGTGAGGGCGGTGAGGCACTGGAACATGTTGTCCAGAGAAGCTGTGGATGCTTCATCCATGGAAGTGTTCAAGGCCCATTTGGATGGAGTCTAGTGGAAGATGACCCTGCCCAGGGCTAGTGGGTTGGACTGGATGATTTTTAGGGTCCCTTCCAACCCAAACCATTCTATGATGAGGATGTTTGTTCTAAAAATTGTGAGCTCTTGTACATCAACAGCCTACACTGGTTATCTGACCATTGATAATTATTTACCTGTTCCATGCAGGAGCATTTACTTAATTAAACTTTTGTAGGCTTGGTTTGTGATTCAGCAAGTTATTTAAATGCGTGTCTAACTTTGAGTAATCCCACTTAATCCCCTTCAGCTACTTATGTAAATAGCTTATTGTAAGGAAGCTAAATTAGTTATGTGCTAAAGTGCCTTGTCAAATGACACCCTTTATAAATACGTATTTTTTTTACATTAAGCCATGGTTCACTGTTAAGCATCCTGGGGTCTGTTTTTTGGAAAATGATTTTCAGGCTAATCATCTGCAGGAAATTCGTCCAAAATGGAAAAGGAATGAAAAAAATGTCATGACTTTGACCTCAAATGGTAGCATTGATCTAAAAATAAACATGAACTTAGTCTAATGGGTTTTCATTAGTGCAGACATTTTTTGACAAAGGGTGTGTAACATACTGATCTTGAAAAAACTGTTAGTGTAAGGTTTTTAAGAAAATGAAATGTATGCTTTCCTTCTCTGTGCCATGCAGAGTAGAAGGTGAAGCAGATGAGCTGTTCTATGATGATGATTGTGTCAGGATAAATAGATGCCATCTATTAAAAACTCCAACCAAATAGTACAAAAATGTTGATTAAAAGAAGTCCAGCTATATTAATGAAAAATGTCAACCACATAAGACAATTGAACCAGAGGAAGGAAAATCTGTCTCTGTGAAAATCTCTCTCTAAGTTTGTGTTGGTTTTGTTTGTAAGGATGATTTGGAATGTCCATGATTTGGTGGGAAGGAGATGACCATGCTTCTGTCTCCTTCCCTTCTTCCTCCCCTTCCTACCTCTTTGCAAGGTATAAGGCAACTGCCAGTTGTTAGATCAGATAATTCTGAAATTGGGTGTGTGCTTACTTCTTCCCCCAGGAGTTGCTCTAGTGAGTACAGTAGCTGCTATTGGCCTCAAACAGCTAGGCTGTTTTTTTAAAATTTATTTTGTTAAAAATAAAATTTTGTTAAAAAAAAACAAAACAAACCCAAAAATTAAACCAAAGTTGGTCTGATTCAAAACCGAGGCTATGCCAGCAGCTTGTAAATTGCCGTTTGCCAGCTGCTAGAAGTTGAAATGCAACAGCCATACATTCTTCATCACAGCAATGTATCAACTGTTCTTTGTTCTATTTGATTTAGACTGACTCAAAAGTTGTTCAGAAGTGGATGGATGGTGTGAAAGACTTCTTAATGACAGAAAAAGCTGTTCAAGGGGATACTGAAGGACTTCAAAGGCAACTTGACCAGTGCACAGTGAGTTTTGCTCTTATAAGGAATCTTTTGAAATAACAAGTAGCATCTCTTCTTCATTATTTGGCTTGTATTATTAAGTACTGTCCATAACATATTTCATAAAGCCCACCAGAAAAGTTTTTATCTTTCTTCAGGGCACGTTTGAGTTGGTTTCTTTTGTGTAGTTATAATATTTCGTGCTTTTCAAAGGTCTTCACTGTATTTGCAAATACTTACCTAAAAGTTGGCATTATTTCCTCTATAAAAAGTTTATATATATTCCCCAAATTTTTTTGTGATTATGGAATTGAAATTGTGGGTGAAAAATGCTTTCTGCGTTAAACTTCCAAGGGCAGTAAAAGTAAGAAGCAAATAATTCTGATGAAAGCCCTAAAGTTTAGAATTGTATCTATCTTACAAGGAAGATTCCCTGCTAGTCAGTGGCACATAATGATCAGTTATGTAGAATTTCATCTTATAGTGAGTAACTACAGTGTACCTTCAAATGTTTATTTACAGGAGAAGAATAGAAATTAAGGTATACCAGAAACAGCAGAATATTTAGTGCATGTAATCTTCAAACTTGTGTTGTTTTGGTGTTGGCATTTGGCATATGAAAATGTTCATGCTGTGTATGGCAAGCTGTACTTTGTTCTTTAGTTGCTTAGTTCTCTTGTTTTGAACCACTGAAGGATTGTTTTAAGCAGTCTGGTATTGAACACAGTATCAATCTGCTCCAAAACGTTTTTCTGGAATAATTAAAAGTTGCAAAATTATTGATACTGTTATACGTTAATGTAATATCTTGCTAAAGAACAATGTTAATTTTTTCTGATGTGTGTTCAGATGTTCATCAATGAAATGGAGACAACTGAACCATCACTGAAAGAGATGAAAGAAATAGAGGCTGCTCTAAGATCTCAGCCCATTGCAAGCATAAATACTTGGACTAAGTCTAGGCTAGTAGACTGCCAGACTCAATGGGAGAAACTGAGCAAGCAGGTGAGTTCTCCACATGTTGCTAGTGCCTGCCTGTTACTGCAGCTGTCTGCTTGTGTGGCATTGGGAGGATGGTGAAGAGGTGAAGCGGTGAAACAGTGGGATGAGAATGTTTTACTTGTTCCACTGTCAAAATGGCTGAAGTCCAACTTGAATACATATATTTCTTAGTACCTAACTGTAAGGAGCAAAATAAACTCTTTAATTGTAATTAAAATTTGATTTGTTCACTTTTCTTTATGCTGCTCTTTCTGGGGAGCGTGGGAGGAAAGTCTGACTTTTTTTGTTGTTTCTGAAGTCTGGAATATTATTCTGTCCCTGTATAATTTTTGTCTGTTTCCAAGCAGCTTTGAAAAATAAAAGGCTATAAATAGACCACCACTGCAGTGTATTTAGTAGTTTCTTTTAGGTGGAAGCATTCTGCTGTCTGTAGAAACATACTACTTTTGTTGCAATTCCTGATGAAAATCTGTGTTGGAGAGCCTTGCTGTTGATATAGAATCCAGATTGTCTGGGTTGTGGAAAGAAGTGAGGCCTGAAGATTGTTTTATTGCTCAGTATAAAGATATATCTAACTCTGTGATACTTGTAATCAGAAGAGGATTTTATTCTGTTCTTTTTTCAGGGATTGTTACCAGTTTACATTCAATGAAGGGGGAAAAAAAAAGTTGTATTTCTCCTTCCCTCACTTCTAGATTTTGTTGATCTGCTAAAAAGGGTTCATAAGTTTGTGTGTGCATGTAAAAGTGTTTCGTTAATTAAAAGAGCCTGAAAATGTTTTGGTAGTAAAATGTTTTAAGAAAGACTTGTGTTTTTTCACATATACAAGGACATTTAAGTAACAAAGCTGCTATTTCTTTCTCCACCTTGGATTCTAGATCATTAGTCAGAAAAATCGCCTGTCTGAAAGTCAGGAAAAAGCTGTAAATCTGAAGAAGGATTTGGCAGAGATGCAAGAATGGATGACCCAAGCTGAAGAAGAATATTTGGAGAAAGATTTTGAATACAAGTCCCCTGAAGAGCTAGAGAATGCAGTAGAGGAAATGAAGGTCAGCAGTGCCAGCTCATTGTAGAGGCCTGATTAAAGAGAAACAAAACTTTATGGCTTTGGGGGTTGACCTTTTATGGAGTTATATTTGTGGAAAGGAACTCGGGTCATGACAAGATTAGTGATATTTTTCATCTTTGCTTTGTGGAATTTTTGATTTTTAAAGCATAAACTATAAAAGCAGATGTTCTTTTTGGCTATGAGGGGTAGGGATTTCATAATAAATAACAGCATCCCCAGCTGTTGAGTCAGGCTTATTATGTATAGCATGTTAAACAGTTACAATATGGGAAGTTTTTGGAAGAGACAAAACTTGAGAAAGGTATAGTATCATCTTTTATTTCTATTTAAATTAGTGGTTGTGAAAACATTCTTCTGCTTGTAGCTCTTGGACCTCAGTTTCTTTTCCCCTAAATATAGTAACTCCACATTTAGAAAATCACTTTAAAGCAGGTGTGTTGTAAGGTTATCATGTGTTCATCATCTGTTGCAAACAGTGATTTTTTTAATATAATGAGTTGGAAGCCATCTACAAGGATCAGTGAGTGATGTTGGTCCCTGCTTCTCTAGTTTTGGGTCTGGTGGCCAGAGAAATGGAAAGGAAGGAGATATTTTTGTCTCATTAAAATTTTGTCAGTTGAAGAGAATTTTCTTGGATATATGGACAGAGTAAATAATTCTCTGCTTTTTAATCTGAGAGCTCAGTCATATCTTCATAAATGTTTTGACTTATGTGTACACTTTTTAAATGAGTATCTGCTATAGTGTTACTTGATGGACCATAAAAAAAAAATTTCTCCCTTACAAGTGCTTTGACGAAGCTATTTGAAGTTTTGAATTGTTCTTTTTGAACGGGTTTTCTGAACCAGTCCTTAACAAGAGTTTTAATATATTCATGTCCTTTAAAGCCATTTGAGATCACATAGTCTGACAGCTGGCTGAACACAAGCCAAGGAAAGAAAGAACCTTCCTTTCATTGGCAAATCTGTGAGATTTTGAGTACATTTACCTTTGTCAAATCCAGATTATATTATGTATGTTATGACAGTTATGTCAGTGAGCTCATAAGCTTATTGTAATGCTTACAATTCATCTTTCACTTGCAGTAACAATATTATCCTAGGACTACTTCTAGGACTGGGAAGGAGCACTCTCTGGATTTGGTACATTTTTGCACATGGTTTTAAGTTTGCCAGTTCTGCTCTCATTTGAACAGAGAGTGGAACTCCTGCTGACATTTGGAGGAATGGTTTAAGATAAGGCTGGGTGGTTTTTGATAATCGTGCCATGAAATATGTTTCCAAAATTTTCTATTCTTTGCGCTTCTATTAACTGACTTTTTTTTTATTGCCTTACGTTTAGAAGACATCTTGAAATATATGTACAAAAATTATGCTAAGTTCTACTATAAAGTGCAATGCCTTATTTATCAGAGGTATTTCAAGTGCATAAAACTGTTCTTGAAACCTGAAAAGAAAGATATGGGAGAGTCTCTGTTTCTGGAGGGTTTTATTTGTCTCAGCAGAGAGACTCAGACTGGTCTGCCTGATCTGTCTTCCAGCTTCCTTATTCCTCATTTCTGGCTAAGGCAAAATTTGACAAGTGATAATACAGTTCCTCTAGATCTATGTGTTGGGAGTTGTACTGTACTTATCCTGTATATGTGTTGCCAGGCTCCTCTGAGTGTAGTTAGATTGAAGGAATTCTTCTAGCTGTCCTTTTTGTGTGTTCCTGAAGCACACCCAACAGCTGTGGGGGAGGTTCCAGCTTTGTAGTTGCACGTGTTCTGGGTAATTACATCATCTTCCCTGGATAACTTTGGGAGATAGTTACTGAGCTCTGAGACTCCTAATTTCTGTAAGTTCACCCTACCTTTTTCTTCCTGATACTCTTGTTTTTAGCAAACGTCTATTTTCTTTTTCTTCTAGTTAATTTGTTTTTCCTGTTTGCATGATGGCCTAGAAATAGCACTGAACTTTTTTTTTTTTTTGCTTTGAGTAATGATTTTTTTTAATGAACAAACCATAAATGGTAAATATATCTCTATACTTAATAAAACAGGATCTTTCAACCCTTGCTACCATGATCTGAACTCCATGCAAGTTAGTGCTGTATGTTGCTGTGTTCAGGCCCAAGAAATACATTGGCAGCAAGACCTCTTGTGGGAAACTGCTGATCTTTGGTTTGAGTGGTGAGTAGCTGAGTGTAGGGCAACTGAAGGCTGATTGTGTAATACGTTTTTTTGACAGAGAGCGAAGGAGGATGTGTTGCAGAAGGAGGTGAGGGTGAAGATTCTCAAAGACAACATCAAGATGTTGGCCACCAAAGTGCCATCCAGTGGTCAGGACCTGGCAACCGAGTTGAACGTTGTGCTGGAGAACTACCAACTACTGTGCAATCGGATCCAGGGGAAATGCCACACTTTGGAGGTAAGAAGGATAGCTCTCTGCTTAGTCATATCTGTTCAATACTTTTATTGATGATGTGGATGAGCATATCAAGTCTACCCTTAGTAAATTTGTGGATGACACCAAGTTGGGTGGGAGTGTTGGTCTGCTGGAGGGTAGGAAGGCTCTGCAGAGGAATCTGGACAGGCTGATTTGGTGGGCTGAAGCCAAAGGTATGAGGTTCAACAAGACCAAGTGCCAGGTGCTACAGCTGGGTTACAACAACCCCAGGTAGTGCTACAGGCTGGGGGAAGAGTGCCTGGAAGATGTCCAATGAAAAAAGGACCTGGGGGTGCTGATACGCACCCATGGAATGTGAGCCAGCAGTGTGCCCTGGTGGCTCAGAATGGCATCTTGACGTGTTAGAAATAGTGTGGCCAGCAGGTCTAGGGAAGTGTTTGTCCCTCTGTATGTACTTGGCACTGGTGAGGCCACACCTTGAGTGCTTTGTCCAGTCCTGGGCCTCTCAACAAAAAGAGGACATTGGGGTGCTGAGAAGGGCAGCAAAGCTGGTGGAAGGCCTGGAGCACAAGTGCTATGAGGAGCAGCTGAGGGAGCTGGGAGTGTTTAGCCTGGAGAAAAGGAGGCTCAGGGGTGACCTTATTGCTCTCTACAATTGCCTGAAAGGAGGCTGTAGCCAGGTGGGGGTCAGCCTCTTCTCCGAGGCCAGTGACAGGATGGGAGGAAACGGCTTCAAGCCGCTCCAGAGGAGGTTTAGGTTGGACACTGGGAAGAATTTCTTCACAGAAAGAACGATTAGACATCGGAATGGGCTTCCCAGGGAGGTGGTGGAGTCACTGTCCCTGGAGGTGTTTAAGGCAAGACTGGATGTGGCACTTAGTGCCATGACCTTGTTGACAAGGTGGTGTCTGGTCACAGGTTGGACTCAATCTCTCAGATCTTTTCCAACCTAATTGATTCTGTGATTCTGTAAAATGAAACCGGGTGGCACAAGAGGACAATGGAGAAGGACTCTGATAATGTCTGAATACAGTAGCTTCAGCATAAATGCATTTTACTCCTTTCCAAGATTACTTTCCCTTGAGATGATGTCTTTGGACTTCATGACACACCATCTAACGTTGTTTTTATAATTGTATTCAATGCTTTGGCAAATAAGTAAACTTGTCTCACAGACCTGTTACCTGTATGTCGTCCAAAATGGCAAAAAGGAACTTACCAGAAATTAAAGGTTGAAATCCAGTAATAATTAGAACATGTGATTATGGCCTGGGTTGGGGGGTGTGTGTGTCCTGTCTTTCAAAGAGGAGCGGATGCATTTTGTTACATTCTTACACAGTTACATGAACCTTTATGTCAGTGATAGTTTTAGCATGAGTTTAGAGACTACTATGCTCATTTCTCTGTTATCTTCCTGATATACCTGCAGGTTTTTCTATCTAGAACATACTGTACCATGGCATATTTTTTATTATTTTCTACTTGTCTCTTTTAGGTGAATTTCTCAGACACATATCTTTAAATTGGTCATAGAATGTATGAGCTATGCCTGGCATTCTAGGCTAATTTTTTTTCTTTTCTGTTGCTTCTAGGAAGTGTGGTCCTGTTGGATTGAGCTGCTTCACTATCTTGATTTAGAAACAGCTTGGCTAAACAATCTGGAAGAAAGGGTGCAAATGACAGGAAATCTGCCTGATAAATTGGATGCTGTCAATGATGCTCTTGAGGTATTATAATGGTTCTATCAGATGAGGAACCTTTCAGATAGCTGTGTTTAAAAAAAAAAATCTGCACTTCAGTAGCATACTGAAATGCTCTGAGTATTCTGATTCTCCACATTAAATGAACATATTACTCTGAATTGGAAATGGATATTTGTAAGATCCTCCACCAAAAGTGGACTTCTACTGTATGTGATGGTGCCATACTTGGTACTGTGATAAAATGCTCTCTCCTGGCCTGTGTAAATTGATTAATTCCTTCCAGGGCTATAGCTGTATGAAATGATATGAGTAGGCATATGAGTAGGTGAAGTTTAATTATCTAAAGTAAAATCACCTCTGTGCCATAATGCCATGTGCCATTATGAATTAAGCCATAACTAATTTATGTTTTTAGAGCACTCTCAAGACGTTTGAAGTGTTAAACTTGTGTATGCAACCAGATTTCCAGCTCTGAAAATACAATAATATTCAGTGTCTTGACCTTTAAAACTTTTCCTAATTAGTCCCTGGAATCAGTCTTGCGTCACCCAGCTGATAATCGAACCCAGATTCGAGAACTTGGGCAGACATTGATTGATGGAGGGATTCTCGATGACATCATCAGTGAAAAATTAGAAGCTTTCAATGCCCGCTATGAGGAATTGAGTCACTTGGTAAGAACTTGGGGTTAGGGTTAAAGTAGACTTCAGCTTAAGTCTGAGATAATTCTTGTTAGCTGAATTCAAAGATGCTGGACTGCAATACAGGAAAAGAATAAAAAGCGTCAGTGTTGTCAGCTGTTTTCACTTTGTAAAAATATCCAAAGAGCAAGATGCTTTTCTGTTTTGCATGACATGACTCAAGTTTTGTTTTGCAAGCATGCACTGCAGGGATGCCCTGGTATTTTTCAGATAATTTTGACAAAAGGCAATTCCAAACTCAAGGAACAGCTCAATATTAACAACTTAATATTCCCTTGCTACTGCCACAAATACTGGTCTTTTTCTCACCAACTGTAAAAATGAGGAGCATAGGTGACATTTTCAGTCTTAGAAATAGCTAGGAAGAAGTCACACTGAAATAAAGAACAGCAGGAAAACTTTCTTCTCATTAGTCATCTATTAGGTTGTCCTCTTCCTCTTCTCCTACTTCAATCTAGTCTTTTATAGATTTAGTAAGTAGAGGAAGACTAGCTGTATTTCAGGTAGCACAGGTTTGTAAGCTGTGTTCTGTATCCTGATAATACAGGCCCCTGCCGAATTGTAGAATGGAAGTTTTTTTCTGTCACTGATGAAATGTAATCATAGAGAGAACTTTGGTTCATCCTCATTACAATGAGCAACATGAATGCAGTGCCCTCAGCTGGGGGCTGTGTGCTGGCATTTAAGTTAGCATTGACTACTGTTTTTCCTGTTTAAACAGAACTTTATTGCCATATAAAAACCTGTTTGCTTTCCCAGCTGCAGCACTGGCACACTGGGCTGTTGACAACTCTCCACATCTCTGTGTGTGTGTCCACATGCACTGGTCTGTGCATGTGCTGATAGTGGGGAATTTGTGTTCCTGTGCAGGTAGTGACACTGCAGATGCTGTTGAAGGAAGAGGCAATAAAGGGAAAAAACTGTGAACTTCTGTTTTGATAGTATAACTGAATGAGTTTATTGTTTTGAAAGGGAATGTGAACATTAACATATCAAACAACATTCATCTGTGGTCTATTGCAGAGTTCCTGTTTCCCATTGAATAGCTAGTTTTTGAAAGTGATGTGGTTTTAAAACAGAATACTTTCTTCCCAATGTGATAGGAGAGGTGTTTTTTCATTATCTTGTATGTATCTAGCAGCAGAACTCTCCTTCTATTCCACTGTTTGTCAGTTATTGGTTCAGAAGCCACAGCAAGCTTCAAAAATTGCTGCTTTCTAGGATTCTTTCTAGCCAGTCCTCCAGGCACAGGATTTTTTTGGGTCTCTCCCACCTTGTTTGGAGGAAGTCTACTGTGATTTGTATTGAATTACTGCTCCATCTTGCCTTACCTTTCTGTCCTTCTCAGGCGGTGAGCCGACAGATCACCTTGGAACAACAGCTTCAGACCATGCGAGAAACCGACCACATGTTGCAGGTCTTGCAGGAAAGTTTAGGAGATCTGGATAGACAGCTGACATCTTACCTGACTGATAGGATAGATGCCTTTCAAATGCCCCAGGAGGCCCAGGTATTTCTGTATAGCTCTTCACTACAAAACTTCTGGAAATATTTCATGATAGTGCTCAGCCTAGCCTTAGTAATTAATTTCAGTCCTGTGCTGATGCACCAGGTGTTATCTTTTGTAATCTGGAGTGTTTTATTTTTTAAAAAGGTTGTATTGAATAAAAGCAGCTTTCAATTTAGCAAGCTGTTACCGAAGACAGAATATTTAAAATAAACTTGGTGGTGTTTAAGTTTTACAGAGTAGATTTACTTCTGTTGGGTGGTAAGAAAGCTCCCCTTCCTCTCTCTACCAGCAATTTTGTAACGTATCTTTTTCCTGTTTCTATGACACGGCAGAAAATTCAAGCTGAGATTGCAGCTCATGAATCCACCTTAGAGGAGCTGAAGAAAAGTGCTCGCTCCTTCCCTCCTGCTTCTCCTGAATGCAGGTCTGCCCGTGGTGGAACTCAGCTGGATGCTTTGCAGGTAAAGACATGAGAGTCGCACTTACACACTGCTGTGTCAGCCTGTAAGTTGTTTGGTGCAGTCATCTGAACCTCAGAAGAAAATAGTATGTGCTTTTATGTGCTTCCATAAGGAAACAAGCAGCCCTAGATGAATTGAACAAGGAAGCTTAAATTTCAGAAGTGTCACGGGATAAATGCTGAAAGTCAGGAAGTCTCTGTATTTGAGCAGAATGGGTATTTTCAAAGTGTATGATACAGAATTACATCTCTATTGCACCTCAGGTAGAGATTAGGAAGAGGTGGTGGCAGTGTTATTTGCCAAGCCCAAAATTCTATATGTATTGACTTTTGGTGGTATAATGGGTTATAGTCTGTGGTGGGAGATGCTTTAAATGTTATTTTTTGAAGTGCATGTACTAATTTAAAACAATCTTTCAACATAATATTCATTAAAACAGAGAAAGCTCCGTGAGGTATGTACAAAGTATCAGCTTTTCCAGAAACCAGCCAATTTTGAGCAGCGCATGTTAGATTGCAAGCGGGTGCTGGATGGTGTAAAAGCAGAACTTCATGTCTTGGATGTGAAAGATACTGACCCAGATGTAATCCAAGCTCACTTGGAGAAGTGCATGGTATGTATGCAATGTTCGTGACTCTTGCCTGGGGGTGCTATTTTTTTGTGTGGTTCTTGTTGCTTAAACTCTCTCCTGTGAGGAAATTTTGCTTAAAGTCATCATGGAACTATTGCAACTCATTGAAAATTGCTAACAGAGTGCTTGATAACTAAAAACCCTGTATTCTTATAGGACATAAAAGTAGTGGACTGTTGATCGTAGATATGGTGGAACAGCTGAGTTTTCATAAACTCTCTTCCCTGGTTCATCCCTATGTTCTGGAGAAGCACCACAGTCATTAGTATTTGAACAAAAGAAATACTATACCTAAGATGAAGTACAGATCATGTTAGCTTTGAAATAAACACTGTTAAATTATTGATCTTATTCATTTTTGAAAATGAAAACTAAAATAAAAAATAGAACATCAGGAGTCTGGAATCTTCTTGTCAGATATTGCTATTAATTCATAGCTCAAATTTGAAGTGCAATTTGAAGTTAAGATCCTCAAGGAAGCAGAGTCAGAAAATCTGCACTACAAATTGATCCCCAATATACATATTTGTGCTTCTAGAAACTCTATAAGACTCTCAGTGAGGTGAAATTGGAAGTTGAAACTGTCATCAAGACAGGAAGGCAAATTGTACAGAAACAGCAGACAGATAATCCCAAAGGGATGGATGAACAACTGACAGCACTGAAATTTCTTTACAATGACTTGGGCGCACAGGTAAGAAAAATAAATATATGTATGAATATTTGTCTGCATGTAATTTCCCTTCTTCGTTGTTAGATAGTGTTTTAAGTTTGATTCTAAAGCTGATAGTATGTAGGGTAGTTGCTTCATCCAGGAGCAATCAGTTGAGAGATTAAAGATTACACATACCTCCCTGGAGGAGAGGTAGCCTTGAAGAAAGGGAAGTTCACAGAGTTTTCGTTGCTCTGGCAAAGCTGACCTTCAGTGGCCATTCATTAAAGTCCTTCAAGATAATTTATGGTCAGATTGTCATCTGACAAGTGTGAGTCAATCTGAGTTTTTTTAGGAGGTGTCATGGTTTTGAATTGTAGTCCATCTAAATGGTTGCTCTCAGTATGAAATAGAAAATGCAGGCAAACCTGTATTTCCCATGAACTGCATTAAATTTGCATAATTTTCTTATTAGTTGAATAGTTATTTATCCAAGAGAAATGTTTAAAAATGGCTAAACCCTTACAGGGCAGGTAGGACTCTCTACCTAAATTAAGATGGAATCCCAAGTGGATTTGTGTCTGGTCAGTGCTCTGAGAATGAACTGTGGGTAAAGGGTCAGATTACAGTGTTGGAGTATCTTGGAATGGGTCCTAGGAAATATTTTGTACTTGTAGAGTTGAGAACCTTCAGGAAGGTGTGGATTCTAGAAAGCACATAGACAAGATATTAGGAAAGGATAGAAAGGCAGAGTTATTTGCAGTATAACGTTATGATTTTTCTTTTTGAGCTGAGAACAGAGGACTATTTTTTGAAATGTCAGTTGATTCTGACTACTATGCTTGGAGTCATTCTCGAGTGTGTTAAAATTTGACCAGGCTATTTGTGTAACCAGTGTGAAATACAAATGATTATACTGCAGCAAACATCAAATTTCATATTAATTTTACTGACATATATTTTCAAGGGCAGACTAGATTTTCAGTGAAATTTTTCTTTACAGCTTTCTGCTAGCAGGCCTTTCAAATTACTAGGAGGAATTGAATTTTACCTGTGTGAGTGACTGACTGGATTCTATGTTCCCTTGAGTTTCAGCTAAAGGATCATAATAAAGTGATAAACATCAATTTGGTGATTGCTAGCTATAAATAAATTGGTATGCAGGTTTCTTTATCTTCTTTAAGTGTATCTCAGTTTAAAATTATTTGTATATATTCTGTGTCATATAGTAAGATACAGATGTTTATAAACTTTCCTTATAGGGTCCTTCCTTAAAGCAAGACAGTTTTAAGATGCAAGGATTTTATATATTTAGGTGGATATTTTAGCTGGCTAGCCCTTCTGCATTTGCTGTCTTTTAAAATCTAATCTTTCTTTCCTCTTAATTTTTTTTTTGTAGGTGACAGAAGGAAAACAAGACCTTGAAAGGGCAACTCAGCTGGCACGCAAAGTGAGGAAAGAGTCTGCCTCTCTGTCAGAGTGGCTGGCTACCACTGAAGCTGACCTCGTGCAGAAGTCCACTTCAGAGAGCTTGCTTTCTGATCTAGATTCAGAAATTGCCTGGGCCAAAGTAAGCATGCTTACTAAATATTTGTAGAATAAATTTCTGACATTATGGCAATTCTATGTGGAAGTGGCTGTGAGTTTAAATCCCTGTAACTTGTTCCTAAATCTCCCACATCCTGAAATTTTAGTAGATTCAGTAGTTCATATTCAGTACCTTACTGAATCTGATCTGTTTCATCTTTGGGCATCTTTTTCAACCTTAAATGGCCAGTGAAATATTTAAGATATTACTACATATTTGGTCCTAATAGGTATTTAAGACTTCCTGTATTGCTTACGTATTACACAAGTATAATATTACTAAAATTATCAGGAAATATAATTGTGGACTGGGTCAGATATTTTACTAGTAGAGCAAACTGAAAGTGCATTGAATGAAAAATGCATTTAATGAGAAATTGAGTTTGTAACTTTCCATTGAAACAGCTTTGTCTTCAAAACTGTGACTTTGCAAAACAAGAGGCTACTGTAATTCTTTATTTTCTTTCACCTACAAATGGAAGCTTTTAATTGAAACAGACAAATGTCTTAGCTACTTTGCTTCAGATTGTCTTTGTATTTTCTTGCACTGTAGAAACTTGGATATTATTTAGAGTTAGCAACAAGTGTCAGTTGATACAGTTCAGTAATCCTGATCTTTCCAGTTTTTTTCTGTCACCTTTTACTTCTGGAATGGGTCTGCCTGCAATGTTAAAACTTGAAAGCTCACCGAATTGCAAACTCGTCTAATATAACCTGTTCTCATGCATTTCAATCAGGATTAGCAATTTCTAGTGCTAGAGTTTTGCTGTGGCAGTATTCCCAAGATTCCTCTCCAAACAAACTTTTAAATCCTTGTTGGAATTATACTTACCATACATTTGTAAGCCATGCAAATAATGACTCTTATGCTGCACCATCAGGAGGACGAGTCCTTTATGTTGCATGCGAAGTTGTCCTTTCTGTTTTAAGGTTTTCTAGAGGCAGTTTTAAAATGTAATAACTTGAGTATTTTTTCTGTTTCTGAGACAATAACCTTATGATAAAATAATAAGTTATTTACTTCATAGATAATAAGATGTTCAAGGAGCTCCAGACATTGGTTGTGATTAAGTGCATTCTTTACCACACTGTACACTGACATCAAAGAGCTTTCTAAGTAGGTAGATATCATCAATAATAATGGGTGATCTTGTATGGCAAGAGGTCTGTTTTCCACATGGAAACCATGTGCTGATATTCAAGAGATGACACATTACTTAATTTACATATCAGTATGCATATTTTCAAAGAAGGTGGGGTTTTTTAGGTTAAAAAAACTATTTAAAAGCAGAGTTGACTTGGAAAAAAGGGTAGAGCTAAAGATACATATATTTAAATATCTCTATAAAGGTAATATAACAGTAGGGATTCTATAATATGTAACCAGAGAATTGAACATCTGCAGTAATGAGTTGTGATGGTTCTCAAAAAAACATTCAGCCTTGGCCTACCACATTTCTCATTGTTGCCAACTGTAAAAGTACTTTAATAGGAAAAGATACAGAGGAATCCAGAGCGTCTCTTGAAATTTGTGTTCTGTGCTTTACGGTGCAGCAAAGAACCTTTTAAAATTGGACTTGCAACGTAGCGTGACTGTTGTGGTTTGACATTGGCCCAGCGCCAGGCACCCACGAAAATTGCTCGCTCACCCTCCCCTGCCACAGCCGGGCAGAGGAGAGAAAGAAAAAAAATTAATGAAGGCTCCATGAGTTAAGTACCAGGAGGAAAAAAAAAAAAAAACAACACTTCAAGGGCAAAACAGGCTTAACTTAAAGTTACAAAGTGAATTTATTGCTAACAGAATCAGAGGAGGATAATGAGAAGTAAAATAAGCCCTTAAAACACCTTTTCTCCCCAGCCCCTCCCTCCTTCCCACTGACAGTGCAGGGAGACAGGGCATGGAGTGGGGGTTTGGTCAGTTCATCACCGAGATTCTCTTCCGCTGCTCTGGGAGAGGAGTCCTTCTCCGTGGGGTCCCTCTCACAGGAGACAGTTCTCCATGAGCCTCTCCAACGTGGGTCTGCTCTCAGGAGCAGCAGCCACACCGCCCCTGCTGCAGCGTGAGCCCTTCCCACGGGCAGAGAGCCCTCCCAAAACTGCCGTGCCGTGGGTCTCTCCTCCACGGGGAGACAGTCCTCCAAGGACAGGCTGCTCCAGCCTGGAAGCAGGGCCCTCTCTCTCCACTGGGTCTCCCACTGGAACACAGCCTCCTCCAGGCATCCACCCACTCCAGCACGGGCACCTCACCCACAGGCTGCGGGTGGATCTCTGCATCCCCCGTGGATCCCCAGGGGCTGCGGGTGGATCTCTGCATCCCACATGGATCCCCATGGGCTGCAGGGGCACAGCTGCTTCACCATGGTCTGCACCACGGCCTGCAGAGGAAACTCGGCTCTGGTGCCTGGAGCCCCTCCTTCCCCTCCTTCTTCACTGACCTTGGTGTCACCGTGTTGTTTTCCCTCACATGTTCTCACCTCCTCCTCTTCTCTGACTAGAAGCAAAACCTTGTGATTTTGTTTTGATTTTCTTCTTAAATGTGTCATCACAGAGGTGTTACCAACCTCTCTCGTTGGCCCAGCCTTGGCCAGCAGCATTTCCATCTTTCAGAGCCATCAGAGTCTGGCTCTGCTGGACATGGTGGAAACTTCCAGGAGGTTCTCTCTGTGGCCCCCCTGCTACCAAAAACCAGGCTGTGCAAAACCAGTACAGCGATGCATTTGCTTTACCTACATAATAAAAAGGAAGCATAAAGATGATCTAAGAGGACAAACCAAAAGAGTCCCTAATTTATTCGGGACATTTATATGCATTGTGCTCTCGCTCTCTCTTAAAAAGTGAGATCACTATCTACAGAGAGTGAATGTAGACAGAAGGCAATTACTCTTGGTTTAATTTTTTCTGCAAATGAAGATCATCTACAATGTATTTGTTTCCTGTGGAGGTAAAAATCTGCCTCCCTGGTCCCTTGCGTTTGGGAGCAGTGCAATGTTAATAGCTGAACTTGTTTCAGAATGTGCTGAGAGAGCTGGAGAGGAGGAAAGCTGATCTGAAGAGCATCACAGAAAGTTGCACCGCACTCCAGTCTCTGGTGGAAGGGAGTGAGACTGTCCTGGAGGAGAAGCTATGTATCCTTAATGCTGGCTGGAGCAGAGTTCGAACCTGGACCGAGGACTGGTGTGATACCTTGTTGGTAAGTTGCATGGGTGAGAAATATTCAGTTCTCCCTCCACACCTTTGGAGCAGTTGGAATTTTCACTTGTCTCACTTTACTGTAAAGTGAAGCTTCTATGATGCCTCATGGACTTAAAAGAATGTGGAATGGATTTCTGTTTACACTGTAGATGGAGAGTTAAGTCTTGTGGTGGTATACAGTGAGGAAGATGGAAGAGTAGGCCGCTGCATGTGCTGCTCTTTATTCAGCCTGAATATTCAGCCTCTGTGCCAGCTCCAACATGAACAGAGTGGGTTTGTGTTGATAGATTTCCTTGAGACCCAGATGATGGCTATTTAATGGACAATGGATAACTTTGTAGTGGTGTTCAGCAAAGCACTTACGACTCTGTCAGCATATTGCTCTTTTGGACGGACCATAACTGCGAGTGTTTGAGTATGGCAACGGCATCTGTTTGGCTGAGTAAATTAAAGACCAAGTATATTATACACCTAAAGCTGCTAATTATGCTAAATGGACATGAAACAGTCTACAACTGACACTAGTATCAGACTGATGCTTTTATATAAATAAGATATTTTTGTGTTGTTTAGCTAGTTATGACAAGCCCTATCAGGGACTTCTGAAGGTGGAATTTATGGAAACTTTAGTGATGGTGAGCCCTGTGCCTCCTGTCCAGTGCCCGTTACAGGTGATAGTGTTTCTTCTGTAACCCAGTGGTTCCATGTTAGGAGTAGTCAGGTAGTTTACCTTTATGTGTCAATGCTGTAAGGATGATCCATAATTAGATTATGCTCATATCTGGTGACAAGTATTGTCTATGCTTTCTATAGCAACATCAAGAAGCTTGTAGCTCCATCTAGCAAAAGAACAATTTAACCTAACAAAGCACAATCATAGGCCTTCTCTCTCTTCTCTCCTCCCTTTGTTTTGTTATTCTAAAAGAGAAAATCTTGTCTACCTTTTTGTTTTGGTGAAAGGCTTAAATGGATTGGTACTTGACAGCTTTGTTTTGTCACACAGAATAATGTTCTATCTGTCTGTGGCACCTAGTGTTACAATTTCTCTCTGCATGTCAAAGTAGGCCTAATTAACATGCCTACAATTTTGTGACTTCTCTGAAGAGGAAGAAATATTTTATTGTAATCAGTAAAATATCAAAACTTGACTGCTATAATTTTTAAATTTGGCATAACCCGTTTCCAATAAAAAAACCCCAACAACCACACACAATGCGTACTGTTGTACCTGCTAGTGCTGACTGAAAAAACTGTGGAATTTTTGTTGACTGAGATATTGTAGTCTGGCTGTAATGTTGTAATACATTGTCTGTATTTAGTTGTACAAACTATTTCAGCTACTTCTATTTCTCTTTCTGTGAATTAGGAACTATGTTATCAAAGGGTCTAGAATGAAAATTGAATTTTTGTAAATACTATTGAAGATGAAAGGTATAATCTAATTTTCGGTGTTTAATTCCAAAGTGTATCCATAACACTATTTTATTGATCTCCTTTCTATTCATAAGATTTTGGCAGGGTTGATTTATTTGATGTGTTTTTGGGTTTATGGAGGGTTTTTTGGTGTGCGGGTTTTTTTGTTTGTTGTGGTTTTCTTGATTTTTTTTCTGTTTGGTTGGGGTTTGTTTGTTTTTGTTTGGTGGGTTCTTTTTTGTTTGTTTGCGGTTTTTTTGTTGGGATTTTTTTGGTGGATTTTTAGAAGTTTCTCATACTCATACATCATTTTCATCTTTTTCCAGAATCATCAGGGCCAGCTGGAAATTTTTGACGAAAATGTTGCCCACATAAGTACTTGGTTGTATCAGGCTGAAGCCTTACTGGATGAAATAGAGAAAAAGTCGGCTAGCCAAAAGGAGGAAACTGTGAAGGTAGGAAATGTTGTGTCATCTGTCAAAATACTACCAGTCCACTCATGGATTCTCAGTGATGTCAGATTTGCTTCCTGTTTATTTCTAATTTTTATCTATTTTTATTTTTATCTTCTTCTTGCCTAGGAGATAACCATTTTCATTTTCCTTCACTTCTTAGCGTTTAACATCTGAATTAGATGATGTCAGTCTTCGAGTGGACAATGTACGTGACCAGGCTGTCATCTTAATGAATGGTCGGGGCGTGTCATGCCGTGAACTTGTTGAACCCAAACTGGCAGAACTGAACCGTAATTTTGAGAAGGTGTCTCAGCACATCAAAAGCGCCAAGGTGAGGATGAGTGAGCCCCAGAACTTGCTTGGGAGGTCTGTGCCGAGAAGATGGCAACTGGCTGTAGTGGATAGATCATTATTTATTAGGACAGCACTTTGCTGCTTTTGAGTTCTCTTTTAAGTGTAGGGTATTTATATGTGAAAAAAAGACAGACTGATTTTTAGGCCAACTGCTTTTTTTACCTGAGTAGCACGTGGTGGCTTGTGTTTCATTGGAAAATTTACAAACAACTGTTCAGAAAATCGTATATATTGCAATATGTATTTGTGAGCTACAAAACAACACCATAAGCTAATGTGACTGGAGATTTTTCATTTATTTTGAGAACAAAATACTCAGATTGAAGTTTGAAGGTAGGAACTTGATAATAACTACCAAGTGTGTTCAAGCTTTCTCTCAGATCAAACAACTCTTAAAATTTTAATTCATGCTGATACCTAATGGTGCTGCAAACTGATGTACCTGTTCATGGGGGATTGTGTGTGCCAGCTGAGACTAAATTTTCAGCTTGAACAAGGTTTTATTTTGCTTTGCAGATGCTTGTTGGACAAGAACGGTTTCCTGTCATGTCAGAGCCCCGTGAATCTAGAGTGGGTTTTCTAGACCTGGAAAAATTTGAGAGTGACATACAGAATATGTTAAAAGTTGTGGAAAAGCATCTGGAGTTGAGTGGGGAAGATGAAAAGGTTTGTGAGCAATGGAACAATTAAATAATTGACTAACTCCCTTTCTATCTTGTCCTCATGTTACATTGCTCCAGACTTTGTGGGGAAATTCTGAGAAAATATCTTTCAGTTAGGGGTAGAAGATGAAGGGAATTACTAGGTTGTTGGAAACCGTGTACAGTTTTCCAATACCTTCCCCATAGCTATTGCCTCGTCTGGTATGCTGAGAGTAGCTAATCGTACTTGAGTCTGTGTTTTCATCATGGTTTTGTATAATACAGGTAGTGAACTCTGACTTTTGTTTATCTATCTTCTGTCTCCTACTCAAAGTAGCTCTTTGTAAGGAATCCTTCCTGTAAAAGTAATGGGGTTCAAATTTAAACTGGTATGATAAAATGAGTCGCAGTGCCTAGGTCAGGTCAGAGGATGCTTGTGAGGTAAGGTGCAAGTAAGAGTCTTGTAATGTGGCTCTGTGTCAGAAGTCCAAATAACTTGGAACAAAATTTATCTTCTAGATTCTTATGTAGGCTCTGCTATTCACCCATATAAAACTGTCATAGTTTCGTTAGCATCTTGTGCCCTATAGCCTTGTTGCCTACAAAATCGGGTAAATTCCTGTCAGGCCACTCTATCTGCCTTCCTTTTAAGCAGCTCAAATACTATAAACTGAGCTGGAAAGCTGAATATAAGTCTGTGGAAAATGCCATAGCGCAGAAAGCAAATCTGAAAAGAGTTCTATGGAAAGGCCTATTGGTATAGAACATAACCTTCCTTTTATACTGTTTTTATATTTATTGAATTTTTGTTTTTATGCTGTTCTGCTCTGACCTTGCTTATTATTCTCAAGGAATGTCTAGAATAGAAATGGAGCTAAAGTCATAACACCCTATTGATGTGTCTGCATACTGCTGGCTCATTAAATTTCCTTCAGTACATCTCTTTATAAAGTTTATGAAATGAGCAAGTTGGATTTTATGACTGGGTAGTTGTGGAGGAGAATCTCTGCTTGAATATGTTTGGCTCCCATTTGGATAATAACACAAAAGTTTGGTACAATTGCTGTTAATATCTGAGCTGTAGATAATAGAGATTTGTGTAATTGTAGCTGGATCAAGAAAGAGCTCAGATTGAAGAAGTTTTACAGAGAGGAGGGCAGTTGCTCCAGCAGCCTATGGAGGACCACAGGAGAGAGAAGATCCGCGTACAGTTGTTGCTTCTGCAGAAGAAGTACAACAGTGTGCAGGTACAGTTATGACAGTTACTACAGCTCATTTATTCAGTTTTCCCTTTGGTATCCCACTTACAACCTATAATCCATATTTTATAATTTACGACGCTTTTAGCGTATGTGATTCTCTGTGGGAGAGTTAAATGCGTGTGCACACAATCTGAGTCTTTGAATCTTTGCAATTCCAAAATATGAATTTTCCCATTTCTAGGTTTTGGGAGAGTGCTTTTGATTTTTAAAGTCCTTTTCACAGTTTCACAGAGAGCCACACTAAGTATTTACACAGATAGGTATGTTGAGTCAGGCATTTGCTTCACCTGTCTTGCTGGCCCTTGAACTGAGGTTTATCTCCACCACCAGGCTGTATGAAGAGTGACTACATATACACATGTACACAAACATACTGACCTCTCAGCTGAAGCCCTTTCTGTGATTGAGCCTGCTCCCAAATGCCACTTCCTTCCTATAGAGGGTATTAGCAGTAACTGTAGACTGCAGTATGTTGTGGTGCTTGCATACACATGCCATGTTATAAATGGTTTTGTCTAGAACAAAGATGGTCCTTTTAGCTCACCTGTTTTGATCTTGCTGGAGTTGGCCAGCTGAGGTGTAGTTCAAAGGTGCAGGGCAAGACCCTCAGGCTGGCTTTGATTACATGTCTATGCAGATGAAAAGAATATAGCTATTATAAAAATAAATTAGTACTATTGCATATTTTGGAATTTGCTCCTTCAAATGAATCCCTCAAATATTTTTGTTATTCAAATAAATATACCTATTCTGTTCACTACTTCCCTCTTTTTGCACCGTATTTTCCCAATACGCTGGATTGTAGGAGTGCAGGTCATTTCAAAGGAGGCAGGCGGTGGAACTCTCTCCAGTGTTTTCCCAGTATAAGAAGGAACATGATAGTCTAATGAAGTGGCTGAATGAGGCTGAGGACCAACTGTCAGGGCTGCAAGGTGTGGAGGATGAACAGAAACTACAGGTAAATGAGGCTTCTGTTTCTTAGAGCAAACAGTGAATGCTGTGTATGAACTTTGGAGATTCATATACTCAGGCTTAATGGATCTTCTTTGGACACTTCTGTGGAAAGAAGTGTTTCAAAATGACAGCATTCATTTTTTGTTGGGAAATTATCAGCATATGCTAGTTTGGGATTTCTGCGTGGTCATCATAGGTCCCGAAGATCTCATCCTTCAGGCCCAAATCTTAGCGTGTGATCTGGGCAGTGGGCCTGATTCAGGACAATTTCTGCCAGTCTTGGTCCATGAGGATTGCACTTAACCCTTTTTAAAACTCTAACTCAAACAGCCTGATTCAGTGTCAGTTTGGTGCAGGTATGATAAAAGCCTTGTTTGAGGCTTAGATTCAGTGCCTCTGCATCCGGTGGCAGTATATTGTGACTACTCTGCTGCCTTTTCCTGCTGAAAGTGCTCAGAGAGGGATAATGGTCCTCATGTAATGGATATTACTGTACATGGTGAATATTAATAAAATAGACAAAAGTTGAAGTATTTCTGATAATGTGTGCGTGGGTCTTGACAAACAATTTTGCAACTGATGTGATGTCAGGGTCTGATAAAACTTACTGCCCAGAAAGTTTTATGTCTTAATTGTTGAGCATACAGATGCTTTTATGATTGCTTTTGCTGTGGCTTTGTGGATATTTTTTGTTGGTGTTTTGAAAATCTCTTTGATTTCTCCTTTCCTTCCTTAAAAACACTTTGATTTTGTGGTAATTAAATTAATATTTTAGGCAATAACAGTGAAGAACCTTGTGAAACAGTAAGCAATTTCTTGAACAAGCTTGAGGGCTAGATAATCTGTTGAGTACTTCTCAATTTCGGCATATAAAGCTTCATAATCAACACCTATCAATCTTTTTGACTGCTCTGTAACTTTTTAACCCAGAACCAATTAACTTGGGGCAGGGTCTCCTTGTGAGACTCCCACCACAAAATCGTGCTGTGGTGCTCTTCATTCACAGCTAGTGCTGTGTGGCTTCAGCTGCCAGTGATAGATGGTCTGCTGTCCTTGGTCACACGGGCCATTCAGTATCAGCTGTGAAAAGAAGCCTTTTAGATCTGCTGCTCTTTAGACTGACGTTATAAGCCTCCCACGCAGAGCTGGGCAGCAAAGAGGGCCCAGGGTCTGTTGAACAGTCTGACATCTGACTTCTCTGTTGGGTGTCCAGTAGTCTCTTCTGGTGACATAAGCTCCTTTGGACCTGACTGATGCCATGGAGTTTTTTTGAAGGAAATGGGGTTCCATATGTATTTAAAGTAAAACAACACTATTCAGTTTTTCTGTCTGACCATCAGATGCTTTGAATGAATTAATTACTGGATAGAAATGGAAAAATGGTGCACCTACATGGCTCTTTGTTAATGGGGGCGGTCCAGTCATGCCACAGACGGGTCTTCCTTGTCAGTGCTGGTCTCACTGCTGCTTGACTGATCTTTTCTAAGGAAGATACTTTCTTTCCTGTAAAGCCCTTTTCTTTAGGGATATACTGCACCTAATGCCTGGTACTGCTAGATCCGTTCCTGGGTAAGTGAATCTAGTTGCTGAATGCAGAATGTCATGTAGATATGGATTACCGTAGCAATTACAATAGAGTGTTGATGGAGAAACATTATCCTTGCTCAGAATCAGCTAAGTTGTGTAAAACTATCCTTGTTCTTTCAGATGTAGTTTCTGGTTTGTCTGGGTCAGCTACACTGTCAGAAAGGGACCACAGCAGTTTTCATTACTGGTGTGAAGCTTGGAAACTCAAACTGCTGCTTTTGCTTCATGTGCCTGTGTCTCTAGATGTCTGATATTTGAGTGCTAAGCCAGCTTGTCTCAAGTGGCCTTATTTTACTTTTATGGCTTGTTCTATCACTGGCTCTACTAATCAGTCTTGAACAGTGAAAATTGTGTGAGATTGTAACGTTGCTAAAGGGAGAAATAGTCTTCCCAAATATCATCATCATTTTAGATAATCATTGTTGATCCAGAATTTTCTTGGAGCCACAAGACTTGAAAATTGCAGTGCTTGTTGCTCAACTCAGCTTAGGACTGAGAAGCACTAAACAAATTCTTGAACCAGTAGTGTGCAGGTGGCTTAAGCCCTCAGCTTGATGTAAGGAAGCTGTAGTGAGCAGAGCAAGAGAAACTGGTGTTTGAAGTGAGCAGAACACTCAAGGAGAGAAAGGAAGATTTCAGCTGCCGAGCTGGGCAGTAGACTTCAATTAAGCTTTTACGTAATACATTATTTATGCTTTTGTAAGCAAGTGTGGAGGAGAGGACTTATTTATGGTGCTTGAAGGTCATATCTATATATTGATTTGCTGGAAGCAGCTGGATCATAAATTTTCCTCATCATTTACGTTTCTAGGAATTACGGAGTTAAAACATCTCTGAAATATTGGTAATCCTTCTGCATAGTAGGTACTTTTGAGTAAGCCTTGTTTTGCCACAAATCCATTAGCAAGAAAAGCCTGGATTGGAAGTTTGCAGAACCTTGAGGTCCTTCTTTTCTAATGTTGGTTTAGTATTTATTTAAATTTGACTATTCTGGCTTGGTTCAGAATGAGGGAAAGAGAAAAACTAAACCTTAAATTGCAGGGGTAATTAGTTGCCTAAATTCCTGAGAGATTTTTCCAGATTTTAGGAAGTTGCTTGGAAGTGAAAATGATAATTTTGCAGATGGTAAATGAATATGCAGTTGGAGGCACAGTGCATTTTTTCCTATAAACTGAAGTAGACAACATCTTGAAGGCTCTTGAAGTATTATTTCTGTAATAAAGAAAACATTTGTTTTTTCTAGTATGAATTTCATAGGAAAGGTTCTCGATTTCTTAAATATGAGCATTTATTTGCTGATTGCATTAATTAACAGAAAAACAAATGAAATGAGGTTTGGGCTTTGGGAAACCTTTTTCTAGAAAACTGGCTCTGAAATATTTTGACTGTGAGAGAGAAGGGGCAAGGAATGGTAAAAAAGTTAGTGTCTATTCAAAAGATTTTTTTTTTTTAAAAAGACAATAAATCTGCGATTTGTCTGGGTAAATACTTTTGGTTAAAATGCATATATAGTTAAACATCCAAGGAGGTAATTGATTTAATTTTATGTCAATGTCTAGGGCAGTATTTTCCAAATTTCACTTGGAAGCAAGTCAGAAAATCTCCTTGACTTGAATCATTGGTAGATTTTGTTTCAAAATATATTTAACGTAAAAGGGGAAAGGGGAAAAATATCTGAAACCGAATTCTGAATCGCAGGTTAAACTGTATGCTGAGTATAGGAGGAAACAAATTTTTATTTGACCCCTGAATTAAAAGTATTTTTAGCAGTTCTCATTGAGTGGCCTTATATATACAATGCTCACTAATAACCGAGTATTCTCTTTATTCCCCCAATCCTTTGTTTTTGCTAGAATTTAAAGAGAGAGCAAATTTATTAAGCATGCTCTATCAACACTGAAATTAAAGTATTAAAGGACTATTAAGTCATCTAATCAGATTTCCTCTTAAATAACCTTTGTTTGACTTTTTTATTTGTGTATACTTAAGAAGAATTGCAGGAGGACTGAAGCACTATTCCTATAAAGACAGACTGAGAGGGGACTTTTAGCCTGGAGAAGAGAAGGCTCTGGGGAGATTCTTATAGCAGCCTCCCAGTACCTACAGGAAAGCTGAAGGGGACTTCTTACAAAGGCATGGAGGGATAAGACAAGGGACAATGGCTTTAATCTGTAAGAGCATAAGTTTAGGTTAGATATTAGGAAGGAATTCTTCACTGTGAGGGTGGTGACGCACTGGAACAGGTTGGCCAGAGAATCTGTGGATGCCCCATCCCTGGAAGTGTTCTAGTTGAGGCTTGATGAGGCTTTGTGGAACCTGGTGTAGTGGAAGGTGTCCCTGCCCCCATGGCAGGGGGATTGGAATGAGATGGTCCTTAAGGTCCCTTTCCAACCTAAATCATTCTGATTCTGTGAAAAGAGTTTGCTTACCTGAGGGTTTTTTTTAGTTAATTAAAAAAAACAGAAAAAAACCCGAAAAACCAACAGAGCCAAGCAACCAAAACCAGCTTCTGGGATACTTAGGTATTTGTCAGATAACTGTGAGTTACATAAAACTCCTCTTCTATTTTTTAGCATAGTATGCTGCATTTTCGAAGCTTCCAGTCTGCAATGCAAGGTGGAGAGCAGCTGAACAATTAAAACTCTGCTGTAGTAAAGCACTAATGCATTTATAACACTTATATATGTTCACCTTTAAGAATGAAGGTTGTAAGAGGAGGAAGCATCATCTCAGTGATGGGAGGCAGCTGGAGGAGATTAGCAATGAGGTGTGCTCTGGAGGAACAGCACCAGGAGGAATTCACTCCTTAGCAGAAGAGAGTGAGCTGGCCCAGGATGGTGTTACTGGGAAAGCAGAAAGTTTCAGAACGTGCCAATGCACAAGTACAAAATAAGTTTGCTGCATGCCAAAACACGCTGTTTTAAACCTTGCACAAGTTTTTTCTAATGAGAGACAAAGCAGTGTGTGGGAAGTAGAAACATAGTAAAGTCCGGTGACCTATTCATCTGGGTGAAGTCGATTCTGGACTGTTGCCTGTGTGAGAATGGGACTTGTGGAATGATTGGGAGTTAGAGAAAACACCTTGTGAAGATGTTGCAGATGGCTGTGCTGTAGAAGGCATCGTGGTGTTTTTTTCTTACCTTGACCTGTTTTGTATTGTTAGGGAAAAGATACTTTGAGTTGCACAGACTGACTGATTTCTTTGGAACTGGGGCCCTCTCCTTCCACAGGAAACCATACCACTGTCTAAGCCTTGGGCTTTTGCTCCAAATTTCGTTGATGGAAGCTGATAAAATATATGCAGAGCCTCCAGGAAATACATTTGGGGAGCATCAGGGACCAAGATGCTGGGTTTGTAGCTAAAGCATAGGAGTAAGCCTTGTTTTTGACTGTAGCGCTTGCTTGCTGTACTGAATTGAAAGCAATACTGAATAGTTTGTGATGCTATTCTGTAATCCATGTTTTTAGTAGATTTATGCTGGTGTGCTCTTGCATCCAGTTTCTTTGGTGTGCAATGAATGACTGAAAGCAAATTGTATTTGGTGGTACCGGTCTTGTGGAAGCAAAGCTGTGTCCCCAGTTTCAGTACGGAGATGACTGTCTACTTTACAGAACAAAAAACCGCAAAACAAAGAAAATCCTTAGGAACGTTTAGTGCATGCAAAGTTGTGAATGGTGAATATGTGAACATACCTTTTCTGCTGCAGTCCTTGCTTAACATGCACTACATGTGCTGGTAATGTTAGGTTCCAGTTAATCTGAGTGACATATTTGAAATTCACAGAAACATGTGGAGGAAGATACAGACAGGTGTTTGCAAGCCACTTGGTTAGTGGGGCTTTAATATTTTATTGATTGTCAGCTGTGCTAGAGATTTTCATGTGTGCACCCAGCCCAGACAAATTGCAAAGTAAAATTCACTGGCTGAAAATGCTATGAACATACATTTATTCTTTACTCTCTTAAATGTGCTCTCAACTGGTAGTAAATCACAGTCCTGTGCCTCTCTCTTGCTTGACTCAAATTCACCAAGTACAACGTGGTGATTTAAAGTTGCTTGAATTCTTCTTTATTTGCAGGTGGGCTTTCTTTTTATTTGATGATTTTAAAGAACTGGTCTGTTTTCAGAGATGGTAACAGAATCCTGTTTGACAAGAAATGTTTTCTGCTAAAAACTGCTGTCAGTCTGCTTCACGTGCCTCTGCTAATTTTTTGCCAGGCATGGCAGAGGGATAGCTTCCTGTAGTAGGCTTCCTAATGTTTCAGATCCAGCCCAAAATTCGTGAGCCACGAAAAAGCTGCATTAAATTACTGTTTGTACTCTGTTATCTGCCAACATGGTACTTGGCTAGATAGCCTAGTCTTGCAGCCAGTGCAGAAAACAATTACCAAGCTCTGGAGGAGTTACTGTCTTTTATTACTGCAAAATATTGGAGTACTGGTGGAGCACTAATTTATTTTTTAAAAATGGTTGGAAAATGTGGGTGGGGATGCTTATTGAAAAGAATATGGATGGGAAATAAAGTGTGTTTCAGTAAACTGGCGTCTTTGTGATGAAGGAAGTGGAGTTGGTTGTAACACTAGCTACAGGCTCAATCAAGAAGTGTTATTTCTGGAAATGGGAAGGATCAAGGTAAGAGAAACAGCAGTACCCTTCCCATTTCTTGGAGTTTTAATCAAGAATAATACAGAGTCATTGTGAGGCATGATGTCTACTGTTCTCTAACTTTTAAAATAAATAGAGAAACTGTCCTGTGCAGGACTTACAGCTTTCCAAATTTATGTAACTTTGCTAGAAAGGCCTTTGTTTTGTCTTTTAATGTAGAAAAGTACTTATTCTGAATATAGTTTATTGATTTAGGATTTTTTCATAAAATTGATTGTTGCTTGGAATATAAAATCAATTTTAATGTTTTTAGGCAATCCCTGTCCAGCAGAGGTTAAAAGGCCAATTTGCTACAGGAGTTAGGACCTTGCCTTTCTCGGCTGAGTACTTGGTTGAAATCAACAAAGTTTTGCTGGCCATGGCTGATGTTGAACTGCTGCTGAATACACCAGAGCTAAATACTGGCATCTATGAAGATTTTTCAGCTCAGGAAGATGCATTGAAGGTACTGCATGCCTAAGCATTGTATTCAGAGCAGAGAAGGGAAACAGCAGAAGAGAAGCCACCACCTTCACAACTGTGTTGCTGTATTTATGGTTTTGCTTGGTATATACAGGATCAATGTGCACTGAAAACTGAAAAATGACAGTTCTGTGTTGCTGTATTTATGGTTTTGCTTGGTATATACAGGATCAATGTGCACTGAAAACTGAAAAATGACAGTTCTGTTGGCTAAGTTTTTTTTTCAATGCATAATGTGGTTACAAATTGTAGCAGCATGAAAGCTGGGTGGGAGGTTGAAGGAGCAAGGTTTAATTTGTTGTAGACACTTGTATTTTTCATTGTAGTCTAAATAGCACTTAGAGAAATGCTAAAGCCAATCTCCTTACACTCCTGCTTGATAGCCTTAATACAGCTGCTGTTCTTAGGTGATGTGAAAACAATTGCTCACATAGGAAGAGGAGAGGGTGATTCTTGACTTTTTGTAAAGCTATATATGATGCCTCAAGATGATGGTACCTGTTCTGATTAGCAAAACAGCAATATTCTTTCAGTTTTAAACTCCCCCTTCTTCTTATCAGCCAGTAGATTTACCTGTGTGATTAATAATGAGGAAATAGTTAAGGACCTGGCCTTTTTCAAAAGAGGATGAAGAAATTATATTTGAAAATACTGAAGCCTGCTGTCAAATACGAGTTGAGTATGTAGAAGTCCGAGTCCTGGTTAATTCTTTACATACAAAAGAGTGCAAAACAGATTCTCCCAGAAAACATCCATTGGAGTTGGGAATTATGCGTGGTGTGGTGCGGTGTACGTGTACCTCTGGATTGGGGATCATAGCGGGGTCCATGTGTCATATCTGAGGTGTAGTCAGGCTTTGCCTCTCACCAAGAGCTGGATTACCTGTTTCTGCAGCTGCTATATAGGTCCTTTAAAAGCTCTTCAGAATTCCAGTCCACCTTTCTGGCATGCTTTTCTTTCTGCTATGTACGTGATTCCATTTTTCATGTTTTCTTTTTTTACATATTTTATAGAAACAAATACGGGAATGGTGCCAGCCTTTGACAAAGCGGGCAGCCTTTCATTGATGAAATTCTCTTGTCCCTGCTTACTCTGCTTCTGTGCTGCCTTGAGTGCTGTTAGGAGTGTTTATGTTAAGATGGGTTTAAAATACTTTGTTTTGGTGCAGGTGTCTCATCTGATTTTGAAGTTTTGGTATATTCTAAGGATGTTTTCAGAAAAAGCAAATAGCAGAGCATAGAATTTTTAGAAGCATTACTGTTTTAAATTCAAAAAGATAAGTAAATTCCACTGTCTGCGTGGACTGTTTGTCCTCTGAATACCAAGGTAGTCTTACAACAGTATCTGGTTTAAAGGAATTTTCACATCATAGTTCAATGGTATTTGAAATTGATTACTTTAACTTTGTCATTTAAATCTAAAACCTTTATGCAGCTTTATGCTTTTGCAGTTCTGTGCACATGGGAGGTCACATGAAGCATGGTAAAGTCACATTTTGTGGTCCATGTTTTTACATGGGGAAAGAGTATGAACAGTGTCTTCATGACATGGGCAGATTTGTTTAATAATGAAGATACTGTTGTTTTGAGAAGTATGGTGTGTCCCTTTACCTTCGGGACAAATTGGATATATATGAAATATTTCATCATTTTCATTAAAACCTTAAAAAGACACATGCTTAAAAGGTGTGATGAACTATTCAGTTCAGTTGCTAAAACTGATTTGAACTGTAAACTGCTGATACTGGTGGTCATGGTCTTATTGTAGATACTGATTTTTGGAACAGAATTTTGCAAAGATTATTTTTTGGTGTTTTTCTTTTATTTCCTGCTGGTGTTGACTTTACTAATGGCTTGTGTCATTACTGTGCTTGCAGAACATAAAAGATATTTTGGATAAACTTGGGGATCAAATTGCACTCATACATGAAAAGCAGCCTGATGTTATACTGGAAGCATCTGGACCTGAGGCAATACAAATAGGAGATGCCCTAACACAGTTGAATGCAGAATGGGACAGAATTAATAGAATGTACAATGATCGTAAGTGGTAAGTCAAGCATGATTGATCTCTCTGGCCATGTGGTAAATACTTTATGTACATGTTTATGCAAGTGTTTTTCAAATGTACCTTAATGATGAACATGAGTTTGGGAGTTATCGTATTAATTTGTTGGTATTTCCAGAATTATTGAATGTAGAAACCATTAACCTGGAAATTGCAGTTTGGCTGCTTTTATGAGGCTGATTGTTTCTATGTTATGAAATAGAAGGTTTTATAAACAAAACATGAAATTTTGGTTTTGTAAAGGTATCTCAAAGCAAAGTTCTAGTAGAATAATGTTGAATAGGACATCATTTAACAAAGAATTCAAGGTTGATTTTTGAAGGAAGGATGCCGTTTGAAAGAATGGGCTCTTTAAAATACAGCACCTATGTTAGTTGTCAATAATATTTGTTGTAAGTAATTGAAGATGAGAGACAACCTGATTAGAAAATTTTGTGGTTAGGAAAACAAGAGAATAGTAAAATCAGTGCTTAAGAAATATGTATTTCTAATTTCCTTTCCACAAAAAGGTGTAATTTCACTTGGGCAAAAAGTTTGATTTCTCCCCACCCCTTACAGAAGATACTCTAAATGTTTTACCTTATCTGAATCAGTTTAAAATGTTTAAAAACAAACCCAGTACCACTTAGTCAAACTTGGAAAAGTGTATTAGATGGGTATTTTAAGTTGGAATTTGTAGAAGTGTGAAAGTATGTGTTCGGGAAGTTACTACTAAGCTGAAGGTGCTCACACTGCAAGCAGCAGTGGACACTGAGATTGCTGCTATGCAAGAGACCCCTTAATGACTGAAAATTATTCTATGAAATTTAAAATTAAATGCAAAGGCTTATACTGTAGTTAATTTGCTTTTACAGTATTTCCTTTTTAATGGTGATGTAGGGTAATGAATGATGAAGTAGTTTTGTAGAGCATAAAGTAATGTCTAACCATGTTTACTTGCTTTGTGGCACCAGAAAACTGATATCAAACACATGTGGGTAGTGTATTTTGAAGAGATGCTTTTAGGAAGAATGTGTATTACTTAAGCAGATGTTTTCAACTCTTTCTCAGAGCAGTGATGTATGTGTAGGGATATAAAAATCAGTTGATGGTATCATCTAAGTAGAGACTTCCAGAAATTCTGGGCCCTTGGATCAGTGAAGGATGAAGATTCCTATTAACTCAGCAGGCAATGTTGTTTCACTGTGGGTTCTTTAATTAGAAAGCAGTGATGCCAGCTAACTACAGCCTTCTGTGCTCTTGCTGGTTGCTCCTGGTTACCTGCTGTATTTGGAGACAACTGCTCCAGAATTTGGTGCCCATCCATATTTATATGCCTGCAGCTATTTTATTGTCCTCATAGATATGTATGCACTGACCTTTAGTTATGCCTTTTTTTTCCACTTGTAACTTACTTGAAAAGCTCTAACTAATGTGAACATATTGTGAGGATGAGTACAGTTGAGTACAGTTACATTTACTACTCAAATTTGCTTTAAGTAGCCAGGGCTAACCAGAAACTTAGTCATCTTATTGAAAAAGGTAAGTGTATCAAAGAGTAGGTTCAATGTTAATGAAAAACTGGCAAATGCAACAGATTACCTCTTCATCAGTCACTTTGCTGATACACATTAATCTTGAACTTCATCAAGTTTGTAAAGCTCTGCATGTTATTGAGAATAATACTGGGCTTCGTTTTCATCCAAAAATGGACTACTGGACTAGCAATTTAGATAAATGGGGTATGTAGCTTTCTGAATATATAAAATGCTGCAATTTTAATAGAAGCATGCATTTTGATCAATGAAGACATTATTAATTGCAATATTAAAATGGCATTAGTATTTTTATACCCTTTCTGTTACAAAGAAGAATTCTTAGCCAAGTTTAATCTTACTTTTCCTAGTGTTGCACTAAGTATAAGCTAGACGACTATCTCCTTAATCATCTTTGGCTTTTTTCTATTTCTGGAGTGGGTGGGGATTTGACAAAATTAGGAGAAGTAGCATCTGAAGCCTCTGGCAAAAGATTGACTTAGTTTTCAGAGATAGTAAAGATTTTGTGATTGAATGCCTAAGTAGTTAAACCTTTGATAAAAGCTTTTATGAAGCCAAGCACAAGTTCAATTAAACTTTACTTAGCAAAGCTTCTAAGTAGTCAACTAAATCCAGCTGACTACAGTTGGAGTTGAACATGTGTAGAGTAGAATGTGTGTGTAGATGAACTTCATGCTTTGAGCTGTAGGTAACAGTGCTGGCTTGCTAGTTCTGCTCCTTTTGCTATGGGTTTTCCCCAGTGTTAAAAGTGTTGATGACTTGGGAATGAGAAATGGTTTGGAAACAGTGGACTCCTGCAGAGGAGGCAAAGGATAGCCAAGTTTTGGTGCAATAGTCACAGATACTTTAAAAAGTACTTTGGTACTTTTAGCTTTCACCTGAGGCAGTCTGTAGGGAAATAGCAGCACCTGCATCTGACTCAAAACTGGAGTGAAACTTTGCTCATTGCTCAAAATACTGATGGAATTGTAGTCTCACAACAGAAATTGCACAAGTTGAAACTTTGTATCTCGGTGTTCGCCTCTGAAGTTTTAAAATTCTGTATTCTGAAAAAGTCACGTGGTTAAAACTCCCTCAAAAACTGTAATTTTTAAGGAAGCCGATAAAATCTCCTTTTAATCTGTTTTGAGAGCTTAGAATATAGCTTCTCATTAGATGTGGAATGAGTTACTATCATGAGACAATATGCTTAGACTGAAACATTCGTGAGAAATAAAGGGACATTGAGGTTTGAGGTCAGTCTACAGGTTGGTTTAGGGTATTGAATCAAGGTTTGTGCCAGAAATTGAAATGGTAGTAGTAGTAGATAAGGTTAGAAAAATTTAAGTAGAGATTTTTAAGACTTTACTGGAATTGGCCAATAATAACAATGACAAAAAAGCCCTGTATGTATCAAGAAATATGGATGTTTTGTAAAATGAGATTTAATTTTAATGAAAATATTCTTACTAAGAACTCTGGGATTGTTGATTTCAGTGAAAAAAATAGTTGCGATGGTAGCTCTTTATAGTCCTTTCTTATGCTGCTAGTAGATATCTTTCTTATGCTGCTAATTTCAGGTTGCATCTATATGCAGTAACCCTGGAGTCTTTACTGGTGCAATTGTTGCAATAATGAGCTGCAAATGAGATCATTCCTCAGTCAAAATAGGTGTCCTCTGATTAACAGTAGTCTTGGCCTTGTATCTTTAAAGATGACTTTTTATTAGTTTGGAATAGTTAACAAACAACAAATAGAAAACAAACCTCTCTGTTCCTTTCTGAAATGTTTTTCTTATGCTCTCACTTTGTTAGCTTGTTAACATAAGAGAACTCTCATTTTATTAAAAAACAGCTGTCTGACTGTGGTAGTTCTGCCTGTTCCATGCTAGAACATGTTGCCCTTCAAGTTAAGCAACACATTAATTTGAGGCTGCAAAGATGATGACAATGAAATATCTGGTAAATTATTGTGTGATTAATTTGTATAAGACCTACTTATGCATGTTCACTGGTAATACTATATAATCAAATATATAATCTATATAATCAAAATCACCTTCATTTAATAAATTCTGGGCACCAGCACCCCATAGCTTATGAAGGAGAAAAAAAACCAGAGCAAGAGCAATTAATCAAATTTCATGTTTCACACTGTCTGATAGCTGAATTGTTTCACGATAAAGGAGGAAAGGGTTCTGCAGACCAGTGTGATGTAGCTAATCAATCTTTATTTCTTAAGTGATAGAAACAAAAGTTTGCTTAGGATTGCCCTTTCTTCCTTCAGCTGGAAGTTAATGACAGTCTGTGCTGTTGGCTTTCACCAGCTGCTACTGTGCCAGGAAGCCTTCAGTATTAGGACTTGGTTAACCAGGCTGTGTGTTAGTCTTTCTGTTCTGGAAAGCCAGTCTACTCAGTGGAGTAGAATTCCTAGCCTTCTAACTGCAATGGTTTGGATAATTTTTCAATCCTTTGTTTTCCCACAGTTGCTTTGACAGAGCGATTGAGGTGTGGAGGCAGTTCCACTGTGATCTCAATGATCTCTCCCACTGGATAACAGAGGCTGAAGTGTTACTGGCGGATGCCCGTGGGCCAGATGGCAGCCTGGAGCTGCAGACAGCTGGGCTGCATCAGCAGGTATGTGTGATTCGGGCAGAAAATGAGCAAGATGGAAAAAGCCTAGATTTTTGTCTAAAATTGTAGTTTTATAGATAGACATATGGATTTGCAGTGGGGCTGTGCAATTACACTTCAAAAAGCAGTAACTCTTAACATTTCTATTTTGGCTGCAGTTTAAAATTTATTCATGGGGAAGAGCTCAGCTCCTGCTTATAGTTTGGGGTTTTAAAATTGCTCTTAGTATGGATGGGTTTGAGATAATTTAATAATTCAAATGTTGGCATAATTTGTCAGTTTATAAATTTTGTTACAGCTTCAGAAATACGTTAATCAGATAAAAAATCCAGTATATTATTTCACTTGCTTTCAACTCATAATTTAAAAAAATGGACCCCAATGAAGGTCGTTTGTTACTTAGCATATTATTTATTCAAACAAATGACTTTTGAAGATACTACCTTGTATAAACAATCTAGAGAAAGAGAAGATTCCAAATACATGGGTCTTACATTTGATTATTTTTTTCTGATTTTGGTTCCGGAATTTAGTTCCCTGATCTCTTTTTAGTTATTTTACTTCCTTTTAAATAAGGAGAAGAAAACATAACTTTAAGGATCAAGGGTTTTTTTTTTTCTTTTGAGAATATTAGTTATCCAAGTGTCAGATGTGTGTTGTGAAAGAAAAATAAGTTCTATCTAAGATGCAGCTTGTGTTTTATCCTTGTTGCTGCTTGAAGTTTTCTTCAAGAATTTCACTTCTCTTTTTTGAAACATCTTATCCCTAATCTAGTTGCAAAGATAGTTTTGCTAACAGTGTAAGATTTTTGCAGTGGTTAGGGATGTTTGAAAATTTAATCCTGACGTCTTCTGACTTTCTTTAGCTTCATGAATTTTCTATGGCGTCTAGGATGATGGCAGCAATGCCATAGTTATCCTAGCTAAAATGCTCTGAAGTTAAAGTAGTATCTGGGGTATAGATTATGAAAAGAACTGGTTAAAAGTCATACCATCTGTTAGAACCATTAGGAAGTGCTGTACATTAAGAGAAGAGGAATTAAATATGAGTGTAGACTTTAGCATTGATGGCTTGAATGAATTCTTGTGATTCTTTGTAGTATTTGCAGCCTATTCCGTGTCACTATCCTTCTATGACACTTAGAAAATTGAATTAGATTCAATAACAGAACATTAATAACTTCATCAACAGCATCCATTTCTAAGTAAGATGGTTTGAAGTGCCTGTTTTAGTAAAATAATATACACCCAGGGTTCATCCTGTGTCTCAAGAGCCAGATCAAAGTCACTTTAGGTCAGTAATAAAATTCTGTGTGGCTTTTATGTTTCTGACAGGAACTCGAAGAGGGAGTCAGCAGCCATCAGACCAGTGTTTCAGCGTTGAACAGAACTGGGGAAGGGATCATACAGAAACTGTCTGCTACAGATGGGAACTTCCTACAGGAGAAACTGGCAGGATTGAATAGACGCTGGAAAGCAATCACAACAGAGGTCATGGATAGACAACAGAGGTAATAAGTTAATCAAAAATTTGGATGTCTAACCAGATGCAATAAGGAGAATTTAATTTAGTAGACTCTGGGAGAGACAGTGCATTCTATTGCTCACTGTCATTAATCTGAATTTTCCTAATGTTCAGAGCTCTGTTTTGAACTGTCTTCTAGACAAATTTCTCATAAATGCACCTGCAATTGACTGCTTAGTAAGTCTTCGTTTAGTACAACTCACAAAATGACTACCAGAAAAACTACTTTTCTTACAGTTTTCCTTTGCTTTTAAAATAATTTCTTTATAAAGCCAGACTTTTTAGGAAGAATTGCTCAGCTGCTTTCTCTGGCTGAAGCTGAACTGTAAGTACATTGCGTTAATTTTTATTTTATCACTGACAGAGATACACTAATGGAAACAACTTGTATTGTTCTTGAATTTCTACAATGCTGTAAAGTAAGATATGTATGTAATTACGTGTTTTTAACATCTCCTGATACATTTAGAAATGTAATAGGAACTTGCTTAATTATTTAGTTTGAGAAATTTCACTGAAGTTTTATGTGATTTAGTGGAAGTATTATATATGTCCCTAAAACTTCCAGGGTAAAAATTCAATGGTCTTATAATGACTTACAATGATTAGGCCTGAAGGTGTTGTCATTACTATCACTTATGTTTAATGTTTTCTGCCATCTTTTAAAAGTCTATTTTGTGAGTTTGGAACTAAAATACGTCTGTTTTTAAGGTAGTAGTATTTATTTGCAAATATCTTGCATTTTAGTGATGATGGTAGAATCTTTTCATGATAAAAGTGAATCCTTTAAAATGCTCCCAGCACTGAAAAACACTTGACTGTGGCATCAGAAGTAATGTAGGACTGATGTGCTGAACTTTTTGTTTCACTTTTTAAGGCTAAAAGGAGAGAACCAGCAGCTGATAGAGTACAGAAAGAAGCTTGATGAGCTGCGTTGTTGGTTGGAAAATGTAGAAAATGCTCTGGACACAAGATTTACATTCAACCATGAAGAAAACTTGCAAGAATTACAGGCAAGATTGATTAGTGTGTGTATGCGTATACATCTGTATGTCTTGTGTAAAGCATCAGGACATGGCTTTTGGGGAGGGGAATTTTCACATTGCAAATAGCCAAAGAAATATTATGGCTGTGTGAGACAATTTTGTGAGATTACTTACACAGGCAAGATGCACCTTGAGATGAAATTGGGTTGAGTTGGTCACTGGTATGTAGCCAGAAGATGGTGTCTGTGTATGAGAGAGTGAGAAATAGATATACTTCTGATAAAATTTAGTAAGTAGAATTTCACAGGAGGTGATATGTATGTGTCAGCTTCATAATTGCTAAAATCTGTAGAAGAAAGAAAGCTGGTAACCTTAAGTGGTAAATAACACCATTGTCCCATTTACTGGGCAGTTGTAATACTTTCTTGTGTGAGAGATTTCATTTAATCTGCTTTTTAAACTGTAAGGGTTTTGGCCCTTTCAAGTAAGTTGTGTGCATATGTATGTATTTTTCCTGTTTATTTTGTGTCTGGCTTTGACAACAAAACGTCTTTGGTTTGTATGATGTGTGAAAGAGAATGTTTCTGAAATCCTAAAAGAATGAGAGGAGTAGTCAGTCCAACTAACCTGCTTGCTCATTTTTTAAAAATCAGTAATTTTAAAAAAGGCAACAAAAAACCCAACAAAATCTCAACCAACCTCTTTTAGTCCAAATCTAGGTGGGAAGTCTTGAACAAGTGTTTCTAAATGATGTAAAGTAGTTGCAGTTGTTTGCCTAAACAAATTGACTCATGTCAGTTGAGTATTTGCTGCCTGTCATCAAAGTGGAATTTTTCTTGTCATCTACCTTAATATAAATGCCAGAAGTGAAACATAATAAATGTTTCAATAATTTCTAGATCAACATGAGAACCAAAATAGAAGCTTTTCTGTTTATGTTCAAGGAATGCCTAATACTGGAATTAAAAGAAAGCTTTCTTCCTCCTTTGCTTAAGCATGTATGCATTTTATTTCAGTCTAAAGCTCTTCTGTCCATTTTAGGTCTTAAGTGAAGAGATGGAAGTACTGGGTGACAAACTGGAATGGCTGAACAGAACTGAACCTGAAGTGCTGTTGGACAAAAATGTTGGTCTTCAGGAAAAAGACAAACTTTCCGATTGCCTGCAGTCTCTCAATGTGAGGTGGAATAAGGTGTGCTTTTCTTCAGCATTGGGTACCTGAGGCTGAAAATAGAGTGATATACTTGGAATGGTTGTTTTCCTTTTCATGTGTCTGTGACGTGTGGTGTGTACTTGGAAGCCATGCAGGAATGATCAGGACATGTACCCCAAACAATTTTCACACGAAAATACTGATGGACATTTTTCTGTCAGATTGAGTTAATTTGGTTAGCTTGGGTTTTTCTGGTTTGTTTTTTTTTTTTTCCTCTTTGTATGGGCTTATTTTTTTGAAAGATGGATCAAAAGTATCAGCTAGATCAAAAATATTTTGCTTATTTGAGTCAAACAGTAATGTATTAACTTGAGATTGAGAGTTAGAATAAATCTATTGCTATGTAGGAAAGTTGAATGCTTGTAGCAGTTAAGAGGAAAAGAAATGAAGCTGGGGTAAAGCTTAGTGAGAAAATCTTATCGAGTGTGTCTGGGTTTCTTCTTAAGCATAACTACTGTAAATTAGAAACTCCTGTGTTCAACCTCATTGGGAGGGCTGGTTGGAGTAAAACAAGATTTTTTTTTTCCAAGCCAAGCCTGGAGATCAAAATGAAAAAGAATTAAATTATTTGAGATTATTTTATGGATGACCGAGGTAAGAATGTATTGGGGAAAGGGGCTTTTGATAGTTCACAGAAAGAAAAAAGATGCGTTTTTACCAGTTCAGCCATGAAAATTGGGATTCCCCCACTGCTTTGTATACTCCATTTCCCTCACTGCCTTTTAAAAACTTTAAAAAAGCAAATAGGCAAATTTGTTTTCACTACAGTGGAGTTGTAACTTTTTTTCCTTTTTCAATTAGTTGCCTATTTCTCTACTTTTGTGTGACTGACAACAAATTATGCTTAGCATCGTCTTTTCTTCAAAGTATATTCAAATAATCAGTTATAGTTTTGGTGCTTAGACAGTAAAAAACATGCAAACGACCAGTCTACAGCAATTTATCTCTTTCTTTTCAATCTTTAGGTATGACACTGGGATGTTTTGAAAAAAACATTTTAGTACCTCTTGAAGTTTTTATTGTTTTTTAAAGGATACCTTCAAAAAATAATTGAAATGTATCTGAGGCATGGTGTAGAATATTTTGTCTTTCAATAAGAGATTACTTTTCTGCCGTTAATATAGGTTGTGTTACTGTTTTTATTTCTCTCTGCTGGGCTGTAGGTGTCCAGAGAAGTGCCTGACAAAGTGAGAGAATTGGAGGCATTTGTTGGGCAGTCCCGTCTTCTTACAAAGACAAAGCCTTCTGGTGAGTGATGTCCTTCTCTTCTGCTTAATTGTCTTGAGTGTAATCCTGTTTGCAGTCAAAAGTTATTAAAAAAGGAAAAAAACTCTACGAACTTAGACAAATATAAATAAGAAATGTTGAACCACCATGCTGTACTTGAGGCTGCCTTCATATTGCTTATGGGAGAGACGGAATGTTTGGGTTGGGAAGAAGTCACTCTACTGTTCAGGACTGGGCGAGTCTTTTGGAGTTCTCTAAGAGTTTTGAAATGTAGAAATATTTTAGTAAGGCTTAGGCTTCCTCAGGTCTAGGTAGAGAGTAAAAACCAAAATAGCTGCGTTTGTGGCAGCCTGGTTTCCTGTGGATTTGGGGTCATACCTTTGACTGATTAAGATCCACTAGAAGCTTTCCATACAGCTAATTATTTGTAAAGTATCTCTTACATGCAGATTTTTTTCAGTCCTATAAATAAAGGCCATTCTGCTTCTTTCAGCTCAGTTAGGGACACAGATGAGTCTCCCTTATCTGCTAGATACTTACCTTCCTGAATCTCCTCGGGAAAGCTGTCCAAATATATGTTCTTGTATGAGACACTGACACTGGCCATATTTTCAAGTTATTGGAGGCAGTTCAGCAGATACAGATTGTAAACAAAATGCCCAGGTCTCCTTTTTGGAAATTTTGGTAAAGATGACAGCCCTTGCCTGAAAGAATTTGCAACTCAAACCTCAGTGAATTAACTCTAATTTTTTTTTTAATTCAGCATCAGTAAACAAAATTTGGGGCAAACCAACTTCTTAATCCTGTTAAAACCTTGAATTCAGCTTGTTCTCCTTTCATACAAGGTGTTTGTTAAACAAAGCTCCTGTGTTTCATTGTTTGAGGGAAGTGTGAAATATTTATGCTCCAGCTTGATGTAACTTAATGTTTCTTGGAACTAGAACACAACTTCTGGAGTGTATCTTACTGTTCATTCAACTCATTCCTCACTTCTTTATTGTGTCAGTGAAAAAAGATAGAAAGGATGTGTGTGACTGAACTAATGGGCATCTGTCCCTTCCACAGACAGCTGTGGAATGCCAAGTCCATGAAGCATCTATTGCAGAAGCTTGACTTGTGCTTATTCTGAGCCAAGAGTAGAGAAGACCTTTTTGCTACATAATAGAAAACTGAGGAAGACAATTTTAGATGTTTATCTTAAACAAAAGTATTGGGGTTTATGCTTAATAAGGGTCAGTTCCCTTTTGTGTCAAAGAGTGTTTGGCTTCATTCTATTAGATTTAATGTAATTTGGTCTTTGCAAGTTTTCATCTTGTTTATTTTGAATTTAGGCTGAATCATTAGGGTGAGTCTTTTTGGCATGCAGTAAAAAAAATAGGTGCCTTAAAGGTGCAAAAGAAATTTCTGATTACTTAGCTTCTGGTTGTTAAAATACAGTTTTTGCTGTGCTTTCCCTGTAGATGCTGTTCCATATTTATAGGAATTACAAAACGCCTGTTATTCCAAGAACTGCTCATATGTCCATGATTACTTTTTCTTTAACAGAACCCCCGCACTCTGTTTCAGATATCCAAAAGGTGGTGCTAGCATCTTCTTCATTGGAAATTCCCGTTCAGACTCAGCAGGCTTTGGAACTTTCTGCACCTGCTGATCTGGACAAAACTAGAACTGAGCTGGCTGACTGGTTGGTACTGATTGACCAGATGCTCAAGTCAAACATAGTCACTGTGGGAAATACTGAAGAGATCAATCGGACTATTGCACGAATGAAAGTATGTGTTTTTGTGAAGTCTAGTAGAAAATTGTCTCACATTTTAATAGTTTCTACATTCAGTAAAGAAATGAAAAGCAATTAAGGTGTTTAAAAAGAAGGGGAAAAAACCCCTGACTGCAACTTAATGCATAACATGAAAGTTACACTTTAAATGATGCTGTAAGTACATTCCTTTCTCCTTCAGAGCCATTTCCTGTTAATTCTTGTATCCCTGTGTGAGCTAAGAACTGTTATGTTTTTGTTTAAAACAAAGAAAATGGAGACTATCTCCTGACACCTTTTGGGGTTTATATCGTTAACTTACCCTGAAGGCTTTGGAGAAGCTTCATGTTTGCTTAGTGAGTGACCTTTGATTCACTCTTTACTGGTTTCTAATGAGTTTTGTTTGCTGTAGTTACACTAAATTGATTTCCAGAGGCATGCTAAGAGGATTAAAAGTTGTAACGTAAATGCTTATGATGTAAATGATTATTTCTGTTGATAGCTCATGCTATGTTGAACTGTGATTAAGGGCAGTATTAGTGAGATGTATGCAGCTGTTAAGGTTCATTTTATGACTTAATATCAATTAACTAAGTGTACAGTAAAAACTGTAGGCTAAACAAGTGCTAAACTGTTTCTGTAAGTATCTCACACAGTCTGGAATTTGAAAGAATAACGTGATGTACAGTAGCTTTGGAAATGCTTTGCTTTAACTGTATAATACTTGTAATATGTGCTTCTGGTACATTGCCATAGTAAGAGAACAACAGTTTATAGAACAACATTATGTGGTCTGGTTGTTCCTTACAGTTGTTTTCCTTCTTCACTTTCCCCCTGTACCCACTGCTGCTTCTGATATATATAAATGATGACAGCTTGGTTAGGAGAAAAATAAGTTATGGCGGAGTGAAAAATAGATATTGGAAAACACTGCGCAACAACTGTGGTAACTGTGGCTTGTACAGGTTAACTTTCACCTCTGGATTTTCAGTAACTGTAATTTACAGTATTTTAGCTTTTTAAAGCAGTGCTATAATAACATGGTGATTCAAGGGTTACAGTAGTGATGGGACCAGCAGTATACTTGTGGAGACACATGTGGTTTTTTACCTACAAATAATACAGATGAATTTAACTAATTTCTACTTATTGGACTTAAAAATCATATCCTAATTCTCAACAGATAACCAATGCAGATATGGACCATCGGCGCCCACAGCTTGATTCTGTTTTTACATTGGCTCAGAATTTGAAAAATAAAACTTCCAGTTCAGACATTAGGACAGAGATCACAGAAAAAAGTAAGTTTCTCCGTCCTGTGTTTGTGAATACGTTGTTTCCATGGCAGTAAAAAATTTTCGTATCTTTCTCTTAAATTCTCAAGTGAGCCTAGCTGAAGTTGCTTTCCTTGAAAAAGAAAAGAAAACTTGGCAGTTAAGTGGCTTTCATTTAAAAAGTCTAATGAAAATTCCTGGAACAAGAATTGCTGCTTGTTTTTTTGACTGGCCATTTCTTTCAAGTATGAAGGTCAATAGTCTTGCTGGGATTTTGAAATATTTTGTGAAGAATTTGGGTTGCTTCACAGCCACAGATGCAGGGATGAGGATTTTATTTATTGAGAAAAGGAGCTAATCATGTATCTTTGTTTTTGTTGAACTTTGAGGCACTGGACAGTTAAAAACATGAATGTATTGACTTTAGGACAATGACTGCATGTGTACTTTGAAAATTGTTGACTGACGGTAGAGCTTTTAAGTCACTGACATGTACCTGAAAATTTAATTTCCAATTTAAAGGCCCCCACTCCCTCTGAAAATTTATTTTACTGGTACTTAAGAAATGTACAATTGTCACAATTTGAAACTAATGGACAATCTGTTTTTGGAAATCTTAAGTTTTGCTGGTTGCTAAGATGAGAAAATTCATGCAGCAGGGAATACCATAGTTAGAAGTAAACATGGAAAGATATTTTCTTATGTTCTCCTCTGTAATGTAGTTCTCCTTTACTGTACCTACATGAATTTCTTTGGTGTCCATAAGACTCGATGTAGACGATGGGCTCAGATATAAAGCCCACAGATGGATGGTTTTTCTGGGGGGTCTGATGAGATGGCATCTGCTGTTTGAGGTTCACAGACTATGGATTGGTAGGGGGGAGTAAGATTCAAAGAAGCAACTTAGTTTTGCAGTTACTCGGAGCTAGGGGTCAGGTGGAAACTCTGGGGAGGATTATAACCATGTACTCCATGGGAGTCAGTCAACAAGGGGACATTGGGTCAGTCACAAAACATTCTTGATTCTTCAGAAAAGCTGAACAAGGAGTAAAGGACTCTGTGTTGAAAGTTTGAGTTCTCCTATAGTCATGCCTGTCCAGGCTGGAAAAAGAGAAGTTGTATATGGTGCCATGGATTAAGCTTCCAGTAGATACTTTAGATGTGTTGTATATGGTGCCATGGATTAAGCTTCCAGTAGATACTTTAGATGTGTGTGAAGATTTTCTGCCTGTCATGAAACATGAAAAAAAATGAAGGTTTCGTTGCTACTGACATTTGTTAAGGAAAATTTGCTCTTTGAAGAAAAGTGAAGCTCAGGGCTGCTTTATGCACCTTGTTGTTTAAACACTGAGTATATGTAGACACCAAATATTTATCAGAATATACCAATGTCCTACAACCTTCCGTGAGTCTGCTGTGTGTCATTAGACAACGCGTAACTACTCAAATGGATAGGAGCAGAGAAACGGAGAAAAGCTTCCTTCTCTGGAACTTCCCTCCCAATTGCTTCATAGACACATTCATAGGAATTGAAAAAACAGTCTCATCAGGAATCCATTCCAATCCTTCTGCCTGTGATAGCAGACTGGTGCCCATGACAACTCTTTCTAGGAACTTACCTCTTGAACCCACTGAATCCTGAGGCTACCAGGAATGTCCCTATTTTTCTGTCCTGTTTTGCTGGAGATAGAAAAAAGGGTAAATATGTCAGCAGTGTAGAGAGTAAGGATAGCCTGTCCATTAATAAGAAAAAGTATATAAATAAGTATTCATTCTATAATAGTAATGCTAGTATGTGAATGTCAAATAGCTATGCTTGAAAATTGATCCACAAGCTGCTTGTGGGTGGAAATGGGTGAATCTGTATTGCACATTTAAATTATTAGGTTTGTCCACCGGCATGGTGGAGTGATATTTACTCTGGTGGGCTTTGCTGCCACAGTCTTTGAGAGCTTTGTGGAACCAAACAGAATATTGTTGAATGTATTAAAGTTAAGAGATTTTTCTCAAGCAGATGAGGCACAATGGCTTTGTATAATTGCAAAAGGTTAAAAAAATGTAAAGTTCACTTAAATGGTTTCAGTTTAAGCACAACCTTTGACATTTTTGCTTCATGGAAAATTGAAGTGACTTGAGTGTCGAGCGTGTTAATTTTCTAATAAAGTTGCGTACTTACTGTTAAAATAAATACATTGGATGTCTCACATAATGCCTACCTCTTACTGTTCAGAGTAGAGAGATGCACAAGAAATCCAGCTTAGTTTTTTTGGTTTTGATTTTTTGCATTTACTTTACCACACTCTTTTTTTATCGCATTGTTTAGTGATATAATTTGTTCCCTGTGACTGTCATGATAGGTAGTAGACAAACCTGTTTCCACCTCTATAGTCTTTCAAGTAATGCACTTGCTTTAATGGTCTGTAAGTATCCAGGAAAATGTATGATGCCATGCATTTCTCTCCAAAGACAGATTCACTGCTTTTTGTAGTGCACAATTTTTGTTCTAGGCTCTTATGTTGTCTTTTTCACTCCGTGTTTATTAAAGGTTAAGTGTGTTTATCCATCACCTAATTTAATTATTTATTGAGAGAGGAATGGAATACTTGAAGGAAGTAGGGTGTACTCAATAACTTCTTTGTTCTGCCATGTAATCTACTTAAGTCTGTAGAAACCTGTGGTGGAATTAAATTGCCAAAGTAGGTTGTTACTGGAGTGTTTCTGCCTTGGCCAAAATTGTAGTACAGGTGCCATGAGACTGCCTTTGACACACAATGGTCTGGAATGCTTAGTTTGCTTTGTACAAGGTATCTAAACAGTATTTCTTTACTTATTTATTTGTACTAGTTTAAGTTACAGATGCACAAAGCTGACTTCCTGGTCCTATCACCCTAAAATTGTGCTCCTTGGAGCTCTGCTGCTGGTGTGTCTCTGCAGTGCATTTTCCCACATGTGTGTACTTAAAAAGTAAATAATGCCTTTGAAATATGCTAGAAATAATAGTTACTTGTATGCTGACCTGCTTAAACAAGAGGAAGCCAAACACCTGAATTTTTCATTTGCTTCTGTGAATGTCAACTACACGGGGAACTAAAATACTGAATATGGAGACTATTGTGTTTGAGAATGAGTTATATTATTGGCTTTTGTCCTGAAAATTAAGAGGTAGTTATGGCTACTTGCTCACTTGCCTCATATTTTTCATGTTTTGTGTTGTCCTCCCCAGTGGAGAAGCTGAAGAACCAGTGGGACAACACCCAGCACAGCGTGGAGGTGCGGCAGCAGCAGCTGAAGTACATGCTGACAGACAGCCTGCAGTGGCATGAGCAGAGGCAGGAGATGGAGCACCTCATGGAGCAGGGCGAGATCCGTCTGCGAATGCTCCTGCAGGCCTCAAAAGAGATGCTTGCCAAACAGATTGCAGAGAGCAAAGTAAGACCACTTATGCCTATTTTTTTTCCATACCAGATTCCTCAGTCCTGATTCCTGTGTAATGCTACTGGGTTCAATTGATGAGTGAATATGCAATTTAGTTGTTGTACTATTTTCTATTTCTTTTTGGGCATGATATTTTCTTAATTGTCTATATTTTTCAATATATCAGACTTCCCAAGAATCACATTCTGGGAGGTAAACAGGTGGCTGTGTGCATGTGTGTCTTTGAAAACTTAGATGAAATGAGTATAATATAGCATCAAAGAAATGATATTATGCAAAGAGCTTGAACCCCAGACCAACTGAAGTTTAATGATACTGCCACAGAATTGACTTCATAGAAATATTTAACAGTAGATTAGGAATGGACTAAGGTATTTAAAATTGTCCTGAATTTCGCTTCTGATGGATGTCAGGCATATCCAATGCTCTTTTTTTTTTATTTTTGATTCCGTGCAATCTTTGATGCTTTTTATATCATGTCAAGCGTGCTGTGATAAATCTGTAAGTCTAGTGTCCTTTGTCCTGGTCGCTGTCAGAAAAAGGGCAGGCTGTAGGTGGCACAGTATGAGAACTAAAGACACAAAGCAGTGAGGAGAGGCTCTTATCAGTGCAGTATTTAGAACAGGAATATAATAGAGTTTAAAAAAATATGTGCATATATACATATATATATACACACACACATATATATTCATGAAGGGGCAGTGTAGGGGTGCAGCTGGGTATGGAAAGAGGCAGGGAGTATGATTGTGAGAGTTGCTTACCAATCCGTAGCTATTTAAGTACACAGTACAGTTGTGTGCTTTTCACAGCTATCAGACTAGTGTCTCTCTCTACAGGAGCAGGGAAATAGAAATGGACTATTAGGTCTACTTTGCTTTCTTAAGTGAAAGCAGGCCCATGCCCAAACAGAAAGTTACAGAGGCCATAATATGCAACTGGATAGATATATGGAAATACTATTTTTCATTCAGAAATAATCTTGAGTTTAGATTCTCTAAAGTCAAGGTATGTTATAAATATCCTGCCACAATAAACAAACGTTTCTAATATATTTTCTTAATTTTAAACAAAAAAAAACCCCAAAACCAAAAAACCCCAAAGAATGAAATCAAATTCTCATACTGCTCATTTCATTTATGCTACTTTTAGATGCCGCTTATATTGCTATTTTAATAATTCAAACTTATTCATGCTACTCAAAATACAGAAGTATTTTTATTTCTGATGCCAGTAGAATATAAAAGAGGATTTCTCTAACCTTGGGTGATTCTGGCAAATACAACCTTTTCGCACCTATTTCTGTTTTGATTAGTTCATTATCAGGACACTTAATATCTGTAGATTTTCTCTTTAAGATTTTACTTCTAGATGAAAAACATGCACATTTTGCTTTTTAGAAAAGAGGGAAAAATGAGTGGTTTATAATATGTGATAAGATGCATAATATGAGAAATAGTCTGATTTTAATCTGTCTCATTTGGAATTGCTTTTTAGCTGTTAGTACAGGATTTGCATAGAGGTGACATCACAGTAGCAGCATTCAATGATCTTTCTAATAAACTACTTCGAGAGTATCGTGATGATGACTCAAGGAAGGTGAAGGAAACCACTGACCAAATGAACACGTGCTGGATTAATTTGAACCAAAGGTAATTACAAGGTTTCACTCTATCTGTAGTAGCTGGTGTGTTAAACTTGCATTCTGTGTATACGTGTGTATTGTAGTCTCCTCTCTGTGTGCTTTAGTGCAGCATTTAGGGCTGCTGTGGATAATTAGTTAATTGCAGTCAAGGTCTTTTGATGATTGAAATTCCCACAGTTCACAATGGAAAGCTTCTGTGTGACTTCCCATTTATGTGGTGTATTTTTAAGCAGAAAAAGAAGGGACTTGTCATGTTTGGTTTCAGGTTTTCTTGTGGCTGTTATTCTCTAAATGTCTTTGAAAGTTCCTCTCTTGTTCTTTATTGCTGGTATGATTTATGTATTTGTAGTTTGTTACTGTACTTTCTTTTCGTAAGGCTGTAAGTGTTCAGCTTCATCTTCCCATGCATTAATTCATTATGGCCTTCCATCTAATGGAAACTTCCCCTGAATGGGGCTGTGCTTTGGGTTCTCGAGTGCAATTCTTCTAGTACTCCCATCTGGAAAATACTTCAGCTGTAGGAACTGAGACTTAATTGAAACTTTTCTATTCATCCTCTATTTAAGATGTATCTGCAGGTATGTCTCAATGAAAAGATGGTATTTTCCTATGCATAATTTTTTTTCCTGCAGGGTAATCTCATTTGTGCAGAAATGCTTTTTAGTATTTGGTATTGATAGACAATTAACATTTAGAATAGTGTCTGACTCGGAAATCTAAATGGCTATATGCATTGTGGTTAGAAGGAGAGAAGACAAAATTGATCCTCTCTATGTGGGAGTGGGGAAGATGACAACTAAATTCTATATGTATATATGTACATGTGAAAGCAGCAGCTGCTTTTGGAATGGGATGTCAGTTACAGGAATGAAAAGCCTATTTAGTAAAGCTTATGGAGCTGATGTTATCTCTTGAAGAGTGAGAGGAGGGGAACGTTATAGAAACTGTGGAATTATAGAATGGTTTGAATTGGAGGGGGCCTTAAAGATCATCCATTTCCAAGCCCCCTGTCATGAGCAGACCATGGTCCACTAGACCAGGCTGCTCAAAGTCCCATTCAGTCTGACCTTGGACACTTCCAGGGATGGGGTATTCACAGCTTCTCCTGTTCCAGTACTTCACCACCCTCACAGTGAAGAATTTTTTCCTGATATCTAATCGAAATATGCCCTCTTTCACTTTAGAGCCATTACTCTTGTCTTATGCTTACATGCCCTTGTGAAAAGTCCCTCTCCGACTTTCAGGTGGGCCCCCTTCAGGCTCTGCAAGGCTGCTGTAAGGTCCCCTGGGAGCCTTTGCTTCTCCAGGCTGAACAACTCCAATTCTTTCAGCCTTTCCTGATAGGAGAGGTGCTCCAGCCCTCAGCATATCTTAGTGGCTCTCCTCTGGACCTGCATCAACAGGTCCATATCCTTCTTATGTTGGGGCCTCAGTGCTGGCTGCAGCACTGCAGGTGGGGTCTCACCAGAGCAGAGCAGAGGGGCAGAATCCCCTCCCTCGCCCTGCTGCCCACGCTGCTTTGGATGCAGCCCAGGATACAATTGGCTTTCTGGGCTGCAAGCACACATTACTGGGTCATGTCCAGCCTCTCACCCAGCAGCATCCCCAAGTCCTTCTCAGCAGGACTATTCTCAGTAAGCAGGTAATGAAGGAAGCAGAGTAGAATGTCATCTTATGCTTCCTTGGAGGAAAACGGTTCTTCTGTCACTTTGTGCTTTGCATGTGGCAGCTTGTTTCCTAGTTAATTAGAGGATGAAGGGAAACAGCTCCTTGTTGGATTAGCATTGACAGCAGACTAAAACTCTGTAGTAGTCTTGTTCACATTCAGACTTTGCGGTGTTTATGGCCAGAACTGGCATAAGACTGCCCAGTACTCAGAGAAGGTGATCAGAAAGAAGAGCTCCTGCCTGGAAGCTTCTAATTATTTGTGAATCTGCCTAAAGTCTAAAATAATAAGCTACTGCATTTTGTTGTGTATAACTGAAGCTCCTCAGTTACCACTGGGGTACTGTTTGAAGTCTGCAGCCTAAGGAATGTGAATATCTTTGTTTATTAACTAGTGGCAGAATGTAAAGGACAACTCTGAGAGCCAGTTGGTAGCCAGTGTGGAGCTGCTCAGTGTAACCCCATCTGAGCAGCACGGTAGAATTAAAAGGGGAGAATGTGCAAAGAAAGCAGCTTTTCAACAGGATGAAGGTTTTTATTTGCTTTAAATGCAAAAAATAGAAATGCAAGTGACAAGGCTTACTTTTTGTGGCAGATCTTGGGACATGTGGGACTTATACATAGAGTGGACTTGTAGCCCTATGGCTTCTATAAGGACAAATCTGTATTTACAGCATAATGCTTTAAAATACCAGTTTGTTCCTCTAGTCAGAGGTTGTGGAAAGGGACCTCGGTAACATCACCTGGAAGGATTGTGGTCCTCAACAGCACAAGAACATTACCAGGAAGATTGTAGCCATGGCATGTAAAGTGAAGGAGCTTATTTTAAAACTGTTGGCATTAAGAGATTGAAGCTCCCCAGCTTGACATTGTGTAAATTGGATACTTTGCCCAGTGGCTATTTGTGTTCTATTTTTATACTTTAGGGTGAAACTATAGTCATTCTGTGTGTTTGTGCTGCCTTGGTAATGGATTATAGTTGCTTTCTGTACTGTCTCAGATGTTAGTTTCTTTCTTATATGCATTGCAGATTTTTAGTTTAAATCTGAAAAAATAATTGGGTAGAACAGAAATCTGAAACAGAGTCATGAAAATTTAAATAATAGAATAACATTTTTTTTTTCTTGGGTGTGTCTTTGCCAATAGAATCTGCGTAGACTTTCTCCACTCTGTTTTAAGTTAGCTGCATTTGAAAATAATTCTCTGGCTTCTCCTCACATTTAGTTCTTGCATCCTGGAAGATGTACAGATCCTATGTCTGTTGAGGCTGTTCTAATTGTGTCAGAATTATTTGAAAGTCTGAGTTACATTTTGATAGCATGGGGTAGTTGTTAATCTGCAGTACAGAATTCTCAATTTTCTATTTTATGTTTGAGGCCTTTACTGGAAGGGGATGAAAGTATTTCCATCTGCTCTGTAAAAGTGTTGCTCGCTACTGCTATGGATGTCCTCTTTAAAAACACCCACGTAGTCTTAGAACATTAGTTCTAAATTTGTATGTATTTAGTGAAAGGATTGTTTTTCAGCTTTAATTCAAATGTATGGCAGCAGTGGGACAGTAATAGGATTTAATTCTTTCCTTAAAGTTCAACCAGTCAGAAAGTTTGAGAAATTAAAACTAGGATGAATACAATATTCTTCAATGAAGGTTGTTAACTACAAAGTTTGGGTTGTCTTGATTCCCATCTAGTACATCAGTACTTAGACTTAGAGATCTGGGTCACTTAGTGTTTCATCCTTTGGAGCTGTTCTTTTTCTTTGAAGGTCACCTTTATTACCAGTCTGTTCTTCCTGTTGTCACTCCTGTTCTTCCACCTTTGGCCTTAACCCCCTGCTAGGGAAGAAAATCCCTGCAGAGGGAGAGGGTTTTGAAGTTAGAGCTCATAACTGCTTTTACTTTACGTTTTTCTCAGAGTTCTTTGGTGTGCTCTAATTTTTTAGCTGGTGCTTATTATCTTGTCTGGACAATATCTATCAAACTATTTGTTATCCCTAGAATGCTACTTATTATTTTTTCTCAAGACTGGGTGAAGCATACCAGCTGCGAGTGAGAAGCAAGCTTGAAGGCTTCTTGCTCTCCTAGTCATTTGCTAGTAGCCAAAACTTGGGCAAGCACACAGTCAGGAATGATTCTTAGACTCTTAGATAAAGCAATTATTAACAAGCGACATAAGACCTAAGCTCCTAAAGTAGGGATTGCAACACTATCTTTGTGCAAATTGTTTCTAAAAAATTAGTTATGCTAAAACTTGGGAATGTGAGCCTGGCAGAATTGGGGTTGCATGAGGTTTCCTCACAGTCCTTGAAAGAAAACAGCTTTTACTTGTATCTGTCTCATCTGATGTGCTAGTAAACCAGGCTACTTGCTTTGAAGTGTCAGTCTGAATGGTACTGAACACCCACTGCTTCTTTTCTGAAAGGAATATTTTAACTAGTTCTGAGATTCGCAATTCCAAACGCAGTGATTCCTTCATACTGCTGAGCAGTACTTTTGCCACAGCATGACAAGGAGGAAAAAAAGCTGAAGTAGATGGGAGGATGCAGAAGACACGAGTTTGGACCTGTCTGGAGAAATGTGGAAATACCAAGTGCTGAGTGTTTTGGCCTTGTCTGTTTTGAAATTAAATATCACTTTACCCCTAAAATCTTACAATACAGTTAGTGCTTGATGTGAAAATAAAACTGAACTTCCTACTTACTCAGCAGAAGCATTCTAGCTGTTAGCTCTGTTAGAGGTTTCTCTACAGTGTGCTGGTGTGGGACAGCTTGTTTCTGTTGTCCTGGTTTTGGAAGAAGGAATGCTGCATAATAACAGCCTCAAATAGATGAAATTTAGTTTGTCATGCTTTATTAATGTTGCTAATGAGAGCTTTTAAATTTGCTGACTGTAATAGTTTCTCATCTGAGTTTCATTTCAATCACAAGGATACAGTACTGTTATGCAAAAGTATAAGGTGATTTTTTTTCCTACGAAAATTGTTTGAAGTTGCTGATAACTTAAAATGTTTGGATTATATTGTTATTACATGAAAAAATCCCCTTACAGACACAAACGTTAGTGTTTCCATCAGTCAGAAATCTTTTGGATGATTGAAAATTTGGACTATATTCTGCCAGTCTTTTTTTAGATATAAGTTTGTTGAGCATGGCTTGACTGTTATGATGGCAGTGTGTTATTCTGTTTGTTTGAGTGATAGTGTCGAAAGTCTTGTCCTCTAGCAGAGAGAACGAGGTATTTGACTTTTCATCCCTTAGCACTTTAACTCTTGAGAATTTATGGCAGTGTTTCTGCTCACTGTAAAAGAGGAACCAAAAATACCCCAAGCACTCAGTGCTTCCACTCCGTGTGGGGTTTGTTGATAGGGAAAAGCCCATTTTTCACACATGGAAATAACACTTCTACCATTTGAGGTACTATAAATTGATGATGGTAATACTCTAAAAGGAAAATCTAGGTTTTTAATTAATAACTTAGTTTCTTCTGCATGCCTTTTTAAGAAGGTCGATGAAATGTATAACCAGTTCAGGACATCTGTGGGTAGATATAGATACACTAACCAGAGAAATAGTGATATAAATAATGATAAAACAAGCTGTACAGATGTATAGTTTCTTAGTAGAGATACCTTTCAGATTTCCTTTTGGTAGTTTCATTATGATGTATATAGTGTTGTATGTTGTGGGGGAATATTCTGACACTTGTCTTGTTTTCAGAGCTGTCGATAGGCAGAATTTCTTGGAGACAGAGATGAAGATGGTACAGGCCTCACACAAGGATCTGGAGAGCTTCCTCAAGTGGCTTCAAGAGGCAGAGACAACAGTTAATGTTCTGGCAGATGCATCCGAGCGTGAGAACACTGCTCAGGACAGTGTCTGCGTAAGAGAGCTCAGAAAGCAAATGCAGGTGAGAAACTAAATAATAATTCTGCTATTCAGGCTTTCTTTCAACGGCAAACGTTAGAAAGAAAAGCTATCTACTTGCTTGGGGAAAGCTGCAGCCTATTGAAAGGTGTTTCCTAAAACAGTGTTTTAGAAGTCTGGTGTATGAAGGAAGCAGATTCGTCTTCCTAAAATTTAAGTACATACTTTTGTGTATGTCTGTGGCACTGAGGGCTCTTAAATGTCCTTGGAGGGTGACTGCATTCAGGCAGTGTACGCTTGATTAAACCGAGTCATGTTGTGTGATTGTCCAACCAAACAATTTAATCTACTTCCCTCCAAGTAAAGCCCTCCTGGGCTACATTGTCTCCTATTTCTGCTTGCCACCTTCCTCCTGCTTTCCCAGTAATCCAAGAAGTTGTGCTTGGATTAGCTCTTCTCCCTCTCCTACTGCCCAGCAGCTCCCCAGCTGACCTTCCTTCTTGTACCGTCCACAGACTGGAAACCTGAGAAATGACCGAGGTGTTTAACTGACACCACTTATTAAATCCTGCACTTTGGGCTTGGATTAATGTCATCTGTGATCTAAGTGGGTTTGAGCAGCTTATAATGAAAAAAAGATGTTGCTTTTAGTAGTGCATGTAATAGTAATCTGAACGTATCTAAACTGAATTGAAATGAAACAAGACTGTTAGAAGTATCTGATAGCAAGCCATTCTTGTTAGTCGTAGTGCAGAGCACAATATTTTGTGGAAGCTTGTATCTGTTGAAGATGACATGTCACTCACCAATGTTCAAATTATTCTAGTCAGTCAGGTAACTTACCTGTAGAGATGTGGCTTTTTGTGAAATGCTGAGACTAGTCTGTAGTGGTGACACCTAGAACTTAATATTATGCTTTCTGTTGGCAGTGCTCCCAACTACTGTGATGTAGTGAAGGTGGAAGAGCTAAAACAGGGCACAAGCAGCTAACAATAGAAGGCAGTGCTCTGTGTAAATAGATTTATTTCTACATTACCTTGCACTCTGTCACAAATCACACCAAGATACAACTGCTATTTCACAATTTGTTGGCTCTTTGTGGCTGTGAAGCACCATAAGTGTGGAAGGTTGTTTGCCATTCTTTTTTGTGCTGGAATCTGATTAAAATTGCATGAGTTGTGCTGTGTGAAGCGAGAACTGTTGGGCAAGACTGCCTGCTGTGTGGAGAAGAAGAAGGTCTATAACCAACTCATGACCGTGCACATTGTCCTGGCTTGTAATAACTGAAAAGGCAGGTGGAGGTGCTGGGGCATGACTTCCCCTGTTTCAGCATCCTGTTACTGGATATTGTCCATCTTTTTCTGAGACTGTATGTTTCTACACACTGTGCATATGAAGTACCATCACTTAACTCACCCATGACCTTACATAATATTGTAAGCCTTTTCTGGGTACCCTAGGAAGTGAAGTAGAGCATGTCAAAGACTGTCATAATGACTTCCAGAATGAACTTTGTTCCTTACCACCTAAATAAAGACATTCATATAATGACACTGACATACCCTCCAAAATCACTGGTTTTGTTTTCAAGTATTTGTTGAACTTCTGAAAACAAAATGAAGCGCTAACATCTTGCTGCACCTCAAAAGATCAAGCCCATTCCCTTGCAAGTTCTTAAGCTTAATATCTGATTAAACAAAAATCATTTCCTGTTCTTCTCCTGTTATGTGGTGTAAAATAAGTGTTGTTCTCTTGGTGCTTTGTTGAATATATGAAGAAGTATTGGTTTTAAGGGTAGTGGTTAAATGGTTTTAAGAGAAATGCAGGGATTATAACCTTCTCTGCTCAGTGTGAAGATGCCTCTGCCCTCAAGGCCTGTGCATTAAGTAAAATTTTACTATAAGTTTAAGGTGTGATAAATTCTAGGTGAAATGAGCTGAACCTAGACAAAACATGATGAATTTGTTGTTGTTGCCATTGTTACATGTCATGCATTTTCAAAATAGGATCATCTGTTAAACTGGCATCTGTGCATGCCTGGGAGGATGTCTTGGGGTGACTCTATAATCTGTATCCCCTATCGCTACCCTATGCCCACCAATCATTTCTGTGTCTTTAAACTGAAGATCACGGGTTCGTACCCCGTCCATTCCTCCAATTTGTCCAAACTAGGACAGAGGACTATCCTCCATTACATTTTTGGCCTAACTTGTTTGGCTGCAGCTCAATTCACTCTACTGTGGAATCAGTGATCCGAGCACTGAAGCCTTGTTTTGCCTTTCATTGTGATACCTGAGGTCAGCAACAGTACTGTGCAAATAGTGTAGACTTTGAGCGTGGTAGCAATGTCTTTTTGAAAAGGAAAAATCCAGGCTTGTATCATCAGTCGGTTAAATTCATTCTTTCAGTACCTAAATGTTGTAGAAGACTTTTAGGTTAGTGCCAAAACGCTACAGTCTGTGTTGGAAAATGTTTTGCAGTGACTTGAAAGAGATTAAAACCTAATTTGAAACAAGATGCAGACAGTAAGGTAGGAGATAGTAAGAAGTAGTGAAATATATGTAAAGTCCTGTGCCTACAGATATGACGGTGTTCAAAATAGTTAAAAGATTTTGTTGTATTTAAAAAAAAAAAAAGTCACCATAAGTAGTGGCAGGCAGTTTGCCTCAGTGCTTGATTCAAACTTGTAGATTGAAAGATCTGGGAAGATAAAAAGCAGAACTGGAGGAAGGAAGGTGTGGACTGTGGGCTGTGTCTTAAACAGAAGAGGTTTGAGCTTTTGCACAGTCATTTCTGAATGCTTCTGTGGTTTCAGAGTTGTGCTGCATCATAGGTTTCCTTAAAAGATATTTGGTAAGAGCATGTCAGCTAATCATGGTGGGCTCAGTCTGGAAGGTTGAAGAAGCAGACTTCTGGTGGGAATGGATGTAAGCCAGGAGCAATGGCATACAGAGGAACAGCTCAAATAGGTGGTGGAGATGAGAAAAGACAGCGTGCCTGGCAAGGTCAATATGGATGGTAAGATTTCTATATACAGTGTGGAATCTGTATATCTGTTTACTCAAAATGATGTTGTTAGTGTTGCAGACAGATCAAGAAGAAAGCAGAGTTCAGGTAAACGGGGTTTATCTAAGGAGTAGTAGAAACATTGATTCAGTCCTAAAAATAAAGGTGAAAAGGTTGTCTTCACAGAACTGGATGGGGAGAAATTTTAAATGTCCTTTATGAAGAACCTGAACCTTGCATTCATCTCCTTGGTAGGAAAGTGCCTTAGAAGAGGCAAAGCAGTGTATAATGTGTTGACATCTAAGCTGTGCATTATTTTGGATCATATGAACTTGTCAGGATAGCTGTTGCCTGCATATTGTGCTGATTGATGTGCTTGAAACGTGTAGGTACCTTTTCATGTGGAAATATGCACATTAAATCATATGATTACTCATAGTGGTGTGCTCCACCTATTGTCTTCAGGCCTTTCTGAACCTTTGCTACAGCAGCCCCTCTGATACAGGTTTAAGTAGATTCATCACAGCACCTTTGGAAGCAAGGAGTAGCTGGCTCAGGTTATGCTGCAGTTTTGCCACACCTCGGGGTATGTTGGCTGTATTGCACTGGGAGCGCTTGCTGGTAGCAAAACACATCCATGCTCTTGAATGTCCTGCTGTCATCCTTAGCTGGCTTAAATAATTCTGCTTTGTCATGGGAAACACATGAAAATTATGTTAGCTCTTTGGATTCAAGGATGACTTAGAGAAGGGGCTGATGATACAACTGTATCCTTTTACTTTATCACGACCCTATTTTTTCTTGTCTAAAGTCTTTCTGGAAAATATATAATTGGAAATGACTTGTGAAAAACATTCCTACTTTCTGGTGCAAGTAAGAATCCTTTGAGATCCCTTTGACTAAATTAGCTTTAAGAGAGTTTTTAAAGGAAGGGGTTTACCCCCTGCAGTTTTCCCTTTTGTGTTGGGTAATCTAGTTTTGAGAAACGCCTATGTGATTTATTAGCCTTTAACGTATGGCTGATATAATTAGGGCAGGTATCCCTGTGCTCCTCTCTCAAGATTTATAACACAATCTGTTATTCACTCACTCTACAGCTCTGCCAGAGCTGCGTTCAGTCTGAGAACGAGAGCATCCTTTCCCAGAGTGAGGGAGCAAACACTCAGTCTGCTGATAGAAAGCAGCTACACGGGAAGAACAACTGTTGTGATACACTGGAGCCGTCTTCTTGAAGGAATTATTTTTTTGTTCCTGCAGCTTTCAGGCTTAAATTAATAACCTTTTTCTGGCTATTTAATGCACTCCTGAATGGTGGCAGACGATCGGCTGCTCAACTTCATTTGCCCTCTGCAAAAGCAGAGCTGAGCAGTACCGATTAGAAGAATCTGTGAAGGCTGTTATTTTTTTGCATTTGTTTTGTGGGGTTATTTTAGGAGAAAAACTTATGCTATATCAATCTTCTTTGCCTTTGAAACGTATAAAGCCTGTAGCTTGCAAAAGCAGTCCTGGAAGAGAGCATGCTCAGAAAGCTGGCAAATCATTGTCCAGTGACCGGGAGGAAATGATAGTTGCTCTTCATTTATAATGCAAATTCTGAGGTATCTTCAGAAGTGTGGCAAACTTAAAATGATGGCTGTGGTGAGAACCTCTCTTCAGAAAGTTGTGGTGTTGTTGCATCGTTTACAGAGGATGGCAGTTTCTTCTCCCCGTTACCAGAAGCTTTGTAAGGTAAGAAACAAGCCCTGAATGTCGTGTGTGTATTGCTAACTCTGTTGTCTTTCTGAGATAAAAAGTGAGCATGGGATGAGTGTCAAAATCATCTAGGCTATCTAGTGTTTTTAAGCCTGTAATGCTCTCCATGTGTGTTTTGTTGAAGAATGAAATACAAAAAAAACCAAAACAAAACAACCCTGTGCTTGTCTGAGTGATACATTTTTTTAGAAAAGTACTCTCTTGCCCACCATTCAAGTATCTGGAAGGAAAATGTTATGTTCAATGATTTTATTTTTTTTAATAAAATACTAACACTTGTTTTCCATGGGAGTTAATTAGTTCTTGGTAAATGTGATTCTTTAACTCCTGTGTACCCATTATGTAGAATAACTGTGTTTTTCCATGCCCAGTGTTATTTTTCTTTTGAGTCTTTTGAAACTTTTAATTAGGAATGAGTTCAGCAGACTAATATGCAGCCATTAATTTCTGACTTCACTGATAGAGTTCTTTCACGGTTAAAAAATCAGGAAAGTTGGAGGAAAAGCATGTTGATATAGGCTACCACTTACTGGTATTTTTGATGGTACCTATTTTGGTAGCTGATTGTTTCTACTCCCAAAGATAGTGTTTACATTTTGTTTTTTTCACAGGCTCTGTAGTTCTGAACCTTAAGACTATGGTGATGATCTAGGATACCTAGTAAAATTCACTTTTAAAAGTATTTTGATCACTCACCAGATTAAGATAAGTGAATAAAATTAATAAATTTAAAACTGATCTGTAAAGTCCGTGAGTTAATACTGCTGCAGTGCGATGCCCTGGTGAGGTGGTGAGGCATTATTATTAAACTTTTAATATACTGATTCTGTCTTGAAATGTTGCAAAATTATAAAATTTGATAGGTCTTCAGCTGTATGTATACTGACATAACCTTACATAAATTCTATTTGGCTGCCTTTGAAATTGTTTTTCTCTTCTTGCTGCTTGTCATACTTTAAAACTGTCTGTGTTTTTTGATGAAAATATGTCTGTGTTTTTCGTACAAGGTGTGTGAGAACCAAAGTCTTGTTCTGATGATACAGCGAAGCCACCTTAACTCGTCCCACTTGCTTCAATCTGAAATGTGCTTTCAGTTATGAGGAATATAAAAAATCACATCAAGTGAGAGAGATCCCATCCTTAGAGCAGGGTTTGAAAGTAAGGAAAAAGTATCATTCAGGATGTGAAGCTTGTAGATGAAGTTCTGGCATATGGGGAAAAGCATTGCCGTCAAATGGCTGTTCAGCGTGCTTCAGTTTACCAAGCTGTACTAATAGATGCATCTTCATTATGAAGAATGAGAGACAGTAGTTTGTGTACATACTAGCTATTTTAACAAACATTCCTCAGTTGTTCTTCTCTATCTGTTGTCATTAAAAAGCCTGTTTGCTTTTGTGAATAAAGCAGATGTTTTTATCATTAATCTAAGGACATGAGTTATAATTGCCTGTTTAGTCACTTTTTTTTGAATAAACTTGTTTGTAAAATGTTTGTCAAGCTGCTATTTAGTGACTCTTACAGTAATAATTATTTGCTAATTAGCCTGAGAGCCCAGTAAATGGTTGCATACTTAATTTGCTGAGTTTAAATCTACCCAAGGGGTAGTGAAAAAATCTTCTAAAAGGCTGTTATTAAAACACATTTTCTGATTGAGAACCCATGCACCGATAGCCTTGGGAATTACACATTGCTTAAAATTACACATTGTATGTTTTTTGCTTGTTAAAAAGTCATGTGGCTTAGTTTTTCAGATGTCTGTGCTTAGTTTACTGAAAGTAGGGTTGTTGGTCTTCTCGTACAGTTAAATCAGACTCTAATTGAGGGGGGAAAAAGAAATGGTTTACGATCCCAGTCACTTCCAGCAGGTGTCAATGTAAGGCAATGATAGATGGAAGTCTGGTGGTGGAAATGTTAATACTTAGATGAGAAAATGTATGAAAACTAAAAGCAACCATGACAGCATGTCAGGAAAGATTTCTTGTAGTGGCCTGTATACTCCTGTCTTTGGAATGTCAGATGTTTGTGCATGTCTTGTGCACTCTGTGGATACGCTGATATAGTTCAGATCTGCAGAAGAGAAGCTATTTACTATAGAGTGTATGAATTATTGCATTGTATCCAGGGTAGATACTTCATGAACTAGATCTAAATGTTTCATGTGAAGAGTCCTCTGAAGCGTAACAGAGGGCCAATGAAATATGTAAGACAAATTCTTGAAGTTAAGTGTTTGTTTTAAACTGCACTGTTTATGAAAGAACAAGTAAGGCTTTATTATTGAACTGTACTGGGAAAAGTCTTAATTGTTCCTTTTAACAGCCTCATATAATAGTAGCACTCAGAATTCATAGTCCACATTTTGCAAATTTCTTTAAAGAAGGAACAGAAATAAACACATTGTTGACGTACTACAGCGTGTCTGAAAAACATGAAATCCAAAGTTTAGGATATTTCTTCTGTTGCTGCTCTTTCTTTCACAAATTTCTTTCACTAATTTAACATACCAAGGTGAGTTTTGTCAGATAGACCTTTCCACTTGTTGCTGTTTGATTCTTTGACCCTGAAATTAGTGGCATATCAGGGCAAAATGTCTACACTTGGCATTGTGTAATCAGTATGTAATAAGTTTTACTTTATTGTCATTAGCAGCTTTGTTTCAAAACTCTTGTGTAAGACTTTGATGCTGATAATGAACAATCAGAAAACTGTTGTAGGGGCTGTCAGCTGCTCTGTGTTCTTGCTAATATGATTCTTCCTTAAAGAAAGACTTTTATTAGTTATATCCAACTAGCTCAGACTAGAATGAATTTATAACAGAAAAAATAATTTTAAGGTACAAATTGATAGATCTTTTCTGAGAGCCCAGAGCTACTTCATTACTTACAAAAATAAAGTACAAAATTGTGAAACTCTCTTTAAGTTCCTTGACAGAAGGTAAAGAATAGTGCATCTCTGGCAGACAGTGAAATGATTACCTTGCAATATGTATCCTGCATGTGAAATTTAACTGTGGTATTTTTGAAACACATTGCTAGCATTCAGGGACTGAAGAATTCATCCACTGGAAAACAGACTGAGAAACATACCTAGTTGCTCAGAGGATATTTCCTCATTTTTGTCCCTCACTTTTTTGAGAAATTCTTGAGAAGAACCTGCTTTAAAAATAAAGAAATATTCAACCCTTCATATAAAATATTCATGTCTCAAACCTGATCCAACATGAGTCTTTGTGTGGTAACTTAGGTGAGTTCCTGACTTCCTCAGCTACGAAACACATCAGAAACACATCTCGTGGTTCTTTTTTTTCTTAAGAATACATAACTTAAAATGTAATCCTCTCATTTTATGCTGTTTTTTTTTAATAGCTAGTGTTAAATTTATAAAACTGCAGGAATTTAAAAGCACAGCGAATGCTGGGGTCAGCCAAAATCCTTTTTTTGCTGTGATACTGGTGATGCATTCCAAAAGACATTTACATTATGTTGAATTTTGAGAGTAGCAGCAAAGGCTCTGTTCCTATGAAATTTTGAAAAAAATGTGAAGGTCATGGGGATAGGGCAAAAACAAGCCTGGAAGGCTGTGTTGAGAAATGTGTAGGTTAATCCTGGTTCAAATGAATTCAACAAAGATAAGTTTTTAAATGTTTACATGACTTTGAGTTGATTTGGAAAATAAATCATTGGCACTTGACATAGTCAGGTATAAAATACAGATAACCAAGTGTGGATGAGGAGGAGCAGCAATGTAGTACATTCATTGGACAGCAGAAGTGAGAACAAAAGTTAATTTTGGAAACATGTTCTGAAGTAGGATATTGTATTAAGAAGGTTGTTGATTGGAAAATGAAGCAGTGTCGTCAAAAGCATTGCTAAATTATGCAGACAGTTTCTTTTTTTAGATGAGAAAGTTAAGTCCAGACTGCTTGATATGGTTCTAGTTGTATAAAGGACATTCTAATTAGATTTAGATCTACAAAAAAGCCTTATAGAAGGGAGGAGGCTAGAATTAAAGGGAGCCTTGGATAATAATGACTATTATCTACTAAAATACAGTGAGGCTAGAATTGAACTGGTGAAAACAAAATGGCTATTTTGAAAATGGAGATTTAGTAAATAATATCTGGTGATCAGCCTCTCAGGAGTTTAGGATTTACCATTTTAGTAAACAACTGAGCAGTATGACTGGTAACCACCCCACCTCCAAACACCCCACAGCTTGGTTGTGTCAGGAATGATTGTAGAAGAAGTGGTTTTTGGTGTGATTTCTTGAAAGAGTGTATGCACAGGGCTGGGATGAAATGTGACTTGGGTGCTTTGTAAACAGAACAGGGCTAACATACAGCTAATCAAGGGCAACAAGGTACCTTGATGGTGTTTAGTGACAGAGAAGATAAGCCTTATTTGAAGGAGCATGAATAGGCTGGGAGTGCGTGTCAGTCAATGGTCATTTAAAATGAGTGAGATGGACGTAATTTCTTTGTGGGCTTGGATTAAAAGTTGTAATGCTGAGAACTCATGGAGAATACTTAAAATGATAGGCATCTGGTAGTCTTGGGGGGTGACAGTTGATTTGCTTCTGGCCTTTATTATAGAATGATCACAACAGCTAGAAAAGCAATGGAAGGCTGAAGGGAGAAAATTTTTAATAGCTTTAAAAAAATGAGGTAGGTGAAGGCTGGAAATGACTATCCAGTGAGTCAAAAGATGTGAAAACTAGAAATATGGACAAGAAATTAAATTTCAGTTGGAAATGTAATAACTGTAATGGAATTCAGTTCTCCATTGGTATCAAATTGCACCTTTGTATACACTCTATAAGTGATGGACAAGCACAATTAGAGGCTTTGGGGGGTAGGCAAGATGTTGTTAACTGTTAGCATGTTATTTACTGATTGATTTCCTTTGGTCTTTTGGAGGGATCTGATAAAAAAATTCAGTGGGATATTGGAGAGATATTTTCATGTTTTGATAGGTCAGAGAGATGTGAGATCCTGAGAACTCCCATGGTCTTCCTAGGATAGTGTAAGTTGGTTCATGAAGACAGGTGTGGATTCCGGTTGTCATTGGAGTGTAAAAGAATGAGCAGAATTTCCAAGAGAAACTTGTAGGTAAAGTTACTGGGAAGACCTTCTGATAGTGAGATTTAGGAGTTTACTGTCTTTCCTCAAGGACTTCTGTGTCCTCAGTCCTTAAAGAAAACATTTTTATAGGGCCCCAAGCAATGGCTTACTTCAGTAAGCCATTTCCAGGCATAAAAGACAAGATGGCAATTGTGAAGAGCCATCATGGATTTTGAGAAGCGTGCCCAAGCTGTTTGTTTTCTGTGAGAAAGTTGTTGCTGTGTCTCTGGATGAAGGGAAAGCAGTACTGTTCCCTGATCATGATTTTAGAAAGACTTTGGATGCGGTCTGTCACCCAAATCAGGGATACATGGACAAGATAGATGAGCCAAAATGTGGGAATACAACTGTCTGGAGCATTTATGTTCCTCAAGGGATGGAACAGAGACCAGTACTGTTTAGCATTGTTATGAATCCAGAGTGGGACGGAGTGCACCCTCAGCAGGTTTGTAAATTATACTAGACTGTGTAAAACAGTTCTGTTCCCATTCCTTGGGGCCCCAAGTGGGAGGGATGGGCTGACAGGAGCCCCATGAATTTTTAAAGAAAGCCCCACAAAAACCCAGTGCCAATTCTTGCACCTGAAGGAGTAATCCAATGCATTGGTACAAATGTGAGAAGGAGCGTAGCCAGACAGGATGAAGTGTTTATGTTTTTCTACTTAACACTCGTGAGGTCATGTCTGGAATACCACGGTTGGTTTCAAGCACCCTGTTTGACAGATAGTGAGAGACTGGGGAGAGTGCAGAGCTTGGAGCACAGGATGTAGGAGTAGAGCAGCAGGGGAGCTGACTTCACTTAATTTGGAGAGAAGGCTCCAGGGATTTCCATCTGCCATCACTGCATACCTGGTGAGTTGTTATTATAAAAGATAGAGCCAGGCTCTTCTTGGAGGGGCCCTGTGGAAGGAAAAGAGGCAGTGGGAATAAGCTGCAGCAAGGGGGTTGGTTGTAAGGGCAACAGTTCTGCGTGTACCTGAGCACTGGAGTGGGTTGCCGAAGAAAAGCGGCTGTTATATTTCCATCTCTGGCAGTGTTAACAGTTGTAGTGGATAAGGACCTTAGCAGCAGACCCAGCTTTGAAATTGGTTCCTGGAATTGGCAGGAGGTTTGACCTCCAGATGTCTTCCAACTTGTGATTTTCTATGATTCTCTGTGCTAGTGCCCTATTAGCTTCTAAGTGAAGACTTAGTCAGTAGTCAAAATGATAGTGCTGCAGTTTTCAGCCATGGGTCGCTCACTTCCTATGAAAAGGAGCTTCACAGTTTTACCCCATGTGAAAAACTCTTACTGCTCCGCTGAATTTTGATCTGAATCTGGGCCTGCTATGAGTCTGCTGTACAGCCACAGCATGTATTCATTTGCAAATCCTTTACCTCTAGTCTAACCTCAGTGGTGGTAGTGCAGTACAGTCAGGCATTTGGTGCATATCTGAGTTATGTGCCTATGAGTAGAAGGCATTTTAATATAGCACAAAACTTTGTCATCTAATCTTCCCCCCACTTTTGCATTTTCAGATAATGTTTTCAGAACTAAAGCAGAAGACAGAAAGGTTTTGCACATCTTGAGTGATGGGGCTGACCTAAATGTAACCACTTTTTTTTTGCCATTTGTCTAATTAGGATCAGTGCCAAATAAAACCGTATAATAAATGGGTACATTATTGTAAACCCTTGTGCTCTCTAGTCCTCTATGTATCAGGTGGCTTCTCTAGAAATAGAATTGTTTCTTTAAGGTGAAAGAACAAGGAAAAACAAAATGGGAAACGACATAAAACTTCAGAATTTCAGTATTCTTAAGTTCTGCATAAGTCATTCCTATTTGCAAGCAAAATGCAGCTTAAGAGAAGTTAAGATAGGTTCTAGGATATAGCATTTTTTTTTTTTTAATAGCAGTTCAGTAGTAATGTGGAAGGGAGGAAAGGAGAGAGGAGATGAGAGAAATATTTCAGGACATGCTTTTAGAATCCTCTTACATTTATTTAAAGGCAAGTCTGATTTTTAAGCTGAAAATATTTTGCTATTGCAGCAAAAATGAATCTAAAATATGAGGTAGTTCTATAAAAGCATGAATGTAGTATTAATGGGAAACTTGGCTTCCATGAGCTTCACATGTTCACAGGAGCTGGATCAATATTTGATATGAGAGCCTCTTGCCACAGTGTTTTGCCACAGTGCTTTTTGATTGCTGCTATTTTTCAGGAAGCAATTTTTCCCCTCCCCTTTCCCTTAGGGCTTAATTACCCTGCCCAAATTCATGAAGTCATGAAGCAGTAGTTGCCTAGAACAGCATGGTGCTTCACCAGTTTGTGTCTAGAGAACTGACAGTTTTTTCTTGTCTTCTTCACACAGATCATTTGAGCTTATTTTTAAAAAAACCTGCACTCACTAGGTAGCTGGGAAAATAATGCTGTTTGAAGATGTCCTGTCGCTGTTCGTTATCAGGGACTCTGGAACAGTTCTGTCCTCCTTTTTGCCTTCTGCTCTGTTTTTAATCAAGACAACCTGTAAGAGACATGTTCCAAGTTGCCCTGAGAGTTTTCTATTTCATGTCCACTGCTTGCAGGCCTGTGTTGCATTCTGGCTGCCCTGTGATATTTTCACGCTGTGGCCACTCTTGATACATTTGGTGCAAAGGATTTTACTTCAAAGCAAAAGTAACTTGCTCAGCCCTGCATAGTTGCGTAATTGAATGTGGGTATAAGATGTCAGTGGTGGTTTTGATAATTGATATCCTGTGTTGCACTACAGAAAGCAATTCTTCATAGTCATAGAGTAATTATATTTACTGATGGTTTATGGTATATGGTAAATATGGTAGGTGCTGCAAGTGAAGTAACAAATTGAAATGCTGCTCAACTCAAGTTGTGCCAGGGGAGGTTTAGATTGGATATTAGGAAAAAATTCTTCACTGAATGGGTTGTTAGGCATCGGAACAAGCTGCCCGGAAAAGTGGTGGAATGAGAATTCCTGGAAGTGTTCAAAAAGATGTGTAGATGGGTTTTCTAGGGGCATGGTTTAGTGCTGGACTTGGCAATGATGGGTGAATGATTGGAATTGAAGATCTTAGAGGTCTTTTCCAATGTTAATGATTCTGTGAATCTGTAGATGCTCCTCAGTTGCTGACGAGCCCTGTATTTATGGACGCAGTGTTGTGCTAATAGGGAAAGTGCTGGTTTTTCTGCACTGGTGTTCCAGATTTCTGACCTGGAGAAAGCATCCTTTCTGGGGAGAGGTGGAGACTGGTTTTCAATGCCTGCTCAATTCTTGGCATTTCTGCTGAGACTGCTGATCAATTAGTGCTAATTGTGCTGGGTTTTGGGATATGGTCCTAGAACAGTCATCTGAGGTCGCTGCTTTCTATCACCTGCCGTCTTTGGACTCAGTTTGTGAACTAAGCTTTTTGCTTTCCTATTTTCTCTTTCTTTTAGGAGGGGATGCATTATTAACCCTGAAATAATCACTCACCCTTCATGTTCAATTTCGGATGTTCCATATCAAATACTGGAAGTCTCTTGGTTATTATTCTCTCTTTTTCTTTGCTACAAAGAGGAGTATTCTTTTGCTACAAGTTCCAACACGGCAAGCTAGTTGAAACAAATGTCTTTCTCCTCTTTCTGTTACTGAAATGAAACTTTAAATTTCAGAGTTTAAATGAAAGTTACTCAATATTTGGGATTCTTGGGCACCTCTGAGAAGGATGGAAGCATAATAAAAATTACAGATTACACATAATCTCCTTTTCCCACTTTTTTCATTATTAGTAAGCACAGCACTTTCATCTTTTGGAAGAGGGGAGAAATGGATCCAGAAAGAAAAGAGAGAAGCTGGTCAGTGAAAGTTCACTTCTTTGCTATGTGCAGCAGGAGTGAAAAGCAGTCCCTCAGCTATTTCAGTGAAATAGCTATGTATCTGTTTGTAGGCCATTATCTTTCACTTCATGTAGCCCAGCAGTGTAATGATAAATTAACTCAATTTCTTTCCATGGTTCTCAGTAAGAAGAATAGTCTTAAACGATTCAGCTGTTATCTGTAAGCAGATAATTTAGCCCAATTGTGGAAGACTTTTTCATCCCTTATAATGTTGTTTCCTCTATATTACGGGTACTTCTAAATGAAAATAAGGGAGATAATTAAGAAGGTTTAGTTGAAGAATTTGGATCTGAACATGACTTTCCACGGGCATTGTCTCTTTGCGAGCTGATGTGATAAGGCACTTACATAGGCTTAGTTACAATTATTTAGATTTAGAAAACATTTGGATTCTAGAATTTTTGCACTAGGCTAGAGTTTTGTTTAATATTCATTTTGTCTAAACTTTACCAGATGTCTGAGTTCATCTTACTATGACCTGAAATCTTGAAATTTATCATTGCATCTCAGACTTCATGGGATGAGGAGAGCACAGCAGTTCTGTTTCAGATGAAAACAAGTGTATTTCCTCTCCTTGAGGTGTGGTAATGATCTGCTTCATAGGGAGAAACTATCACTCTGCCAGCAGAACCTGAATACACATTTTGCTAGTGTTTGGTTGTGACTGAAATGGGGGATTGAAGGTGAGGGATGTTCTTTCAAAAAGCATTGGAAATACAGGTTGCCTTTTAATTATGGTGTCAACTATTGTTTTAATTGGAAAAGAGTGCAGAACAACCCCAAAGTAGCCCACAGATTTTGTGATTGTGGAGAAATCTTTGAAAGTTGTGATTAGGTTCTAAGGACTATAGCAGACTTTATCTATTGGAAAAACCTCATATTTAGACTATCACTCAATGGCAGTCTAAAATACAGCCTAGCTTTCTGTACTTCAGGAGCGCTTTTCTTTGTCGAAAGCAGCCTCATAAATTGACGATACCAGATAAAAGTTTTCAGCTATGGATTAAGGTCAATTCATGAAGGAAAAGTGTCAGAGGGAATAGTATTGCTAGAATTTGCAACATAGTTTTATTTTGACTTTGCTGGTAAGTGACTTCAATAGGAGAGTAGCTCCTCTTGCCTGCTTGTGTAAAATGACAACCAGTTGAGGTTGTCTAAAGCTACTCACCTGTTCCTGTGGCATGGAAAATGATACTCATTTGGGAACACAAATAGTTGTTGGTACACTGCTCTGCAGACAGTAATGGTGATCATAGTGCATTTCAGTGGAATGATCCTGTGTGGCTGAAGAACAACAAATTTTTTCCATGCATTTATAATGAACCTTTGATTTTAGGTTAACAGGTGATCTTCATAAGAGGAAACATGAAAGAACAATTGTGTGGAGTAACAAGTAAAGAATAGAAAATATGAAAACCAAAGGAAAGATAGCTAATGTGCGGTAGATATCACAGAATCATAGAATGGCCTGGATTGGAAGGGACGTTAAAGATCATCTAGTTCCACCCTACTTGCTATGGGCAGGGACACCTTCCACTAGACCAGGCTACTCAAAGCACCATCCAGCCGGGCCTTCACCATTTTCAGGGATGGGGCATCTGCAACTTCTCTGGGTAGCCTGTTCCAGTGCCTCACCACCCTCATAATGAAGAATTTTTTTCTTAAAAACTAATCTGTCTCCTCTTTCACTTTAAAAGCATTTTCCCTTGTTCTATCACTATCTGCCCATGTAAAATGTCACTTTCCCTCTTTTTTTTATAAGCCTCCTTTAATTATTGGAAGGCTGAAATGAGCTTTCCCTGGAGTCTTCTCCTGGCTGAACCCCAGTTTCTTCGTCTGTCTTCAAAGGAGAGGTGCTCCAGCTCCCTGATTGTCTTTGTTCCTCCTCTGGACCTGCTCTAACAGGTTTATGTGCTGAGGACTCCAGAACTGGATTCAGGACTCCAGGTGGAGTTTCAAAAGGGCAGAGAAGAGAGGGAGGATCCTCCCTTGACCCACTGGCCACACCTCTTTTGATGCAGCCCAGGATGTCCTTGGCCTTCTGGGGGCTGTAAGCTCACATCACCAGGTCATGTCCAGTTTTTCTCCTGCCAGGGCCCCCAGGCTCCACAGGGCTGGTCTCAATCAGTTCTCTCAGTCTCATGTCTGGGATTGCCCTGACCCAGGTACAGCACCTTACACTTGGACTTTTTGATCTTGATAAGGTTCTTTGTGGTCCCACATCTCAAGTTTGTCCAAGTCCTGCTCGATATTGAATTTAGAAATAAGCCAAGGTTATGCTTTTGTCCAAGACTGTATGATATACTGGGCTGTTATATATGTTAATCTTTAAAACTCAATGTTCCCAATCAAAATTTGAGGAGACAATGAAGATTTTGTTAATGAGCAAATAGAGGCTTTAATATTGCTGAGGTCCAATACATTGTCGAGAAGGTGTATTTTCCCTGGAGGTTCAAGGTGGTTGTGTTGAAATGTAATGAACATGATTTTAGAAAAAGAGAGGCATTATAGGCGGAGCAAAATATTAACAGCTGCAAGGGAGAAGAAATTAAGCCATCTAATGGTGTTACTTTTGCATATGTTATTAACTTGGCTGTCAACATGCTCACTGGAAGTTTCTTGTGCCAGGTGAGTGCTGCTAGAAGTTATGTCAGTCTATGTATAAACAACCTATACCATTTTTGAATCAAGGACAAAGAAACCGTATATGCATAGGATATATCTATTTTTTTCTTGTAAGAAATCAAGGGAAATGAAACTTAACTGGTAGTTGTTTTGATACTCTCTGAATGGCAGGTCTAGAATAGCATGCAATAAATTTTAAAAAAGAAATGAGACGGTGTAGGAAGGCTCTACACTATTTCTTTTTTAGGCTTTAGTCCAATTGCATAGGACATGTTGAAAGGGAACTGTGATTTAGATCATCTTAGAAAGCCAGGCATAAAGCTAAGTATAATAATTTGTCTTGTTTAGCATTGTTTAATTTGATTATAAAATATGTTTAGATTTTATGACTGTTTTGGTATTGTCCCAGCATCTTTGCAAGAGATGAGTCTTTGGCAGTGGCACTTGTGTAGTGACTTAGGGAAAAATAAAATGAGATTAAAGACACTTTAGAAAGAGAAACAGCTGGCTTACAGTTTATAATGATGGTATGAATTTCGTGGTCTTGTTTCACCTCATGGTGATTTACTGGGGTGGTTTTTGAAGTCAGAGTCAACACACTGAAACGGAGAGCTGGCAGTCAGTCATTACTGCACTTGGAATATTGTGGCTTCAGTTTGTAAGGGAGCCTGGAACTTTTACAGGCAAGGTGTCCAGAGTAAATGAACCTGTTGGAAAGAGAAAAAGACATAAAATAGCACAACTAGGCACTGAGCTACAGAAAACACCTGTCTCCCCAGTTGTTGCAGCGCTGTCTGGTTTGTTCTTTTGATGCAGCATCTTAGTAGATGCTCTGAAGTGAAAATAGAATAAATTCCTGTCGCTGCAGGAGAAGAGTGAGAGACTGGGTGACATGAAGTAACTGCTCTGGAGAATTTCTCAGTACAGGAAGAAAATGAGCTATGATCCCTAGTCAAATGCTGACACTTGTGTTGATTTTTTTTAACCTTTCTCCCCTTCCCAGACCCCTAAAAGTTTCACCAACAGAAAATGAATGCTTCTTGCTTCTGATACAGCCCCTTCTCAGACTTTGCATTATTTCTGTGATTTGACTGCTTCAAGCAGCAAGTCTGTCAGGTTTTGCACAAAGTACTAAGAGATAAAAGAAGGACACCTTCTTTTTGTTTGCTCTTGTGCTGTAAATCTATGCAGTTGCGAAGACCATCACTGCCTGTGGCTTTCTTTTTGTAAAATTTTTCTCAGTGGAAGAAAGCTGAACAAAGGAAAGTAAATAAAGTGCTGTTTCTTTTGATATTTTGTGGCTAATTTTATTCTTTATAATTTGATCACAGCCATAGGAATTCTGTATGCTGATTTCCCTTGCTACTGCAGCTGGTTCTGGCAACTTCCTTTGCATGATCATTTGACATTAGTTTTCAGACATGCTCCAGAGGAAAATGATTTCTCCCTCTTCCCCACCTTTTCATTTTTGTGAAGGTCTGCAAAATGGTCACCTGTTAGTTAAAAGTCAGCGCATTGAAACGCCACCTACTGATTACCCTGCGGGAGGCAGCACAAATGCTTGGTGCTCACTTCTTGAGGGAGGAGGAAGCCCTCTTTCCTCTTCTCTGTGAGCCCTTTCCCAGCTGGTGCAATGTAGGTGGAGATGTAACTGTAAACATAAAGTAGAATGAAACATTTTGTTGCTGTGTGTTTTGGAGAAACCTATTTCTGATTTTTCTAATGAAGAAAGGCCATGGCTTCAAAGTAGTGTTATCCTGTATTTTGTCCACTTGTTATATTTGCTACTGCCATCTGGTTTCACTAATAATCGTTCTGAGATTTGGCAAAGTGAATACTGCAAAAGGTTTTCCTGTGGCACCAATGATATGTGAGTTCTTTTAGGGTGAGACTGTAGAGAAAGTATTAAATTGCACTGTGCCTGTGTGATCACAGTGAAGCTGTGCACAGAAAGGAAAGCTGCTCCCTTATCCTGTCTTGTCTGTCATGGTATTTTTACAGATTCATTCAGCCCAAGTGATAAAATGGATTTGATTTTAAATGAGAGACACAGTGCTGTGGAGGTATATGATATGACTGCACCCAAAAGGGCCTTTGAAATTGCAAATAGAATTCAGCAAGGAACCTTCCTGAGAACATCTGTTCCTGATGATAGGCAAATACGTGCTAAATTTGCTACTGGAGTTTAGAGAGAGGTATAAGTTGGGTGCTTGAGGTTCTGCCCCAGCATTTCCTCTTGAATTGCTGATGTGTCAAAAATATTTTTGTTGAGGTAGAACCCCCAAATTTTCCGACTTGCATGTGGAAAGACGAGCTATGTATGTTCACAAGGATTGCGTGATGCTGTTGACAGCACTGGAGATGGACAAATTCTAGGTTTCAAAGAAGTGAATGATTCTGGGAGATACTTCCCGTGTATTTGAAGATACTTCCCTTGTATTTGGGGAGTTCAGAGATGTACATATGAATTCAGTACACAAAGATCAGGTAGGCATTTGTGGTGACGTTATGTTCATGTTTCTAGTACATAAAGATATAATGTGAGTGGTAAGAAATAGTGCAGATAAAAGCACAGAAACTTGCTTGTCACCTAGTCTTAGCTCAATGCTGAGATCATCTCTTCCTGTGTTACTCAAGGATATTTGTCTGGTCTGAAACAGAAAGTTTTTTACTGCTTTTTTTAAGACAAGTTGAGTCACCTTTTTCAAGCTATTAAAGCATTTTGTTAATATTTTATTCTGAATGGTAAATTAAATTTTATTCCTTATAATTGAAAGAAGTATATTATAAGGTCCTTCAGCTCACAACAAAACTGAATTTACAGTTCGAGAATGTATTCCCATGGTAGTTTGCACATATTTCAATATATATCAAAAGACCATTGTGCTTTCTTCTTTCTCATTTTTTCTTAGATAAACTATCATTTACTCCTCGGATAATTTGCAATTCATTAAACTTTTTCATGAAGCTCCATGCCCAAAACTTGGTGCAATTTGTCTGCTCAGACCTTGCTAGAGCTGAGCAGAATGGAAGGTGATATTGGTCTCCCACACCTTTCTGATTTGCCTTGTTGGAGGACCCCAGGGCTTGAGTACCCAGTTGCGTCTTTGCAATGCAATCCTCTACGTCATCACTTTTCACATGGCCTTTGCAAATTGATTTGTGTTACTCAGTTACCCCACAGGATGTTTGTCTTAGAGGTGTGCCACCTGTCTTTTTTTTTTTTCTTTCCTAGAACATTTCTCAAAATTGCCAAGCTCTGTTTCTAATTCTTAGGGGTTTTTTTTCCCCCAGTATCTTTGTAGCTGCTCCTGTCTTAGTTGTCTTTGTGAAAATCAGAAAGATGACTTTTTTTTTCTATCCTGTTGTTAATGAAAATATTGCAAAGTACTGGCCTCAGGACAAGTCCTTGTGCAGTTTCTCTTTATATGTACCTTGATAGTGATATGTTGACTACTAAATACAGTTTTTCAGTTAGGTATGCTTGCACCTGGGACTGTCCTGTAAGGTTTTTTGACAACTAGTGAAGTCAAGGTACATGACACTACCACTCCCTTATTACCAAAGTTTGTTACCCTGTCACTGAATGATATTAAGTTAGCCTGACATGACTGATTTTTGACAAATCATGTTGGCTGGTGCTGATTTTCTTCTTATGTATGATATGCGTGCTATTTTTTTCACAGCAATTGAAGTAAAGCTTATGGCCAGTAAATTCCTCAGCTCCTTCTGAAATCCCTAATTTAAAGAGAAGAGTTATATCTGCATTTTTCTGCTGTCTTCTGTTGGCTCAGAGATAAATGCTAATAGGTCTTAGACACTAACAGCCTATTATTTAAGTATTATTTGGCAGATTTAATAAGTTATGCATAATTTGAGAAAGCCACACTTACTACTTTTTGGCCTTTTCTTGCCAGTTGAAGCTCAGATTTTTGCTGCTTCATCTGTGTGGTTAAATAATTATCTGAAACACAATATTCCTCATTAGTGAGATTGGAAGCAGAGGAAAGTATTGAACATTCCTTCCTTCTCAGCATAATTACTTAATAGCTTCCCTTTGTGGCCTTGTTACTGGCTTGAATAAAAACCTGCTGTTTTCAAAAAGTGACTTCATAGATAAATACAGGAATTTAGATATTTATTGAATTTGTCTCTCTATAATAGCAAACTAACTACTTCCTTAGTAGGATGTTTAATTCAAAAATAATATAGTAATTTTGCTATTGTTGTTGATAAAAATAACAGCTCATCTTTGCATTGTTAAGAAGGTGGATCTGCAGGCAGTGAAGCAAACTTTGACAGGACAGTATAGAAGTCGGTCTAGAAATAACTGTGCAGACAATCTGATCTGAACCTTAAACCTCAGCATGTGTGTTATTACATGAATGCTTGAATTAGTGTGTATATTAGACACCTTTGCCAGTTTTTGAAGTATCCAGTTAAAAAATATCTGATTTTATCATACTGGAACGCAGAGACATATTTTGAACAAAGACCACCTATATCTTAGATCAAGGATTTGACAATGTCTTCATACCTAAAGGTAAATGTGGAAACAAATGATATCTAGTAGTAATGAGATCTACATAACACTCTTCCAAGAAAGGTTAGTTACATAAGGGTGTCTGTAGATCTTGCTGAAATAATAATATGTCCAGTTGGCACTGAAAAGTAGGCAGGGATTTTGCCTCAATTACATTCACAATGGGAAAGATGGCATTTTTGGAACATTTTTTTGCTAATTGGAAACTGAGCATATCATGGAACATGTGTTGACTCTGAATGGTGTATGGAAAACAGGCATAAAGAAGAATAAAATCACAACAAAACGTCTCTTCTGATCACTTTAAGCATGGAAAGTTTAAGTGGAGGGAATTACAAAGGATTATGAAATTGTGCGTTTTTACCTTTAAAGACTGTGAAAGGCTTAGTAGTAAGTAGCAAATTGTTTAAGCAGGTGATAAATGTTTGAGGGCACTGTGTCATTGTTTAGGTCTGCTTGGAGGAATTCTGAAAAGCTCCATGGTTGCTCACAACCTGGGTTTTTCTGGAACACACAATGCAAATTTGACATGCACAGCTATTTAAGAAATTATAATATGAAAAACCAAGGCAAATGACGCTTCAATAAAGGAACCTAGTAATAATGAAGACAATTGAAGACTAGTTTAATGAGCTTTTAGATCAGAAAAATACTTGTATATGCACAGAGAATACTTGCTTCAATGAGCTTTTAAATCAGAAAAATACTTGTATATGCACAGAGAATACTTGCTTCTTCTGGGCTTGGCAATATATCTTTGGTTTGTAACTTGTTAACTGTAATGGAAACGGGCTCTAAATTAGGTCCAGCAGTGAAAACAAGGGAAAATAAATAGATAATATATTTATAAACAATAAACAGCAAAAAGATCAAAAATATTTAAGTAATTAACCTGACTGTGCAATACACTATAAAAATGCTTTGCTGTTCTTATACATTCCTGTTAGGTGTCTTCCATTGTCATACGTTTTCTGCTTCACAAGCTGGAAGACAATTTTTGGTGCATCTCAGAGGGGGGTGGTCTTTGCTTGTGTTTTCAACATGTATCAGCTTTATAAAGGATTAAAATGCCTCAGAAAAGCTTATTCTGCTAAAATAAGCTTGCTGCTTATTTAGTTACTGCTGCCTCTTATGCTGACTTGTGTTGACGGTCTCTCTTTAGTCTCCCAGTTGCCTGTGGTTCGCTTTCGGCTTGGGCTACAGACTGCCTTCAATCTCTGTGCTCACTGCAGCCTGTGCTTGTGCAGTGTTCTGCTTGTTGATATTCTTGGCTCAGAGTTCCTGGGTGTCAGGATAACACAAGCGATTAATCATAGAGAGCTGATCATGCTTTGCTAAAGTCTTAGGCTTAAACCATGAGGTGGTACCAGTGGGAAAAACTGTCAAAGCCTTTCAGTTGGAATTCCTGACTCATGTCTCTCTGTGGTGTCCTCTTTTTTTAATTTTTTTTTTTTCTTCTAAATAGTGGATGTATGCTTAGTGTCTGAGCAGGTTTAAGGCAGTGGTGTTGTGTTTTTGTATATTCATGTATCCATTTATAGAATGCTCATTTGTGTTTTCCGTATTCTCAGCAGATGATGACATTTTGCAGACTTGAAACAAATGCCATCTTTTTCCAGCTCAGGGTGGTCATCATTTTCTGCCTATCTTATTAATTTGCCTTGCTGAATTTTTGGTGTCTCTTGACATTGTTTTAAAACTTTGGTCTGTGAACGCATGATTAAAAAGCTCTGCATGCAGCAATAACATTCCACTCTGGAAAGCTAAAGAACTGTTTAGCTCTCCTCTCACTTTAAGCTCCTCAGTTTATGTACTAAGAATTAATTATTAATTATTGTTTTGCTGTTTTGAAATAACAGTATTTATAGTTGGTAATTACGTCTGAATTTATTGAAAATAAAAATAATTAAAACAAGGCTTAAGCATGTCTATCTTAAAGTAGCTCTATGATGAATGCATGGGCTGTTTGCCATGTAAAAAGATGTAGGTTACCTCTGTTTGAGGTGTCACTGGAGGTTACTATTTAGCATCTGATATATAAAATTTACCTTTTTTATAATCATTCTGGCTCCCTTGGGGATAGGGATTTATATTTTTACAGCTTCACTAAAGAATAATAAATTGCTTAAATGTTTCAGAATTTAGGGTGGAGTTGTTCCATAAATGAAAAACTTTTTCAAAACAAATAAGCAAGCCACTTAACAGCATTAATCTAAACTAACTTTTGTCTCCATTTTGCCACTTCTATAAATTTTAACCGTAATAAAGCAAAGCTTTTTATGAAGATGGACTGGCCTAGTGGTTGCCGAATGTCTGTGATGGCTACACAGGTTAGGGTTCTCCTCCCTACTGCGCCATGAAAGATGGTGATTAAATGCACAGAGCTGTGATAATGCTGTGGAATAAATTGTTTGTCCAAAAAAAAAACCAGAAAAGCAAAACGACCCCCCAAAAAGGTATTGATAATATTTGAATGTTGGAAACTTTTCACATTTTAAGTGTAAAAACGACTGTTTTCTCATTTAGAACTATAGCTGTACAATTCCTGTCAATGTGTGACGTAAATACTCACACATGGTCTTCAAGGATATGAATTGCTGATACATGCACTTTCAGATTCTCAATTTTCCATGCTTTTCTAAATGACTCCTGGTTTATGTAAGCAGATTTCTCCCTTTTAAAGATCATTCTTGCAGACATTCAGCATCTTCAGACTTATCAAATGGGGAAAACTCACTCCTTGGTCTATTGTATGGGTTTGATGTGTGATAGGTCATCTGCGAAAAAGCAGGAGTTAGGTAGCAGTCATTCCATAGTGGGTGACCTCCCAGCCCACTTGGATTTGATGGTCTGTCACTTAAAAGACTTGAAGTCCTAGATTTTTCTGGTAATTTGTTCCCAGTCATAAAATAGTAATAGTGACACTTATCTTGGATAAAAGGAGATGCTAAAGTGAAGGACTATTGATAGATGTTTTTTCCTAAAATTTCCATAAATGTCCATAATTAAAGTTTAGGCCAATTTAATATTTTTTTAAAATAAATATGTAGGCATGCAGCATGTGTCTTAATATAGAAAACTTAGTTTGGTAAGGTAAAACAGTAAGGAACCAAAGAAAGATGATCTAATGTCTGACTCTTCTTACAGGCCCTTTATTCTGTATTGTTCAAGGTATAACTTTACACAATGATTAAACAGTTCTGGAGATTCACTGAACTCTGGCTTTGGTATTTAAGTACTCTCATTTTTACCTGCACTTACAAGGTTTGAAAGCAACAGTCTCTGCAATATTAAATAAAAAATTAGAGAAGAAAAGATATATAAATAACAGTTTGTCTTGATTAATGTTGCCTTCCATCTTGTGGTCTGCTTGATTCTTCAGGACATTTGAATTCAGGAAAATCTGTGGGTGGGAGACTGAAATGAGAAATATCAGATGTGAAAGTGCATTGCTCAGGAGGGCTGGGTGTGGGTAGAAGCAAGTTAGCAGAAAACAAGATTGACACTTATTAATGACGACCAGGTTAATGCCTGGAAGTTGACCTGGTTCAGGATGTTCTTAGATAATCTGAGGATCAGAACAGTCCAAGGGTTCCTGAAGCAAGTATTCCCTTGCTTGTCATGGGCATTAATGTGCAATGATTTTATCCTATAGTTTAATTTAGACTCAGATTGTGTTATGCATTGAAAAGAGGAAATTTTTATTCTTCTCTCTGCTTGTTCTTTATATTCTAATAGCAAATAATTTTTAATGTATTGTTGTAGACCCAAGGTTGTGTTTATTCCACTGCATGATGAAGAGTTGTAGTTTAACCTCAGCTGGCAACTAAGCATCATGCAGCCACTTGCTCCCTCCCACCCCTGGTGGGAAGGCAGGAGAATCAGGAAAAAAACGCAAACATTTCAGTAAAGATAAGAACAGTTTAATAATTGAAACAAAGTCGAATGTAATAATGGTAATGATAATAAAATATACTAGGGCTACTATTACTGCTAATTATAATAGTAATAGTAATGGGAAAAAAGCTCATAAGTAAAAAAGAAGCACAAGTGATGGACAACACCGTTGTTCACCAGCTGTTGACCAATGCCCAGTCCATCTCTGAGCAGTGGTTGGCAGTGTCCTAGTTTGGAAAAATTTGGAGGAAAATATCCTCTCATAGAAGTCAGGTTGCAACCACCCCTCCCCCACCAGGTTCGGGAAAAAAAGAATTTTCCTTGAAGGAAAGTGAAAAAGATAAAACCTATTTATTTAACAAACACAGAGGAGGGGAATAATAATGCTAAATAATGAGATCTCTCTCTGTGGAGAGAAACCTGGGAAGATTTCAGAGGTCTGTAGGTGTGGTCTCTCTCCTCCTCGGAGCTGGGTCAGCGAGGGCCCACCCCCCCGGGCCTCTGGGAAAATTCTCCTGATGTGTTCAGATGTTNCATGTCCTTGAAACAACTGCTTTTAAAAGTTTTTTGTTTTTGTTTTTTTTTCCTGTCCCTCTCAGGCTCAGTTTAAAGGTACAGAAAAGATTGGTGGGTATAGAGCAGTGATAGGGGATACACATCATAAAGTCACCAAGACAGCGGCTCCCAGCCAGCTCCCCCAGTTTCCATACTGAGCATGATGCTCTGTGGCATGGAATATCCATTTGGCCAGTTTAGGTGAGCTGTCCTGGCCATTTTCCCTCCCAGCTTCTTTTCCATCTCCTCACTGGCAGAGCATGGGAAAATGAAAAGTCCTTGACTTAAGCCCTACTTAGCACAACTAAGACATCAGTGTGTTATCAACATTATTCTCATACTAAATCCAAACACACATCCTACTACCATCTACTAGGCAGAAAATTAACTATCCCAGCCAAAACCAGGGCAAGAAGGATGGGAGGAAATGGTTTCATTTGCTAAGTAATAGAGAGAGTAGCTCTTTCAGACCTCTGCATTCTTGTGTTTAGTTTGTAAAAGCATAAAGTGAAACTTGCTGCTCTCATTCTGGCTAGACTGGGAAATAATTTTGTTCTGGCATGTTACTGAATGATTTTAATTTTCTGAGTTATCCACAATAGTATCATATCATGTCTATAATGAGTGGTACTTATTTTTTTTCATAAGCTATGAACCTTATCAATAGAATTAAAAATAGGCTGTTAAAAGACTCGGGGTGGCGGGGAAGTGGGGCGTGTGTGGAAATCAACTGTTGTAGGTGTTCTGGCTATGCCTACCAAAGCAAGTTAAGTAATGTCAGGAAATCCTAGATCCCTAGAGCTGCTTGGTGTCACTCCTGTGGTGAGAGTAGAGTTGGGCACTGGGATTTTTGATGTACTCAGGACTTGGGAAGAGAGACATGACAGCCTCTTTCTTTCATTGTATTCAATTATTTTTTTTTTCTTATGATAGAAGCTAAATTTGTTAATAGAGCAACTTTTAAAAATGTGCTAATTCTGTTGGAGGAAAGAGTTAACTTGTGAAGCATAGACTCATCTAAAGTAAATGAAGATGCTTGTAAGATTTTAAAAGCATGCTTTATAGTTCACATATGTATTTGTTTAGTAAATTCTTGGCATTTAGCAAAAGGGTGCAGGCAGCTTAACGTAAGACGCCAGTTACTGCCCAGAGGCCTTTATTAAGTGAATTATATCTTTGGAAATAAAAGTAATAGATTTTCTTTTTTTCTCCCCTGTCCCCCTGTTGAAAATCAAATTAATAAACCAGTCCAATAATCATTTGAATCACTACATTTACTTTTAGGAAGAGAATGGAGGAAATGTCCTCCATCTCAGTATGGATTCATAAAACGTTGATGAGAATCTGCCACCTTCAAATGGAAACCCTGCTCCCTGCTTTTATCATAAGTTTAATTACTAACTAAACAGTAAACTAAAGATTTGATTTCTTTGCCTGTTACTTAGGTTCAGCAGCATATGTGTCAAATATTGACTTGAAGTTTAAAATCTTGAAGTTAAAATCTTCTAGAATTGCATCCGGAAACAATACTTACATTTTTAATACAAAGCTATTGTTCAGGAAGTATTTTTGTCACTGTGACCCAAGTTAAACAGTAGTTCATCGGATTGGTGATCACTGTGTCTTCCTTGACAGAAATGTCAGGTCTTGATGATTACACTCACTTGGGATTGAAAGTTTGTAGCCTGCTGTCAGATAAGCAAGTTTGATCTTTGACCCTTTTTTGCATAGTGTTGCTGGAAATTGAAAACACCACGCAAAATTAACTGCTGTCCATTCTAAGATAGGAAAGCACAGAGAGAGTCATTAAAGGCAAGAGCTGCATCTAATCTGTGTTGTGATGGTACCCAAAATGTGCAGCATTAGATTCAGTGCTTCCCTCTGTGAGGCAGAGTAGATTGGGGTGTTGGCAAGGAGGTAACATCAGTTTACATCAGACCTGGGTCTGTTCCAAGGAAGTAAGAATAACTTGTCATCTTTTCACATTTATATTTTGTCTTTTACATGTCAGTGTTTTGAAAAGAAAAAAAATTACTTGCCCTCTCAACCAATGAGTTTGTTTTTGTTTACAGTCTCCATAAAGCTTTAGTGTATTTCCTCTTCCTAGAAATTTTGAGTAGCAGAGATGCTTCGAAATGGTGTTCACTTTCAATGTGGTGGTATTGTGTTTTTGAAAGGGAAGAGTTGCCAAATCTGTTTTTCCTGTTCCCTACTGCCCAGTTTTTTAAATTGCAACCATGAATTCTGGATTTGGATAGTAACTATTTTAACTGTGAAATTGCTACTCCTAAGAGTTGCTGGAGGTAAGGAGTTGTTAGCATTTAGGTGGATTTTTTACTTCTTTTATTAGTGTGTTAGAAAAGGTTACTCCTGAATTGAGTCTTCTTCCTGCCTAGTGTTAGCACCTCAATTTACCTCCTTTTGTCATTGTGTTTCTTGATTCTTTACTCTACTGTCACTTCAGCTTGCTTTGGAGGATGCGACTGGCGTAAGAATCCTGTCTGTCTTTCACAGCATCCCAGTGACCTGATTGTGAAGTGGTTGTAGACACCCTCTTTCTTGCGATTTTCCCTTTCAGTGCAGACTGAGTGAGTTTCTTGCTGTGTCATTACAGACCAGCTGACAAAAGGTCACTGACAAACCACAATATTAGAGTTTCTGCAGTAAATTCAAGTTCAACAGACATACGTAGGATGTTCTCCAGAGAGTCCTGATCTCTCTGGGCAGCAGATATATGAATGAAATCATGGTACCCTTCAAGAAAATGTGATTTGGCTTACAAAAATAAAATGACTGTTTTAAATTACTGGGTTTAACTAAAGGCAAACCAGCTTTTGATTAGATGTGTTTGTGGGCATATATTTATCTTAAATGTGGGGGAAATTGACTTTGCATGCAATTCACTCACTCTCACCTGCTTTAGCCCTGTGCTTTGATACAATCTGTCTCACTTTTATATAGCACCTTCTCAAGAGTTTGCTGTGCCATAGCCTCGGGCAGATGTTTGTCCTGATGTGTGTTCCTGGCCAGGAGGCAGGAAGGCTCAAGCAGTCTCCAATGAGCAGTGGGCTGCCTGGCAGTGAGTGCGTGCTATGGATTCTTGCATCAAGTTTTGCTGTTTCTGAGGGGAGGGGGACACATTTTGTGCCTCCCCAGCCAGGTATCTGTGGTTATGACCCTATTCAGGAGGTCGGCTGTGCTGAGATTCCTGTGGTTGGGAGATGTGATAAAGGTGTGCTCTTGAATGGCTATAAGCAGTATAATTTTTTCCATCACTGTTAAATATTACTGCAGAGTGCAATGAGCTTATTTTACTGCCAAATCTCTTCTTTCAGGCCTTAGTGACAAGTACAAGTAAATACAAAATTTGAATACAGATCTGTATGTGCAGTTCTGTGCCTGTCTCTGTAAGACAAGGTTGTAAACCTAGGGTTTGTGTTGGAAAAAAAAGACAACATCAAGGTGTCTCAAGCACACCTGAGAACTACAAAGTTTAGTACTCAAGCTGTCCAGCTGGTTATTAAAATCCTTTTCTGCCTAATTAGTCTTCGATAGTTTGTCATTTAATAGCCTGGAAGTGTTATTTACAAAAAGTGATAGAGTTTAAAAGAAAAAACTGGAGAGGACTGGGGACTGCCTTGAAGTTGGATGTAAGAGGTGTAATAAGCTGGCAGCAGCAATGTCTGCTTGTGGATTCTACTTCTGATTTACTTTTTCTTGAGATGTACCAGAGGTACGTTGGTGTGCTTTGGTGCCTTCCATGCTGACACCAGTGTGGGCTGAGACTTGGTCAGTTTTTTGTGCCTGAACATGACCTGATTCAAAATCAGCTTAGAGGTTTCGTGTTCTGTTGTTTCATCAGTTGTTGTAATGATGCTTTTGAAAGAGGCACTTGCAAAAATATTTCTCTGCTCCAGAATGTTAATGACGTTGTAGATGCAGACACTTGTGAATAATATGCACATGGGGATATGAAAACACTGGGCAGCTGTACCAAAAGATCCTTGTAATTTTTGGTTTATTCCACCACATGGAATATGTCAATGAAAGTGACACAGTTCAGTATTGCTGAAGAAGTAGTGCTTAATCTACTGAAAAAGCTAATTTATCATAAAATTGCGTTCTTGTAAATGTTGATTCTTTACAGGAAAAAAACGAAGTATTACTATGGGAGCTAATCTGTGGGATAAGGAGAAAACAAAACAAACCAACCTAGAAAGACAGCAGCCATCCTGGATATTATTTTCCACCAAATCAGACTGATGTTTAGAACAAATTAATCTACTTTAATCCAGTTGCATTTTTCTGTTGGCAGAAGATTAATGGTTTGTATCATTGTGTAGCATTTATAGTGCACGATAAGAGCACCATTTTACAGAAATAGAAATTAAAACCTGAAGAACTTGCAGTCTTAATCAAAGCAAGTGATAAATATTGTAAAACATGATCAGAGAGCAGGTGTTCTAAACAAGCAGTGTCTGTTTCTTCACTTGGTTGCAAATGCATTGTTGGCAGGCTCCTTTAATTATTTTCTTAGCAAGAGAACCAAAACAGGTGATGCTAACAGTAGAAAGCAACAAGTTGTAAGTAGGAAAGCTTAGCATGCTGGAAGGGGAATCTTTCCCAGATAGCCATGTAGGAAGTAGGTGTAATGCATAAATTGGGGATTGAAGGGAGTCTCCAAACAGTATGTGAAAGTGCTTTGGAAAGAAAATTGAGACATTCAATGGTCGTGTTAGTTGGAGCACTGGAAGAAACTGTTTTGTGTCAGATATATTGATTAGATTGAATTTAAATGGGATGGTCAGAAAGGAGGAGGTACTGCAGCTGACAGGAAAGAAGGTATAGTCACAGATAACTGAGAGGATAATGAGATTGTTGTTTATGGAGCTGCTGGATAGAAATAAGGTAGGTTGTTTGCGCAGTGTTACTGAAACAGCCTTAAGCCACAACCTCTGGTACCTCAAAACTTCAAAATAGTGGCTGCTTGAACTATAGCACTTATTAAGAGTATCAACACAAGTCTTGGCAAATACTGTTTGTTATGGAATATGGTTCTCAAGCCATTTGTGCTTGAGAAAAGAAATTCAACCTAGTGGTACCCTGCTTTCTTAGTCCTATTGCAGGTATTTTACATCTTGCAGCCTCATGTGGTACTGCTACTTTTCACTCATTTTGTGTGAGGAGTAAATTATAGGCTATTGTCTGTTACCCAAATAATTCCAAATGCTGCATGTCCAAAGGAACTGTGCTGTGCTATGAATGAATGCATTTTATTTATCTCCCTCAAAGTGTCTAGAAGTAATTACTTCCAGTCCTGGTCAGATAAATATCGAATTCAGAGCCACTCTGGGAGTAACCATCTTCTTAAAATTTAGGATAGTATAATTGCTTTAGAAGTAAAATCTTTGCCTTTAAAATATGTCCACAAAGTTAATGTCTCCATTTTGTTGCACTGAAATAGGGTGGGATTTTTGTTTTAGTTACTGCCAGTTTCTGCAAGTAAACCCAGAGCTCTTTCAACATTATCTCTGTTTTTGTTTCCCTTTTATTGTAGTAAAGTGTCATCTGTTCTGCTGGCAAAAAAAACCCGGAGGATTGCATGTTAACATCCATGAAAAAATTTGGGATGTAGGCAAATATAAAGATAGCAAGAACTATTATTATTGCAGTTTTATTCATTATTAACTCAATACATTTTTCCCTATATAAAAATGACTCTGGCATTCAAATGGCTAATTTTACAAGTACTGCAAATTCCACATGGAAGTTAATCATTTGTATACAAGTGCTGCATGTGCAAAGAGTGAGTGTTCAGCTGCATGTGGGGTTTTTTCTTCTGATTGTACAACATGTAAATTTAGCAACAGAAGTTTAATGAGTTTTTTGTTCTGTGCAAAAGACTTTGTACTTTACCTGCTTTATCAGTAGAGCAGGAGAATTGGAGAATTTTCAGAAGGGAAACTTCAGAAAGAAGGGAATGATCCTTCCACTAAAGAAGGGAATGATCTTGAAAAGTCTAGGAAGTTGGAGTGAGAGAGTGCTGGAGCTGGTAGCTGCTGTTCAGTGCCAGTGGGATGTGGCTGTCTCTATCAGCAGTTCCATTCAAATCAGAAATGATCTCTTGAGGGAAACGTTTTGTAGCAGGCTTGTCCCTCCTATTTGGTTCATACCATCAAGTGAACTTGGAATGCAGAAACTCATCTGGATGAAACTGCACTAGAAGATAAGTCCCAAGGCACACCAAAGCATGGTCCAAAGGCACTGGCTGGCATGCAGTCTGTAGGGTCAGTTGAGAATTAGCCTGAAGCCCTGAGTACTGAAAGAGGGCACAGTAAATGTTTGCATTCCCCAGCTCTGTTCCTGTTGCATTTCTGTGCTTCCTGATATAGGTGTGGCCTGTATCACGGTCTGTCTGCTACATTAATGTGCAAGAGCAATTTTGTAGTTGGACAGGAGAAGCACTGCCATTACAGTGCTCTTAATCAGGACAGCCTTCCAGAATCCTCCTTCAGTCTTACTGAAGCAGGTGCTGTGCAAACAGATTAAAAATATTTTCCCTGCTTTGATTAACCCAAAGTGCAAAGTAGGAGATGTGTGGATAGACCTAGATATGTATTCAGAGTGGTAGGGGACAGGGCAACCATCCTCCTTGTCTAAGTAGTTGAGTATGATAAATATAATTTAATGATGTCATACAATAGGATGTCACTTTTTGCAGTACTACAGTGGTACAGATCTGTTCCCCAGATTTGAATATGAAATGTGCTTCTTGATCACTTGGGGGAACTCGGGAATCAGCTGAGAACATGTGTCTGTGTATTCTCTGTAGAAATACTGGTGCTCCCTGACCTGCCATCTCTCCATGTTGTGTGCCCCTTTGTTCAAGGTTTGTGTTAATGAAGCAAAATAAGTTTAATAGGTTAAGTCTGAGTATCAGCTTCACTTCTTTTGGCTTTGTGTTTGGAAGGTGAGCCAGAGGATCGTAGAGGCCAGAGGGTAGATTCAATTTTCTTTCTGATTATGAATTTCTATTGCACACAAAATATTAGGAAAACATTAATATTGTCATGTTAAATAATAAAGTTAGGAGATGCTACAGTTAAGGTCAATTATGTACCCTTAATTTGCCTCCCTTTTAGGCATGCATTATGATTCGGTCCTTAATTACATGTTTTTGCTATCTTTCCACTCTCCTATTGCTTTGTTTAGTGTGCAAAAGCCAGTACTTGCTTACCGAACACTTGCTCAGTCTTTTTTTTTCTCTTCCTTGTAGTTTAATATGGGGCCCAATTCCTTTTTAGGATTCTTTTGTAGGTATAGGTAAGGAATCTTATTATTTAGTGTCCAGTCCAGTTGTTTTAGAGTAACCCTCCTTTCTTTTGCTGATAAGAAGGTGACTGAAGGATAGGTTCCCATACTGGTCTTTTGTTGCAGGCTTTGCGCAGCGTTTCTTATTCACTTGCTTCTGCGAATGTTGATCCTTCCAGTTGTAACCCTCCCTGTCCCATTTTCTTCCTACTCAGTCTTCTCTCCATGCTGGCTTGTTCCCATCCAGGTCGTCTTCCTCAGCATGTCCAAGTGTTAGTGCTGTGAACGCCTAATTCATTCTGCTTCTCTTCCAGTCATGCTTTCCTCCTCTCTCTGTTTCTCTTTATCCTATGGTTTTAGGTCCCAGGTTCTCTCCACATTCCTTACCCAGTTTCCACTCTCCCCACCTGCTCTTTCTGCTTTTTCTGTTGCAGATGTTTCCACAGGGTGGTTCAGCCTTTCTTCTGTATGCTGCACCACCCCATCAGTTTGTTATTCCCTTCTTTGCCAGCTATGTTTGTTTTGGCATTCTCCACTCCACATGGAAAGCCTGTACCCAGGTTTGAAACACAGACTGGGCATAAATTTGGGGCATTTAGGCTCCTAAAGCTTTATTTTCTTCTGCCTGTGGACATGCTGACTTTTACTTACTCATTCATTTATATATACATTTATTATTTTTTAAAATTTATTATTGTTTATTTAAATCCTCAGAGAAATAGTCAAATTTTGGTGTATTTTAATGTTGATTTATATTTTGATTTGATGATAGAAGAGACAACCCCTGCTTCTGATGTATGCTGCTATAGTTGTTTTAAATATTGCTTTTTTCTTTCTTTATTAGGACAGAGGGAAAAACAACCATAAAAATGGATAATTCTATCTTGAATGTTGAAATTTTGCTGAAATGATGAGCAAAAGTAAAGGATTTATAGTTAATGCTGGTAACATCAAGGACTGTGCTGGCTTTATGGCCACCTCTGTAACATTAAAATATTGTTACATAACTCCTCAGAGAACATAACTGGATGTAAATATGCAATCAGCTATTCTGTGTCACGCTTCTAGAGCTGAGGGCTTTATTCCAAAATCTATATGAGATAAAAATATGCTATCCTAAGGGGAGAGATAGTATAGTTATTTTACTAATAATTTTTATTGTACAATATTTATTTTTATTATTGATATGTAGTTTATTATTTAGTCCTTATGGTTTGTACAAGAGGCAGATGTAGACTGAGACCCTGGGATAAAAATATTTGAAGGAAATTTGATTCTGACCTTTTGCATTTTTGCTCTAATAGCAGATTTGGGAAATATTTTTTAAATAAGTATTCCAGAAGTTAATTAGGCAAAAGTTAGACCTCAAAAAAAACCAAAACAAACCCAAAAATCCAATCTATTTTAGGGTTTGAATTTTATTTTGAAGCAAGTAAATTGTATGTGTAGAGAATGAGAGGTGTGCATGACTGGGTAGGTCATGTCTTTCATTCTGAGCAAGCCTGAGGGTCTCTCTCAAACAGAACTCCAGTAGAAGCAGTCTTGTAAGTTGGTGCTATGCATTAATATGAGTAATAACCAGACTACTGTACTGAGATATTTTCATGCAAATCTTGTAGGGCATTGCTGAACTGATGTTTCTGGTGCACAACATTTGTCCTTCACTGGTCTGCATATACATTTGTGCAAAGGTGGCAAATGTTACGGTAGCTTTAAAAAAAAACAAAACAGAAACCAAAAACTCCAGTCCTGGAAATCACAGACCAGCAAATCTGTTTTTTGTACCAATAGTACAGCTAAAATTCATAGAAATAGAATTGGTAGCTATTAAATAACTGTTGCATATTGAGAAACAGTTACCAGCTTCTGAGGAGATGCCACACGACAAAAATATTTCAGAATTCTTTAAATTTAGAGTAAAAAGGCCACCGTAGAGAGTCATTCAGTCAGCATAGTATATTTATATTACCAAAACTTATTGATGGATCCCTGTGTGTGTATATATATATATATATATAACGGGGAGAGGAAGCTACTGTGGTTGATGTTTTTGTAGTTAAAAAAAAACTAATCCCCTCATGCTGTAATGATATAAGAAGGAATCTTCTTTTGGATTAGGTTTCTTGATGAACTTTTATGGTTCAATGTATTAGTGAATGATTTGTGAAAAAAGGATGAATAATGGGATGCTGAAGTGTACTGCCCACACATGTGTATTAAATACAGCAAAACTAAAGTGTACTGTGAAGAGTTGCAATGCTTTCTAAGGTGATTAAAATGGCATATGAAAGACTGTGCCAGAAGAAACAGTCCTAATTACACATGAACAGTAATTGGTTCTTAATTGGCTACACTTCAATAAAGGATCTTCAGGGTAATTCTGGGTTTGAGTTTAGTGTTGTTTTAGACACAGAATTTTCTGAACAAAACAAGCAACGACAATTTCAGGAGTTGAAAGTAATTAATAGTTTCTAGTAAAAGAAGAGAGAGCGGAATGAAAGCATTATTTATACTACTGCATGCCCTTGGTAAATGATATTACTGAACACTATGATTTTTGGATTTGCCTTATCCTCAGAAGTTCAGTGTAGTGTAGATCAGCTACGGAAGGTACTGAGAAAGGTAAGCAGAGCAATCGGATGTCCTGGAAGGCTTAGAATGGGATGAAATATATATATTAATAATTATATATAAACTATGATTCTTGATATGGAAAGCCATGGGCCCATACGCATCTCATTGAAGTCTATAAACTCTTTGAATAGCAGGGAGAAGATGAAGAGGGAATGATTTGTTCCTTATATCTCCTAACATGAGAATGAGGAGGTATCTAATGAGGCAGTAAGTTATAAAATAAAAGGAAATACCTTGTCATATGACAGATAATTAAATTGTAGGACTTATTTCTGAGAGATGATGTAGTGGCCAGATGTAAAAATGAACATAGAGTATTTGGACAAAATCATGGCCAAAAAAGTAATCCATCAGGGTTATTAAACGTGATGTTTAGATTGTGTCTGATTCATTAAGTCCCCTGGCTTAGTAATAGTTGGAGACAAGGAGAGTCTGTCAAAGGAGGGATTCCTGCTATTGTGTTGTACTCCTTAGTCTGACCTCTTACAGCTGCTTTCACGTTACTTTCATGGCTGTGTATCCTGTTCTTTGTTTAAACCAGAAGGCAATCCATTCTGGCCTGTTCTGCCTTTATTTAGAAGCAATAGTAAAGTGTAGATTCATTCCCAGCAAAGAGGCTGAAGACCCTTTCAGGTTTCACATTGCTTGTATTAAGTACTTTCATTTGATAGTATAGCACTGTTGCCAGAATGTCCTCTTTTGATCTTCTCAAATGCAAGCTATGGTTTTGGTTCAAAACTACATTCTGTCTTGAAATAGTAATTGGACAAGTTAAAGTCTTTTAATGTTTGGGATTTTTTTGCTTGCTTTAGGCTAGGGAGTGATTTTTGTCCTCTGCAGTTAAAAGGTGTTTTGATTGACATCAGTGAGCAAACCACTGAGAAAGTTTGTGGCAGAAGGAGAGGAGAAAAAGGATTTGCAAAGATCTAGACATGCATTTGCAGGATAGGTGTATAAAATGCTTGCACAGGCTCACATGTAAATGAATTGTTTGCTTGCTAGAGCTGGCCCATTTGTTGTTCCTTACACACTGACTTACACTCGTAAACAGAAAAGCTAACAAAAATTGTTCAAACTTGCTCAGTTGTTTGCTTTAGCTCGAGTGTTGTTTATTTCTATCTCTTTCTGTGCCCTCTGCACCATATCAAGCAAAGAAATTTCTAAGCCCTCAATTGCTAGGTGAAGTCAGCCTGGTGTCTGTACATCTCAGAGGACTACTTGGCACAGAAAGGAGGGAGAAAGTATAGATGCATGCGCATACAGATATTTTCATTTAATCCCTTCCTAATTGGGTTACTGCTGAGCCCAGTACTGCCAGCACCATTGCAAGTTTTGGAACATTTCCCCTTTTCCTCTGGGAGCTTGTTATTAGGTGGTAATCTCACTTCTTTATTGTATTTAAAAAGTGTTACAAAAAAAACCAA
>VZTI01002070.1:2283796-2418265 GCA_013397865.1 Struthidea cinerea | reverse complement strand
AAAAAAAAAAAAAACCAAAAAACCAAAACCCAAACTATAAAGGGAACAAAGTGCATCCTAAAAGGCCTTGAAACGGAAGACTGTTAAGCTTTTATGATTAACTTATGGGTTTTGAATCTTTAGCAGTACTTGACATTTGCAATCTCATAGAATGACCTCCTCCACTGAATTCCTGGAAATCAAAACTGAAATTGTGGCTGGTAGAAGGGATGTTTAAGACTCAGTTCTGGAAATGCCGGTGCTCTCTTAGGCATAATTCAGCCTTACAAAGATTGCATTCCCTATCTTCCATGTTTTCAGTAAGATATCTACTGACTTCTTTGAGAAAGGCAAAGCAATGATTACCAGTGTGGGAATTTTCTAGCTATTGTTTTCTTTGTCTCTGTGGTTCAGATCCAGGACTCACTTTTAATGAAAAAAAAAAAAATTCTGATAATCCTCCCATTACAATTCAATGAATGGAGAATGTAGATTTTCAAATGCCTCATTTTTCTAAATGACAGCAGTTTAGTATTTGGCTAAGATACTGCTTAGGAAAGGAATAATGCAAATTAAGTAGGTAATCTAAACAGAAACCTTTCCCCTGGCAAGTGTTTGCATGTAAATGAAAACAAAGTCAGTTTTGTTTTGGCTTTATGATGAAACACAGTGACAGTGTTAATGTTTCCTCAACTGTAGACTGAAGTCAGAGTCTGCATCACAAAAGTTTGCCAAATTCTGAAACTTCCTTTAAATATTAATATTTCATGAGTTTTGTTCCCATTTTGTTGAGATTCGAGCTACTAAGAAAATAAGAAGTATACTAACACATCCTGTATAGTAGAGGATTTCTTTTTGCTTGCCCGAATAGCTTCTTGGTGAAATAGTATCACTTTTTTTTCAATAGTTTGCTTAGTTGTTTGTTCCTACCACTCCCATCAGAAAATTGTGCTAGAATCTCATTATTCTTATGTGTAGAATCCCTCATCTCTCCTATGTAGTTAATGGAAAGGAGCAAGCTCCAGGAGAGGATAATTCATATTCAGTCTTTAGGAAGAGAACTTAATTGTTCTGGGTTGCACTTGAAAAGATTCATTTTTGTTTTTCCATTGATGAAATAAACAGTGACTGGTTCAGGTTTTCCGTGTAAATCCTCTTGTTCTAGCCCAAACATATTTACAGCTGTTCTGTAAAACTATGGAAAGCAGAGCATGGTTTCATCAGACAAGATTTTTGGTTTTTTTAAGGAGGTAGTGGTAGTTTTTCATTCACATAGACTTAAATACAGCTGTGAAAATATCAAAATACTGGTATGACTTCGTTATATAGAAAATTTTCATCTTTTGTGTTAAAAATAGTCATACTAGTAACAATGTAGAGAAGTGTTACTGAGTGAATGACAAGACAAATTGCCTTATAAACCCCTGTTTGTTTGGAATGTTGTAAACAGGAGCAAGTTGACATAAAAATATTAGGGATATTAGTGAGGGCAAGTTGCTGAGGAGCCTTGTTTTTTTTTTTTTTTTTAATTTATCTTTTAAGCAATCAAACAAAAACCCAAAAATTGACTATAATTAATGAATAAAGATGATCAATCTGCCTCAAGAGATTGAAATCCAAGACTCTAACTGAAGGAATGCATATGAAGTTGAAGTTCTAATGGATGTTTCAGGTGAAGGGTGTGCTCTTATTTCACCTGTTGAAGATCAAATTCTGACTTTGAATGTGAGCACGGACTCCTAGTTAGACTCATGCTTATGTTTACTTAGTTACTTATAGCAGAATCACATCCTTTCATTTCTACCAGCTTTCTCAGGAGCAGTGATGGGAGAAATGTTATGAAAAAGGGTGTCAAAGTGTTGAACTACGAACAGAAAAGAGATTGCATACCAATAAGATTTGTATTAATTTGCAAATATTCTGAAAATTATTTTTAGACTAAAGTGATTTAATATGGTTGAAATGTCACTTTAGACAACCGCCTCTAAGATGGCAGTTCTGTGAAACCAATTATGTGAAAACCACGAAATTCTGTTGCATTAACCTCATGTGAGACCAATTATGAACCAATTATGAAACCACGAAATTCTGTTGCATTAACCTCAGAGAAACCGAAGTACATCTCATCTTCTGCTGCAGTATGAATGTGTGAAATGCATCAAATGATAATATGAAATACTCTAATGTTAGTGTAATGGCCACATTTTGTCAATAAATATATAATCAACATAAAGGTTGTGAAATCGAATTAAACATGAGAATTTTTTAAAAGCTTGATTTCATATTTACTTTGAAACATAAGTATGCAGATCTTAATTATACACATTATATACACTATTCTCTTTTCTTCCCTAAAGAGACATGGATTTTATAAACTACAAATACCTCTATTAAAAATTTTCCAGAAATGTTGTAAGTAGTTTTTTACTGGAGTACTTACTACCCTAGTCAAAATTTAGTAGCATTTATTTTTTCTCTAATTTCATTGCTGACTGTACACAGGACCAATGAGGAAAGTGCTGCCCTCTTAGTTTTGCACATTGGCTTGAATACTTTGCAAATACTGTACATCTGGAGGGGATGTGTATAACTTTTTCTTTCAATTGTTATTTTGAAAGGTATTTTTAAAATGTTGCTTTCAAATCCTGACATATGGAAACTGAGCGTTCACAAAAAATTGGTTCACAACATGTCTTTTCATGTTGTAATGGTTTCATCTGATTCCAGTAAAGTCATCCTGTGTTGGGATTGGATTATGTATCTTTAAAATGTGGACTTTTACAGAAAGCTTCCCCTAATATAAGGCTATTTGAACCCATCAAGGTTTGGTGTGTATATATACAAGTGTGCTCTGGTTGACTTACCGACTGTGTTTAAAAATAAAGCCTTACAAGATCATGAATTTCTCTTCCTGTTTCCTTCTCTGCTGCCTTGTATGTAATGGAGTCCACCCTTGTTGCCATATTTATGGAAGACGTATTCAATGGACATATTTTGACTACTGTCTTCTGCTTTACTTCCGTAGTACTGAACAAGTTTGTCCATATTTAGATAGATTTTTGAAGTAGTTGATAAATGGAATGAAATTTCACTTATTACTAATAATGATTTTGAAGACTCTTGGCTGGAGTAATTGATCATCTTTTTTTTTCTGATGTGAAACTATGGACTGTAGAAAATCAGTTATTGACTGCAAAAGAGAGAGATGCATATCTTTGTGCTAACTTAGTGACACAGCAACATGATAGTGAAAAACTAACGTGCAGTTGCTCTTTGAACAAGAAGTGTAATTTCTACCAGCTAGGTTTTTGTTATAATTATAGTTGATCTCTGGCAAAACTATGGTTGAGCTTCCCAAGATCATGAAAAGTGGAGTTTGAATCAAAGGCTACAGAAGAAGTGACTAAGTGCAGTTGCAGGTAATGCAGGTGAAGTTCTGTTAACTCCAGTTCTTTGCTGCAGTAGTTCCTGTCTCATTTCTCTTCTGAGGAGAACAGTGTTTGCATTTTTTTAAAGCCACAACAGTTTTTCTGGGTGTATTTTCAGCCAGGCATTTCATTAAGAATGAGCCTTCTCATCAAGGAGTAGTTGGTCTCACTAGAAATGAGATTACTGTCAGGACATAGAGTCCCTTTATGCCCCTCACAGGCCAGATTATTCTCTTGTCACACGTGTGAGCTTTGCTGCGGGGTTGGGTACTGTGCGAGCCCTCCATCGGTCACTGCCACTCTGCATCCAGTAGGACGGAGAGGAAAGCAGCAGGCATGGCATGTTTGCTTGCACAAACACACCGTGCTGTTCCTTCTGTGCTGAGGTTTTTCTTCTGACACCTGTGCCACTTTCTCAGGGTCCCATTCTCTGCTGGAGTGAAAGGATTAGGAGCACAAGCATGTGGCAGCTGGTGCTAACCTGATCAACTAGTCTTGATGGCCCAGAAGTACTCGAGTGGTCTCTTGATTGAATAAGACCTTTTAACTACCTTGTAATACCCAAATTATTTTTTTTTTTAATAAAAAACCTCATTAATTTCCCAATGAAAGCAAAGGAACATTGTCTGCCTGTGAGTAGGTGTTGGTAAAAGCAGAATTTTAAAGAAGTACCCAATCCTGTGTTACTTTCAATGCATTTAAACTGAAATAATACTGAGTAGAAAGTGCCAAGGATTTTAAATCATCAGTTGTAGGTTGGGATCTTTCCCAATTGAATTTACTTTTATATGATGGTAAAGGCCAAATGTATCACCTAGGGTTGCACTGTGCCTTGTGGTTTCAGTATAGAAACTCAGGTAAATGTCTCAGTCTGAGGACAGTTATTAATGCTGCTCTAATCTAGAGGTCTGCATCATGTAATGAAACAGATGCTAATGGATGGTGTATTAATCAAAACTCTCCAAGGGCTATTTTGGATCTTAGTCTTGTTTGTTTTAATTTTCATTAGGAGGACGGTTGTATGCATGTGTGTCAGCATTGTGAAACAATGTTGTAAATCTCATGTGGGGAAAGCAGCAAGTGTCTGTTTCTAGAAAATTAACATGCAAGGACAGGAATTTTCCATGACTTAGAGTATTTTACATCTTCCATTGCCTGATTTTTGGGGGCAACGTTAATCAGTGTAATTAAAGGAAATAAAACTCCTTACGTGACAGGAATGAGTTCATGTCTGTAAACCTTCTTTTTAATTAACTAGTTCTGGTATTTGATTTAGATTTTTTTCTTTAATGTCTGAAGGAAATGAGGGGGATATTAAGATGTCTTCTAGAATAGCAAACAATATAATCTACTAATTCATTAAAGCAGACTTACATGACTTATTGGAAATACTCACTGCCCATATATTTTTTTTAATAAAAATGTCTTCACTTCTTTATCTGAAATACAAAATTAATAATTGGCAAAGACCTTGAAGTTAATTAATTTTTCCCTCTCAAGTGTAGAACCCTTCTATATGAACATAAAGAAAATAAGCAATTGGATGGAATCTCTTCTAATAATTTAAGTTGGTATTTTAATTAATATTTGTAATATTGTAATTTTTGTAATACCCTTGAAATTACTGGAGTTTGTAATGGATGTAAACTACTGCTGGACTGCATGAGGTTCAAGCAGAAACAGGTGGTGAGTAGATGAAGGGAGCTGCCTTCTCTTTTTCTTGTTTCCTATCAGTGAACAGGCTCTGGCCTTAACTTGAATATAATGATGGTCTCCTTCATTACTGTTTCAAAAGGGGGGAATAGATTTTTATTTTTAAGAAGCAACTTTAAGCAGAGGTCTTGTCTTCCACATAGCAGTGTTTTTTAGAGAGAATCAAGAACTTTCATAGCAGTGAAATACACCAGAAATCTCCTGTTGAAGGAAGGGAACTTGTAAGAAGCATAGCACATTGCTTGCCGGCTTCATATTGTCCTCAGTTGACTCCTTCTAGTCTTGTGTGTATTTTTTATTTTACAATTAATTCAGGAGCTCATTTCTGGTACTATATTTATGATATGCATGGAAATATACATATATACTTATTTGTATGTATTTTATAAATCTGTTTCTACCTCAGAAAGTTTCAATGTGCCGAAGGCTCTCATTCTAAGGCTTTCTGTTCTTAGCATGATATAGAGCCAGATCACAGTCATATTTTCTTGTTCAATAGATTAGATAATTTCATAAGAATAAACTTGTATTAAAAACTTGTATTTCGTTAGACACATTTACTGGGGAAAGAAAGTTAAGCTTTTTTACATGAGTATTTGGCTGTTTTCCCTTGAGTCTGTTTCCAAAGAGCCAACAAAGCTTTAATTTATCATGTTTTTTTAATCGGTATAAGTCTTTCAGCTGTATTCACAATATAGATGTGTTATTTGCTGCTAGTTTTGGTTTCCACTTTCATTGTCTTATCAGCTAGTTTGTAAAGGAACATCATGTAAAATAGTTCCTCTCAGGTTTATTCAAAGTGTTTTTTAAGTGCCCAAATCTTATGTGTACATACTGCTTTCTCCTCTTCTTCAGAAGTGAGATTTTCCATTTAATTTAGGGTTCGTGCATTATTTTCTCCAAAATTAAAGTCTCATTACATTTTTGCATAGCAAACTAGTTCTTAATTGATTGGTAATGCTAGACTGTTACAAATACAAGTTGTTTTCAAAATGAATGGCAGACGTGGCAAGGCAACTAATTTACAGTTAAATAAGCTGTTACACTGTATTTTTTCAAAGATAATTTTATATAACTTGAAATTTTACACATTGGTATGCAACATATTCATTTCACAAAATGAACAATTTCTTGTCTTTGTCATCGAAAGAATGGCACTCTTAGTGCAGATTTACCCAGATTTCGGCAATGTTGCTTTTAAATACCTTATAGAACACTGCTTTGCAAAAGATTGTATCTTTCAAGTAGCATTTTCCATAGCATTTCATTTGTTACTGCTTCCAAGTGCACACTCATAAAGTAATAAGTATTTCTACAGCAGTTCATGTGACTGTATTGCAAGTAGGAGAAAGACAACAAGAAATGAAAACTGCTGCCTTAATTTTTTTACCTAGGTTTTTTTTCAATGTGTGGTATATTAAATGTGCATTGATAAAAGTGCATAACATGCAGAATATAAAATGATGTGGGAAAGCACCTCATGTTTTGAATCATTATAAATTGTAACTGAGAAGTAGGGCATAGACAGTAGACACTGGACTGCACAATGGTTTCAGCAGTGTAACACTGGCTTTGCAATCAGCCTTGTGTTGAGCTGCAGAGCTCCTTCCACCCTAAATGGTTGTGCCATCCTATGAAAGTGGAATTTTTTTGCTTGTCCCAAAGACTGTAAGTGCTGTCCCTATTGTAATTCTACAAATGATTCTACAAACTGATTAGTAATTGAATGGTCATGGTCACTCATTAACTTAATTCTTCAGGGAAGTCTTAAGAGTTTTGCACGTGGGTCTTGCTTTAGTAGTGTGCTGTCTTGGCAAAGAGGAGACCTGGTCTTCTTAGTATAACTTTCATGCAATTTGAAGTTATATTTCCTAGCAGGCAAATGATGAAAACTGAACACAACAGGTGGAATGGGGTGCATTAATACAAAAAGCAACTTGTTTCCGAGGTGGGGAGGGGGGTGCCTCAAAATAAAAACACAGCAGAAAATTACTTGCACAATAATTTTTAATCTTTGCTCATTACTGCTATTTTTACAATTAACATCCTTCTTGTGGAAAGTGAGTGTTATTTCCAAATGTTTGTCCACATACTTTAAAGAATACTTTCAGAGATATTCCTAAAAATTGAAGGGAGGTCAATTAAAAATCACTGTGATGGTTCACCACCAGTGATTTTAAATAATGCAGTTATAAAATTGCCATGATGGGTTTTTCTTTTCCCAACTGCTTTCCCTCTCTCTCCCCCTCAGTGTACATGATACTGTCACCATCTCTTTGGATGTATATAGGCAACCTCAGCAAAAAAAGTTTTTAATCTGTTGTAGAGAGAAGGGTGAGCTTCAGAATGGAGGGAACTGTGGATACTGCTATTACTTTTAAAATAATGACTTGGACTAGATGACATTTTAACCTTTTATTTCCAGTTAAAAAGCTAAATAAATATGAGAATAGATGCCTCCTGCTGCCCATTAATAGGAAAATTCACAAGGCTGGATTTTTCTGAAATGTTTTTGATAACTGGAGGGAAAGCATAGCTATTTATGATGAGAAGGTGATTTTTCAGCCATAATCCTCTTTTGCTTATCATGCGAGTGCCCATCTGAACTTAGGTTTTATGCATAGTTGCTATAAAAATAAAGCTGGTCTTGCTTAGTTTCTGGGTTATGTCTCTTACCCAGTAGTTTAACTGCTTGCCACAAAGCAGACTAGAGTGGTGCACTAGTTTGACTTTACTCCTAGCACCTGAGAACTTGTTTTCATAGTTTCCTGCTAGGAGACTGATTTGTGTTTGTATTTTGATGTTGCTCATTTGCAAACAGTGCATGCAATCTAATTAGATATATTTTAAATAAATAAATAATCTTTCAGACAACTATTGAAGTCTCTTAATCAGTCATGATCAATTGATAGTCTTCTGATCAAATGTCAGCCAAAGGTGTTTAAAATAGCAGTCAAAGAAAACATCAGCAAGAATAATAGGGGTGCACAAATAGATGTTTGCATGTTAGGATGTATTTTTATTTACATATATTTATATATATGACCAGACTTGAGGGTCTGGCTTACTGTCCATGGATGTAAATTTTAAACTGTCTATCCCCAGAAGTGGTCTTCCCAGATTTATGAAAATTTTGTGATTTTTTTCCCCACAAAATTAAAAGAAGTTTTTTGTTTCCTTCTAAGTCTGAAAAGGTAAGAAATAGCCATAGATCTATTCAAGTACTCTTGCAATTACAGCTTAAAAATCAGTCAAAAACTGAAATCTGGTTGTGCTGAGGAAGCATGTAGTTACACATCATCTTGTTGATGAAAGAAATTTAAAAATGCTGAAGTAAATAACTTTCTGTACCTCCACTATGCACATTCTTTGAGTGTACAGTGTGAGATATATATATACACACACACACACACACGTGTGTGTGTGTGTGTGTGTATGAAAACAAATGTGTGACCCCCCAAACACAATCCCATGCTGTTGTAACTGCTAGGCTTGATATTAGATTCCAAGTAATTTATGGTACTTCAAAGTCAGAACTCATGAAGGTTGTGCTGAGATGGTTGTGGATCTTGGCTAAGAGCAATCAACTGCACATGCAAAATAACATAAGAACAATGTTAACTTTTATGAAGACGACTTACATGAAAATATATTTTGTCTATACTTTCATACCTGAGCCTGACTGGAAGGCTTTTTATGTTTTGGGTTTTTTTATTCTTTGATATCAAATCCATTCTGTGACATCTCAGGGTATTAAATTTTGTGGTTTATGATTGAAATGAACTTTTAAGTGGAATGATGAAATTTATTGTCTTTTTAAAGAGCCTCCTCATTTAAATTGCCACAGAAATGGTGAGGTATACTAGCTGCAGATGTGTGTTTCATCTCTTAAACAGGGCTGGATTTGTTTTTACAACAGGAGAGAATCCTCTCTCTCAAAGGGCCAGGCTGGTGTGCTGGGCCCAGTCCCCCTCCTGTCACAGCGCTGTGGTTGCTTGTAATGTGGGGGAAGCTGAGCCCAGAAAGTGCTCGGAAAGCTGTAGCTTGCCCTCCTCCTGTGGGAGTGCTGCCAATAGCAAAAGCCCTGCTGTGGAGTGCAAAGCTGGCTGGCTTGCTTGATGCAACCGTGGACCTTACCACTGAGACTTGGGGTTGTTTCCAGGCCAAGGTGAAGGATAAATTGCATTTATTCATACAGGAATGGTCAGCTTTGGAGCTTTTGCAGTTCCACCCACCATGCCTCACTACCTCATCTTTGGGTACTCATTGCTTGGGGGTGTCTGTGTTTGACATTTCAGAAACACTGATTGTTAGATGCTAGTTCAGAGAGAGAATGAGGAATGAAAGCCCAAGCTTATGATACTATTTTGACTTATTAGCTCTGTAGCACAGACTGCTCTAGATGTCTGCCTTGTCTCCTCAATCCTTTAAAATACGATTTTACTGGTTGAAAAGATGTTTGTAGACAGATGCTAAGAGCAGTGAAAGGTTGGATCTGTTAATGAAAGTTATTTTGAAATCCAGTCTCCCCTGGAGATTTTTCTGTCCAGCAGAGCAGCAGTTTTCTAGTGGGATGATCAATGCCACCACACAAGGCACAACAGTAGCAGTGTGAATTTTATGTCCTTCTGAAGGAGACAAAAGATATGTGGCTGAAATACTAATTTACTCCTCTTTAAGACTGCTGCTTGTCGGTGAACCAATAACCCATCATATTTGAAGAAAATGTAGGATCTGTAGAGTTGTGGGTGGTTTTTTTTTGTTTGTTTCTGTGTAATATAGAATACAGCAAATCTCACATCAGAAGAGTGGAATAAGTCTCTGTAGTAATGGAATCAGATTCAGGACGTTCCCATGGGTGAAAAGAACCTTTTCTTTAGGTGACAACCAACTATTAGAAGATAATTGAATGCTCACAGAGAAAGCTTCAACAAAAATAAGAGCAAATATATAGCTTATCCTGAAGTTTCTGCAACTTCCTTTTTGATATTCACTATAGTGAAATTATTTTCTGGACAAAAGAATAAGACAGAGTTTATTATTAGACAAGTGTGTTTAATAGTTCAGAAAAAAAGTGTGTTCAGATGCATGTAAGGTGTTTTATTTGCATGATATGCATAAATTCTTTTTAAATTTTACAAAGGGTAGAGAAGATTAAAATACTGTAATTATTGAAACTGTAGCTTCTGGTTGAGGTCACGACACATCTCTGATGTAATGGATGCATTTTTTCAGCCTCTGCCCTGCTTGTGGGGGGCGTGTATAACGTTTTTAAAGCATACAAAATGCCAGAGGCAGCTGTCTGGCGCTGAGGGCACTAATGGAAGAGAAAACCAGGCGTAATGCCTGAGCCTGTAGTGTTGATCAAATGGGCCTAGAAGACGGAAAGACTCCTCATCTAAGCTGGGGCTTCAGGACTCTGCTGGATTGCTGAATTTTACAATAGGATGAATATACTAAGGAGTTTATTGTGGGAAACAAACTGACAGAGAGCGAGTCAGAACTAAATATTGAGAAGTAAGAAACCAAGTGAACAGAGAACGATACGGTGCTAAATAGCATTAACTGCTCTTCCATGAAGTCAATAACTACTGAATAAATAGTGCACAGGTCAGGAAACATCAGATACATGATGATGGATACACTGAGGACAGCGTTTCAAATTTGCAAGCCTCGTATTGGCATTTTGGGAATTCCATGGATTCAGAGGATTTCATAATCAAAATGTGTGGCTGTAATAATATACTAATGTCAACCCCTCATTGGTATATATGTAATGATCTAAAATAAGAGAGAATTATTTTTTTTATAGAAAGAAAGTTGTAGAAGCAGCAAAAATATGAAGATTTATATTTAACACATAGAGCATGTATTCCATAAATGGACAAAAAAATGAACAGTTTAAATATTCTGTTAATTTAGCTGCATGCTCACATCTGGAAGCTAAATTTTGGGGATGGTACATGGTAAGTAGCTTATTAGCTTCAGAAGATATGATCACATTTCAAACAATGCTTATTTTGTGGAATAATCTTCTAAAGCAGAGAAAATTTTTTTGTATCACTGGTGGTGAAGACTGTATTTTATGTTCTAAACCAGGTCTTTTCTTTTTAATATTATTCATAAGCTCATGCATGGCATTTCCTCAGTGACAAGGAACAATTGTTTCTATTCACTTCCTGCAGATTTATTTTAAATGCATTAGGAGCATTCAAAATGTTCTTTTTTACCTTATCATTTGCAATGCCAACTTTGTTTTGCAAGTGTCTTTTGCTCTGGCTCTTGACTTTGCTTGATCCCTGGTATGACTGGGCTGCCTTTGTAGATGCTTGTTCCTCCCCTCTACATCTCTCATTAGCAGTAATGTTTGTCTCTCTTGGTTGACAAACTACTTGTAACTCCAAATGGCATTCCCTCAGTGATATACGGGAATGCAAAATATTCACTCTTAACAATTCAGTTATGCTTTGATTGTTGGCAACCTTTTCACTATAGAAATCTCTCAATAGAGTCATTCAACTCCTTGCAAAAATTAGGTTTCCTGCTCTCCTCCAGCCTTTACTGAGGGCAGCAGAAGGGAAGAAAAGGTTGTCTGGAGTGGGGTGGGTGTGTTCCTGGGCTGGCAGTGCCCCTGGCATGAAAGTACCCAAGTGTTCGTGCCAAGGAAGGGCCCAAAACAGAGTTCAGCTCTGGGCACATTGTTGATCATGTTCAAAATAAAGGCAGAGGCTATTTTTTTTTTAAGCTGCTGTAATTACCATTGCTCCTCCCAACACAAAACCCACAGCTGTTTTTGTGTGATGGTGCTTTGTGCAGTTTTGACTTCTGTTGAAAATGCTTATTTCAGCAAGAAGCTAATGTGTGCAGAGTATAGAAATTATTTGATACATGAGCTTGTCTTTCTGCAGTGAATCACCTTTGTAGATCTGTTGAAAATTCATCCATTTCTTACAAATGCTGATATATGATCAGTTGATTTGACAGTAGGCTTATGGCACAGGTAAATTCACTGCTTCTTGCTATGCTATGTAGCAAAATTTTTCAGTAATAAGTGCAGTAAAAAACCATACTGGAGCAGGAATATATTTTTTTTTCTTTGTATCTTCAATCATTTCTGTAATTCATTTTTATAACCTCCTTTAGCAGAATGACTTGGTTTATAATGCTTCTCAGTGCAGCATTTTGTAAAGGCTTGCATTTTTTAAAATTTTAACCCAGTAGAAAAGAATAAAAAAAATACTTCCTCCACTGCTTCTTGCTTTGTCTTCTTTGCCCTTTGTCTTTAATCCACAAAGTAGTATGCTAGCTGTTTCTACTGCTTCATTGTTTTTAGCATCTTTCTTTTGTATTATTTCAGTTTTGCTCCTTTCTGTCTCTTAATTGTTACAGTGTGTTACTGGTACTTCAGGAAATAGCTTGTTGATATGTGAAAAAGATGCTTTCCTCTCTACCTGTGACATACAGGTCCTTAAGATGTCAGTGCCCCATGTAGCCCAGTTTTCATGCCAGTAGTTGTAGCACATAGCAGTGAGAAAGAGATTCCTATTTCTAAGTCTGCTATATATCTCAAATCTGCAGCAATCAGAAGAGCAGCCAAATATCTTTGTCATATTGTGATTGGAGGAGTAACCTGCCTGTCTGAAACTCCTTTGAAAAATTGGTTGCTTTGTTACATGAGTAATTCCTTCTTGTTTCAGTGCTGCAGGATTTCTTTTGTTAGTTTCCAACTGGAGCTGTTGGCTGAGGCCTTGGGCTCCTGCCATCTGGTAATTTTCCTTTCCCATTGTAGCTACTCCTTAAATATAAGATCACGCTGCTTTTTCTGGATATAAGTGGAACAAGATTCTCCAGAAATAGTTTTTCTTCTAGTGATCCCAGGCCCTTTGTGTGAACTCAGCTGCATCTTGTTATTAAATGATCTCACTTCATCTCCATTGCCTTGCTCCCAGCAGCTCTGAAGTGGTGAAGCTTTCAGCTGCTCTCTTAACCCACATTTGCCAGATGGCATTGCAAGGGATCACTGTAGATGTGTCCAGTGCAGTCTTCCCAGTTCCAATCCAATCATACCTTACATCATTAATTTTTAAGGAGGCATTTGTATTGCAGTCTGAGGTCAATAACGTTCCCCAAATTCTGCAGGGTCTGTCTTACAGGGTCATCCATCACTGTGGCTAAGCAAGGACAAGGACAGCCAAGAAAATTCTGCTCGGTGGACATTGCACATAACAATTATGTGGGTCAATTGAGACTTTGAAAAAGCTTAAGCAGAAGCTGATAAAAGAGATGGATGTTTCTCATTGCATTAGTAATTCAGAGCTTAAGTGCACTAATTTGTATATGCCATTTAGTCATCTCTGTGTCCTTCTGTCAACATCAATTCTGTTGTCAGAAGAGCACACTTCCTGAACTTTCTCTCACTCGCTTAATCCTCAAATTAAGCTCAGATTTGATGTGCTGCATGGCCTACAGTATCCTCAATATGCTAAAACGACCAAAAATTTGCCCATTGCTGGAAGAGATTAGAAAATGTCTTGCAGTTTGTATAAATATTTTCTTAATTTTTCAATTGTAATATGCTTTAGAGAGGAATATTTTCCAATATTCACTTCTAAAAAGTAAGACTGATAAATGAAAGACTGCAGGAAAAACTACAGTACCTTAAAAAATCCCATAAAACGAAACCACTTCCAGTAATGCAATAACATTACTGTTTGCATACTAGAGTGGATCTCAAATAGAATTTTTTCCTTAAAATAGGTATAAAGTTTCTTCTCCCTAAAATAAACATGTTTGTGTTGTTTCAGAGCTTTGAAAGCCCATGTGTTCCGTTAGTACTTCAAGTTGGGAAATAAATATTTGAAAAGCAAGTCAAATATAGCATCTGGCATGGCTTTTTAAAAAATTTTATTCCAAATAATTTTGATAGACTAATACAGTTACTTAACTGTAGTCCTGTTTACTGTATTTGAAATAATTTTTTAAAATTAGGTTTAATGTTTCTTATACTATTACAGTAATTTTTCACTCTAGAGAATTTCTACAGAGATTTCCAGTAAAAACTTCCTTCTTCCAGTGTGTCTGGCAGCTTCTGTTTTCTCGGAGGGGGATGTTTACTGCTCTAAGTGATCACTGTAAAAAGAGCATTTTTTCCATCTCTACTGGGATTCACTCGTCATCTGTGCTTTCTGATAGCATGAGTCAGGCTTTGTCCTTCCCTGTTAGAAATGATGGGAATTGGTGGATACTTCAGACAAGACATTTCTATAATTTAAGTGAATGGAATTGGATTGGGTATGTTTTGGCAATTAAAGTGTTGAAAGGAAAATTTTGCATATCTCAGAGAAAATTTAAACTGTGTTATAAGGTATAGTTAAAACTTGATCCAAAACAGGTTGATTTGATCCAAATGCACAGATAAGGGCACCTGAGATAAGTGTGGTGGTCACACTCTTGGAGGAAAAAGGAGATGAATAAAAATAATATACTTTAATTTGGGTTGGCTTTAGCATCCCTAATGTATACTTTAAATTGTATGGATTTTCAAGTAGATTTTCTTCTCAATAAGATCAAATGGGGAGTTTCTGTTAAAAAGTTGCAGTCTTCTAGTATTCAGCATGTTACTGGCATGAGCTGAATAGGGGGAGGTACCCCTATGTGATTTATTAAGTCTGTGAGTTACTGAAAATAGTCTCATTATCTGGTGCTATGGGGAGAGAGAACATTGTGAAGCCTACTGCAAGTCATTTAGAAGGCACAATTTGTACTTTCGTTTCTTCCTTTCATTTATCATGAAACCTTAGTATATGAAGATGCAAGTGCTACATTTCCCAAAAATCAAAAGCAGTTGCTAAAAAAAAGAGGCTGTGGAGAAGGGAAGACTTCTTTCCCAATTTAAATATATGAAAAAAAAAAAAAATCAACAAACAACCCTTACTCATATGAAATGTGAGTTCAACAGCAGTTCTGGAGGTTCCTGATTCTGTATTGGTATAAGACCATAACATGAGTCAGTAAGAATTCTAAACAAGTACAAAATGATGAAAATGGTATCAAGGCGATGTAGGTTACAAAAGCCCCCACACCTGTTTGACATGATTAACTCCAACACAGTTTTAAAGTTTTGGATGTCACAATTGTGTAACGTTTTTAGATTAGGAGTGTCCTCTAAATTTGAGGCTAACGTAGTAAAGTATCAAGCGACTTACAGCAACGAAGAATTGTGTATTCAAAATGCATCTTTGCTGCAAGTGTAATTAATTACATTTCAATAAAACCAATAAAGATCTATTGTGACTATGCTAAAATGTGCCCAAATATAGTAATAATTATTTGTATTTTTAAATAGAAGCTAATAATCTGGAGATTGTCAGAGAGAGATTAATATAAGATCAAGTATGCATTTCAGTGACCACTTGTATCAGCCACTAATGCTGCTCCATGTCAGTACATCTCACTTTTCTTTGATTGCTGGTGTGCCTTAAAGGATATCTTACTTCTCTTTAGAGTAGTAGAATGGAGTTATGGTACAGCTGATCACAGACAGTTCCTGCATCATATATTCGATTATTTTTTTCCAAAATGACCATAAGTACTTCTTAGGGACACAGTCATCTTAAAAGTTCAATTCTTAGCTCCTGCAGCAAAGTGATATTACAATTTTTTCATTATCTGTCTGGAAAACCACACTCTTTTCACTTGTAATTTTTAAGTACGTTTAATTGAACAATGTATAATAGTTTAAAATACTTTAAAATAGTTAAGATAAGCTTAATTTGGTTAGGCTGTTAATTATCAGAGGAATTAGCTTCAGCTAAGGTAAGGTACCTTTAAGCAGAGATATGAATAATGAAAACAGTACTGACAAAGTCTTGGGAGTGATTGAAAGGATTTTGCAAAAACAGGATGGTAATTTAACCTCAAATAAGTTTTTGAGATGTAGCGTTTAAAATACTTAAAGGACTTTTTAAGAGCTATTCCCTTAATCCTCTTCAGAATCTGTATGCTGTTACAATAGATTGAAAGTGTTTTTCTTATTTAAAAATAGCAGTAATTACTTGATATTTTGCATATTCAAGTATATTGCATATAAATGAATCCTCAAACTTGTGCTAGTCACGTGTCAAATAGTACTGTCATTGGTTTCTGCCTTCGATTCACCGCAGATATTTGCTAGATTGATACACTTGTCAACAAGAATTAGCTTTTCAATTTGATATGCTGAAAGTCAGTCAGTCAAGTTAGCCTGCAGACAATGCCCAGCAGAGGTTGTTTGGTCACTCTTGTTGTGGAGATAGAAAATAAAGCACCAAAACTCAGCTGGCAGGCCTTCAGCCTATGAACAAAGTCATTGTGTTGATAGCATCTAACTGATGGTGGATCTGATCTGCATTTCCAGTCCTTGTATTCTGTACTCATCTTTGATACCTTAAAACCACAAATCTGCATTTTTTGGGGGGGTCAATGTACCTTTCTTTTAGTCATCAATTTACAGTATCTCAGTTCCTGTAATGCAGTGGTAACTGGGAATTTTCTTCTTGTATTTGTTTCAACAGCTTTTTCCACACAGAACCTCCATTTCTATTATAGCTGCCATACTGCAGACTGTATTTTAGGTAAATCTGTTAAAGATGATGAATAGAGTAGGCTAATTTTTGGTGTTTCTAAGCATTTTTGGTGTTTCTAAGCATGTGCATACCTTGGTCTGCATGGGCTTTCATTTAGAAAGCAGTACCAATTTTGCAATTTTTTTGGTGCATTTTTGAAGGATTTTCTTTTGGTGTTGCTGTTGTTGTTCCCATGGAGTTTTCTGAAAGTGGATGTTTTGAGAGCCATTAAAAATAAAAATTAGAAACATAAATCTTAGTGGTGTTTTAAACAAGGCCAGGTGCTTATCTAGGCATTCAGAACATCAGCAGATGGTAACATGAGAAACACTGACTGAAGTTTATGCAGCATGGGTGTGATGTTTGGATGCTTTATTTTCATTGTTGCAGAACAGCTGCATATCAGCATAACTATCTTTTCTGTCCTGGAAAAAAAGAAAGCAGCAGTCAAAAGGGTCATGTGCCTTCAGTGGGTATTGACTTTTAGCAAATTAACAGTCAGTGCAATGTCATGCAGTACTTGCAAAAGTATCAAGCTAAAAACTCTTTAAATTTTCTATTTTCTAGATGTCAGGGTACTAAGTTTTTGATTTATGTTTTTTTTCAGAATGTCATTGCTGAAATATATAAAATTTAATTAATTATGTTGGCTTTTGTTAGGTTTTGCTGGTCTCTTCCTTTGTTCTTGATATTACAAAAATCTTTTGGACTAATTTTCCTTTCTTTAGTAAGTTTTCTACTATAACATCAGCCTAAACTGGGTACCTGATCCTTCATGAGCATCTTATTCCCTAATCTCCTTACTTAATAAAAGCAGCAATTAATGGTAATTCTTCCATCCACAGATGCCATTGTATGTGTTTTTCAGGCATTATTGCTTTCTAACATAAAGGCTGGTATAAACACTGTTTTTCTTTTCCTGACAACCTGAGGTACTTTTTTTATTATTACTACTTAAACTCTTCTGAGATCAGTACAGTTTTTCTCCACTTTTTTTCGTTCTTTTGAGAAATATAGAGGCAACAGCTAAAATGGACATAAAATTCTCTGAAGTCACCTAGCATTCCTAAATGTGTTTAATGTGCTTCATGAAATAATGATGGTCCTTTTTTTTTTTTCTGGTTCTCCCTTCATTCCCTTCAGAAATTTCACTAGTAGTGTTATATTAATTAAGAACAAATCCAAACTGATTTGAGATGTATGTGTCTTGCCATTTTCTTCGCTAGCAAAATGATATACTTAAAGAGGAAAGAAAAAAAGTTTTAAACTTTCATTGAGATCACCAAAACACTTGAAAAAAAAAGAAATAAGGTGGGGGGTGTAATGATTTTTATTTACTAAATGTAGCCCCTTTATGATGCAATGACCTGTGCAGGTTTGCTAAGAATCCCCATGCTTAGACTCATAGGAAATGCAAGTGTCAATTTCCAACTATTTTTGCAGCAACTGTTTTAAGCAAGTTTAAATACTAGTTTATCATTGTAGAAAACTTGAGGTACCAGATTTTGTTGAAAAGGTGATTGCAAGTCTGTAGGTGCCTGAAATAACAAAGGTAATCATTATACACCCTTTATTTGGGGTATGCCTTCCTGATTCTTTTTTGCAGGAAATAGGAAGGTAACACTTGCACTTTGTGCAAGGCCACTCTGTCAACTTTTCTGAAGTTGGAAGAATTTCACAGCAACTTCTGAAACCAAAATCATTTCCGTGTGGTGATAGTGAGAGTCCCTGTCCAGAGAAGACGTATTTACTTTCTACACCACCCAGGCATGGATGTTAGCTCAAATTGACTAGTGAGTACTTTTGGTCTAGAGGGATGCCTGTGGCATATCTCTTGGGAGAAAGGTGTTTGCTACCTCAGCATGTAACAACTGTCTCAATAAGGAAGGGCCCTGTTGGGACACTGTAATCTAGTTGGAGTACTGGCTGAAATGGAGATGACTGCTGGAAAAAGTCCTGTGCGTACAGGTCAAGAGGTGAAAGAAAATCAGTGTTGAAAATCAGGTGAAAGAAATGTTATGTCGAGGCTGCAAGAACATGAGCTGAACTTCCATTAAGACTAAGGGAAGCCATGTGGAAGTTTAACTGGAGAAAAAGTTATTGGGAGCCATGCATCACTGGGTCCACTGCTCACAGATCACCTTCAAATGAGTTTGTCTGCAGGTTAAATGAAACTTCATAAATTCCTTTTTTTTGGCAGAATTAAGAGCCCACTGACCCTGTCAGAGCATGGAATTTCAAACCTGCTATTTAGACCACTTTCTACACTTTCACTGAAAGGTGATTGTGTTGTTGCAGATGACATTGTAGAATAGAGCTTCATGAAGAAGAACTGTCCGAGCTCAGCTTTCCTTTCTCCTTTTCCTTCTGCTCAAGGTGGTTTTAAATGCCTTTTTGAGTACAGTGTGTAATGGACAAAGCAGCAATTATTCCTTGCCAAATTTATGGTTACTTGATTATTTACATCAGCTGAAAGAGGCCAAAATCAATGGGAGTTCTTTTGTGCTTACAGTGGAATTTCATTTTATCCCTGTCAAAGACCTAATTTGCCTCAGCAACTGCTATTGTTGAAGTAGGTCAGAGACTCTTTCCCTGAAAACCTTAAACCAAATTGCTAATGCTGCTTTCCTGTCTGCTGTTCTAGACAGACAGTAAACTGTCATAGAGAGAAAACTAACTTTAAAAATTCACTACTTGTGAATGTCTTTTGTTACTTCCAGGTCCTCTGTAAGATAGCTCCATCTCTGCACAAATGTTAAGTATTTTAAATTCATTGTCCCTTCTGAGTCCCCCTTCTGAGAAATGCCTGGCTTTTTATTTCCACCAATGATCTTTCCTGCTACTCTGTAGAAGTCTGATGTACATTTTAAAGGTTGTAGGCAAAAGGGCTGTCTTAAAAGTGTTCTGCTGTTACTGTGGAAGCTGTTGTATATTTAATTTCATGAATGTTGTACACGAAAACTGCAGTTCACCAACTGTCATATAATGTAGCTCTGAAAGAAAGAGTATTTGTGATTGTGTCTGACAGCTTGGCCTAGGTGCTACTTCAAGTTATATTTAAAAATGGCTGACCATGGTGCTAGTTACTTTTTCTATGTACCAGGGTTTGAACTACCCCATGTTGTCGTGTTTTCAGTAGGACCCCAATATGAGCTCAGAACTGCTTCATTCAGTTTCAAATTCATACGTTCCTTAATGTGGGGTGGCCAAAGACATCACAATGCTCACTTCTCAAGGGAGATGTGAGATCAGAAAATATGGCTTTTATCAAGTACTGAAGGAAAATGTACAAGGTTGTTACAGGTGAGAGATTCCTTTAGCAGGTGTTAAGTTTCAGTAATAACAGTTGAAGATTCTTTGTTTTTGGAAGTGTCTGACACAATAAAAAGAAGCATTTGTCATTTACAGTGACTTTTTGGAGCGATAGAATATTATTCTTTGATGGACTTCATTTCCTTGCAGGCAAGCTTTCACTCATGTTTGCTTTAGCTTTAGGTATATAAACACTAGGCTTTGCTGAGAAGCATACTGCTTTTAAGGTTCCACAGTCTCAAGGGTTGCTGCAAGTAGTTGGCATCCTTGACAGATGATCCAATGTTGTTTTTTAACAAATCTGCTCTGTTACAAATCTGTTTACTCCTTGCATGCCTTCTTATAACGTATGGATGAAAAGCAGAGGTAAGAGAAACCATGTATGCACAAACGTGTGGATTTTTTTTATTCCTTGGTAGTTATTAAGAAGTCTCAGGGTAGTTTAGAGTTGGTCTGCGATGACAGTACCAGTGGGAAATGCCAGTGACCTGAAGAACCCATGCCAGGCTGGTATCTCGGAATACCCCCTGTTTGCTCTTCAAGGAAACAGTGGCTAAGAGTGAAAGGGCATAAGTTTCATCTTGCAGTAGTATACAGGCAATGTGAAGGGTTTTTTGCTGCTGTTCTTCTTAAAGTGCCTCTAGAACAGTAATATAGTTCGATATGTCACATTTAACAGAGTGTTTTTGCAACACAAACAACACGCGATGAAGAAGCGTTTTAGAGAGAGGTGCAGCTTGCACATTTGCCTGTGCCTTTCTGCCCTGAAATTTTTATAGCTTCATTTTAGTAAGTATGCAAAAGACACAAGGCTTTTCAGCTGGATAGGCTTTGGGTATGCTTTTAATTTTTTTTTTTTACTTTATTTATTTTTTAGCTTTATTTTTTATTACTTTCTCCTTTCTATGTTTCTTCATTTTGCATATTTTACAGTGAGTTACCTGTTGCCATGCTGAAGCTTTTTCACATTATCACTAAATGGCTGACTAGGCACAAACTTCTAAAATGTAAAAATGTAGCAGCAGAAGGGACCTGTTCTGGGAATACATATTGCTCTGGACTATTCAGCTCTTAGCCTTCCTCCAGCTGTGTTCCACAGGTGGGGGGGGAATGCAAGGGGCAAGTGCCTCTGCCCTTCACAGCTGTTTGAATCATTGTGTTTAAAATGGGTGTGCTCACCTGCCATGCCTTACTAGGCACGCCTACTGCCTTACTCTTCTGCTGGTCCTCTGTAGAAACTCCATTTTAGTAATTATTTATTCCACACAGACATGAATATGCCTTGGGTTCTCCCACCCTCACAACTGATGAGGAATTCTTGTTCTGTTATGTTTTATTATATGTGCTTCCTCTCCTCCTTCTCCCCTTGTTGGGACTTTAGGCATGCAGAAAGGCCAACAGAATTTGGTCCTGCATGGACCCAACATGGATGAAGTGCTAGCACACATGTAATGAACTGTTATATTTCTTCAGCAGTATGACTGCCAGGTGTACTTTTTGTCTCTCATGCCTAAACAGCTTTTATCTGAATCCTCAGAATTGCTAATCTTTCTCTAAATTTTCAGTGTTACAATTTTTTTTAAAATGCTCAATATGAATGTTTAATCAGTGGATATTTTAAAAATTAATTTGCTCAAATTTTCCTGTATGCTGACCAGACTTTTTCAGTGCTAGCCATTTTTTTGTGAAGCAAAAAAAAAAAAACAAAAAACAAAAAACCAAACAAACCCAAAACCTGCTTTCAAGAAGTTACTACCTAATGAAAAGCCAAGAATGGTTTAGTTGCAAATGCTGTAAGGTGATCCCATGCTTTTGTGTCCTTGTGAAGTTGACTCGAACCTTCATTCTAGGCTTTTGTGTGCAAATTTTCAACTTCCTTCCTCCAGCACAAGCTTGGGTGCTTCTCAGAAGTAGGTGGAGTTCTTGACTTCAAATGAGAGTTAAGTGAGAATAAAAGCATTCCATAATTCAGTGGAAGTGGAGCTTCTGACTAACATTAAACAATGAAAGCTCTGTCTGAATAAATTTGGAAAACCTATTTGTTTCCTGTATAGTAGCCTGTAATAAAGTGGGGCTAGAGAAGCCTTAGGCATGTTGTATTTAAATAAGCTTCTTGTTCAAACCAGAGCAAAAGCTGCAGTTATGGATAATGCAGCTTACATTTTATTTCAAGAATAAATATTATCATAATTTCAATTGTAAATGCTGTTTCTTTTTGTCAACAGGCCAGTGATAAGATCTCTGTGAGAGCCTTCAGTTAGCAAAATGATGCAGAATGCAAAAAGATAATAAATCTGTGTGGAGATTCAGTTTAGTGCTTAATAACTTAAATCGGGTGGGGTATTTCAAAAGAAAAGTATGCACTGGGAAATCCAGCAGCAAGCTGCGAGTCTCTCTGCATGAGTGTGGGGACAGCCTCCTGTCTGCACAGTGTCTGTTCCCCCAAGCACCCTGTTTTCTGAGCTTTACTTACCTCGTGCTAAGGGGTGACAGTACATAAGTAAAGCAAGAAAGGATTTTTTTTTTCCTGCTAGTTTGACACTTAAATAAGCAAACACAAATTTGCTACTAGCAATCACATGTAACTACCTTAAATGAAACAAGATAGGAGCTGTATGGTGTGGTTTTGGAAGGTACATCTAAGTGTGTACTTCTTACTGAGACTTTGCATTAATTTCTTACTCTGGTAAATGCTAGGAATAATTTCACAGACTGAATTTAGGAAAAAAAAAAAGGTGGGAGGTAAGAGACCAAACCAATCTGTGTGAAGCAAAGACTGTAGGCCAATTATTCAGGCATTGCAGTGGAGAACACTTCTTGCTGTGGGAGATGCCAGAAAGCTCAGCAGCATTACATGAAAAGCTGCTCTCAACCATCCTGTTACTTAAAAGCACATGGTATTCCCTTGGAAGTCCTTAGATAATGGTTGTTGGAAGCTTTAATGTTAATTAATTTAATGTTAATTAAATTAATAAAATTCAGCTAGAAAATATATAGTGATTGGCTTCCTTGATGCCTTCTGATAAGTCAAGTCTTCTATTTACTGTTCTTAAATTCTAAAGGTCTTCAGAGGACGCTTGTCCCCTCTTTCTATAGTGCTTTTTAACTGCCTTGGAAACTTTTTTTTAGACAGAAATGAAGGTGTTTTTACAAGAATCTCTGCAATTTGTACTTTACCTTTATTCTTTAACTTGCAGTGTTGCATCACATTTTTTTCCATTTTGCCTCACTGATAAAAGTAATTAATATTAATTAATTTCTGATTGCATGTGCATATAAAAATATCTGAATAGCAGAACTGTCACTCCTGCACGCAGGTACCTCTCACGTGTTCCTTCGATGTGCTTGAGTTCTAGACAATGAATGTAAGCATGATTCTTCCCAATTGTGTTGGCTAGAAAATAGAATCATTTCATCTCTTAACAGCATTGAGTATATGTCATCCTTTATCACAACTTAGAGTTCTAGGGCTTTTTATTTTACCTGTAACACTTACTGATTTAATAAGTACTAACTTGTTCAGTTAAAAAAAAAAAATAAAATTAGAACCCTGTTCTCGTCATATGTTTAGGGGAGATACAGGAATATAATTTATTCATTTAATTTATCTAACTGCAGAGTTGGAGGATCATTACACAGTTAATGAGAAGAATGAATACTCCTTCTGCATTACAACGCTTAGACCCTAATCTTAAAACCAGTTTTTATGGTTTAATTCTGTGGTTTGAAAGTTAATTTAGATGAACACGAGGTTGTCCTATGGTATCAGTCATAAGACCTTTAAGGTAAGCCCCCCATCAGATACTCTTCTTTCTCCACTCACAGCAAAAGTTCTGTTTGGTGAAGCATTGTGGGTTGCTGCTTTGATGCAGTTTCCACAGCATGAAAAGATTTATTTTAAATGTTAGTGGAACATCCCTGTAGTCCAGTGTCATTGACCTTTTTTAGTGAACTTCAAAAACAAACAAAACCTTCACCTTTTTGGTAAATGGCCGTGGTACACTTCAGTATTTCTTGCTTGATTAGGAAATAGACCTTCTGTGGTTTGATAAAACCTTGTAGTAGATGGCCATTTGCTATACTCCCAACAGTAATTTTCTTACTGCTCTTCTCTTGTGCGATGTTAAAGTTGATATAGGGGCTCATTTCTTGGTAAATGTTTCAAGAACACTCACTTCACAGACAGAAAGTTTCTTGAAATCGTACCAATTACATTGCTTTTAACTCTTTTAAAATGCCTAGCCAATATTCAAATACAGAAAAGTTGGCTGTTGAAAAGCTTACAGCTCAAGCGTATTTTTATGGCTGAGAATAGAGTTTTCATTGGATAGGGAGAATCCCATTCTCAGGGACTTTCAAAAAGACCATAAACCCCAAAAATCAACTAGATCCAGGTAATACTTCTCCTTCCTGCAAGATAAGTCCACTTAGTTAACTGAGAATATAAGACAAGCTAGGGCATGATATATGGGCAGAGTGAGTCAGAAGGTACTTAACCTTGGAGAGTGGCAAAATGATAAATTACACAGGATAACTGAAATGGCACTGAATCCATGTTAGACACTTGAGTCTAATGCTATTTCTAAGAAGTGAAGAGGAAACTGCAATACATTGTTTGAATGAGATTTTAATCCACAGATACTGAGTGCTGTAGAATTTAAGATGTCTATCAATTATTTAAAATAAACTCTGAAATTGAATTTTTTTTTTGTGGTCTTTTCACTACTTGGATTGAGTACTTGTCTAAAAACTACTAAATTAATCATCTTTTCATTGATCAGTTTTAGTATCTCGAGAGATGGGTACCCTTTACTAAATAAATATATATATAATAAATATATAAATAAGCCCTTCTTGTAGAAAATTCTTTTAAAGATATATAATATGCATGGATTTAATGAGGCTTTTATTGTGCTAAGATGTCAGAAAGCTATAAAACTGTTTTCATTACAGTCAAGAAAATTTTTAAAGAAAAACATTTTTCAGGTTGGGCCAAAATACTGAAAGTCCCATTTCTCAAACTTGGGAAACTGGATATTTGCTCTAGGTGTGGGTTAATGCAGCCTGTAGAATCTTTTTTTGGATCTGTTGCTTTGGCAGTCTGTCATGTTATATCGGCACTAGACAGTTACCCTCTTTTCAGTTTTACCCTTTTAAATAAAAATGTTAATAAGTATGTCTAAGATAATGTGTTTATTTCATTTCTGTGCAAGGAGAACAGCGTTAAAAATGCCCCGACGCTTTCTGATTTCGGGGGTGATTACTGCAAGCAAACATCAGTGTCTTATACCTGAAGAAGGGAAACGAGGAGGAAAGGCAACTGACAGTTTTAGAAGGAGGCTTCCCCAGTGAAGTCTTCATAGACTGCTGATAAATAGGAACGTTTTATTTAGTCACCAGTACTAACCAGAAAGTAACACCCAATGAGGAAATTCCTGCCTGGCATAAAAACCAGATTTCATCCATACTCTCTGCTGCCTCCTTCATTCTGCCATTTAGGGTCAGGATTCAAATCTTCATGTTCTGGTCAGTCCCATAAGTGGAATTTAAATCTTGGTCTGTTTTTCAGTAAATTTTGTAATGCCCTATGCATTAAATAGATGCCATGGTGGTACTTTTCCTGCATACTTCCCTTCGACATCTAATTTCTTTTAGTTATACTCCAAGTATGAGACATTTCCTTCTTTTTTTTGTGTTTTGAGAATATTTCAAATATTCTGCTTTTAGGGCTGGGTTCTTCTGGGAAGTTCAAAGAACACAACAGTTTATATTTATGACTAAACTGTTATAAAATCATGGTTGATTCATAAAGCTGAAAGCCATGTGCTGTCCAAGCGAGTTAAAAATAAGAGGGCAAAAAAGCCCACCACCAAACCAACCAGTCTTCTACTAACCTTTCATGGCAGTATAGCACTGCCTGTCATCAACACTACATCTAGAATTCTACTGAATTTTGTTCTTGAGATTTAAAGTCTTGTCTCATTTGTTTGAGGAAGGCCACAATCTGTCTGTGCTTACCTAATGCAGAACTCCGTCATTGAATGTGGCAGATACTGCACAGGGCAAAGCACTGAATGTGACTGGTTGATCCCTGTAAAAATACCTTTAGTCATAGAGAGGAAAAAAAAAAAAAGACAAATCCAATGGTTGCAGTGCCAAGCTCTAGGAATGTTCATGTAATTATGTAATTCATGTCTGCATTGCAATCGCCACTGTAATAGATACCTCACTGGTAATTTTGGTAATCATATTTATGTTACTTTTGTCTTATCCTGCCACTTGTAGCTCTTTATTGTAAGAATTTTATTTTTCCATTTGTCCTGATGAATTGCTAGTCCTTGAGGTACTAAGTTGCTTAAGTGATTTGACTTCTGGCAGAGGTTATCAGTGAGTCTCTGCTTAATTGAAACCTTTACGATGGGTTCAGTTGATAATAAGCCTCAGTGTAGGACTGACCTTGCTGGAGCAGTGTCTTAACTCTGTATTGTAAATGCTGACCTGCTGTAGGAAGGGAGAGGGCATCTCCCCCTCCTGATCTGATCAGATTGACACCAGATATTTTTCAAGGCAGGTGAAAATAGCACAGTGCTTTTGAACTGCTGGATTTTTTGTGTTCCTGCCTGAAGCTGCATGTCTTGAGTGAAAACAGGATGTATTGACTTGCTGTAACTGCCAGTTGACCTCTGTGCCCTTTACATCTGAGTCACACAAGGCAACACTATTCTTTTTATCTTTTTGTTGTCATTACTTGCTGTTGTGAGTCACATAAGATGTATGTATGTTCCTAGTATAAACAACATCATTCATTTACTCTTAAGGTCCTTGCCGTTCTTTATTTTTCCATTTTTCTTCTAGAAAAAGAAAAAAAAGTTCCCCTTTCTTTAGTTTGCATTCCAAAATCGAGTTTAGCATGACAGTTTTCTTGCATATTTTGCACATCATCTCAAGTGTGAAGCAAATTCTTCATTGTGTACACATTTAATGTTGTTTCACATAGCAAAGTCTAAAAGACGTTTATCTTTTCTGAAATTGAACTTTAGAGGTGTGTGTAAGATCATCTCCAAGTTGATCAGGTATTTTTATTTCAAGTAGAAATGGAATAACTTTTTTTCTCCATACCTAGGTGTGACTTCATTGATTTTGCTGGTTCATTTGCAGTATCTTAACATTCAGTTGCTTCTGGATTTATACTTGATTAAAGTAGGGTTTTTTTAGTTAATTCTTTGCAGTAATAAGGTTTTAGATGTAAAATTCTGCTATTAGTTCTATAATCTCTGCATTATGCCTTGCTTAAATGATGAGGTTCTTAAGCCTGGATTTGTGGGGTGTGCACTTCAGAACCCACGCCTAAAAACAGTTTCCAGCAGATGTGATCGTAGTTATGTGTTACAGGCTGCTGTGCTGACCATCCTTTTCCTACCATTGATAGAAAGGCTTTTCTTTTGACAGCCCTTGCATTTTGCAGGCTGCCATTAGTAACATTACCAATGGCTATAAAATGCTGTTAGCTGGTTGGGTTTTTTTAATCCAGTTTTATGTTCTTATTTAAGACACGAGAAAATGCACCAAACCACTCTAATACCAAAAGTAACAAAAAGCTTCACTGCACATAATCTTCTGCAGCAGTACGTTGTTTCCAGTGTCTTAAATTCCCAGTTGTGGGTCTCAGTATCTACAAGAGCACTTTGGAAGGATGCTTTGCTACAGCTGATCTTGTGCTTGTTTTCAGCTGCAGATCATGTGTTTCCATGAGAGCTTACACTCTCAAAATGTGAATTTGTTTGGACCCTGGAATTCAAATATTTCATCTCTGTGATAACTGTAGTTTTCAGTATAAAATTTGCATTTTTGTTGCCAACAGTGTATGCAGAGCTATTTTTAAGGGAAATTATGATGAAGCTGATCAAGAAAACTTTAAAAACTTTAGTAGCAATAAGTAATGTAAAGCGGTCTTAAAATGTATGTTGTATTTTTGGAGCTTATGATCTGACATTGTCGTATCTACAGAACTGCTGGCTGTGCAGAGGCTATATTAAACCCATGTCAGCGTAGAACTTATTTCAGTTACTTTATTGTCTTCTACAAATTCAGAATTTCTCAAATAATGCAGTGCGCTTTCATGTGAGAGAGCAACTGAAAAAGTCATTATTCAGTACAATTTTCGAAGCTGTTTTGCTGGCAGCATTGGTCCAACATCATGTGTATACATAAATATTTGATAACCTTTTATAGAATTATGCAAAATGGTACGTGCTCACCTTAGAGGGCATTTCATTTGCATCTAATAGTGCTGAAAGATCTAGAATGTATGATTTTTTGATGAAAAATGAAAATTGGAAAACAAGTTATCTAAGTATGAAGCCTGAAACCAAACATAAAATTAATGTTGTATATTTGGATTCAGTCCTGGAATTATGAAGCTTCATTATAATCCAGCCTGACACCCATTTTTATTTATATGCACTAACATCTCTGAAGTGGATTTAAAGGCTGTTCATTTCTGGTTTGCCAGGGTTTTTTTTTTGTCCAAGAGCAGCAGAAGGCCTTAATGTGGAGGGGAATAGGATCCAAACTTTGTCTTGCAGGAGAAGAAAGGAGATTCTCAAATAGTGATTCTAGTTTTCTCTCCTGCAGAATGGTTTTACTTTTTCACTCTAATGTGTTGTTTTTCCTCCTGTAAATAGTTAATTTGGAAAAGAATAGTATGTGAACATGATAAATAGGCTTTTTGCTTGCAGAAGCAGTGGGATAAATTCAGACGGTTTGAGCTGATCTGTTATATGGGCTATAAAGCTGTTTTAGTTCTGTCACCTTTGGAAAACTTTCCTGAGTTTATTTTGCAAGCACTTCTGCAGTTTGTGTAATGTGCCCGCATAAAACATACAGACAGGACACAAAGTACAAATAAACCAAGTAAAAATCCTGCTAATGCCAGTATTCCCACCCCCCCGACCCCCTTCAGAGTTATTTGTAAAATCCCAATCCATACTAGATATATCAGCATAATCCACTAGCTCAGAATAATTTTAGAGATAGTTTTGCTACTGGTCAATTCATTGGTACTTCATATGATGGCTGGGTGAAATAAAATAAAAGTAAAAGCAACATGTGTTACCCAACGTCTTCATAGGAGAATTAGTTGTAACGGGTTTTGCAAGTGATGGGTTCTGGTTTGGTTTTAATTATACATTTGCTGACTTGCTGGCAGCTATTACTGAATCTGGTTTTGGTGGTTGAGTAATGTGTGTTTGTGCGGAAGGCATTAATAGCAGCTTAAATAGGCCTTCACATGCACACAGGGTTTCCAGTGGGAATGGTTTGAAATGGAGTGATTTCCTCACAGCCACCCATGGGGTGTCAGGTTTCCCGCGGGCGAGCAAAGGCTCATATGGAAAACAATCTGGCTGTGCCGAGCCTGCCCTCCGGAGCAGCCCCAGCCCGCGGTGGCTTTGTGCAGCACTCGTTGCTTTTGCAGCTCCAAAGCTTGCTCAGTGGCTGAACGGCCACCTTTCCATTCGAGGGGAAGGAAAAGGGGCGAGCAAGGGGTGTTGGTCTGGGGTTTCTGCAGCCTCAGGGGTGGTGGTGGTTTTCCAGCGGGGAGGCCTCCAGGAAGGGGGAGTGTGCTTGGCTTCGGAGCAGCACCAGGGCTGCTGGAAGGGAGGATGCTGATTGCAATAATAAACAAATGCCGGGGATAGATTACCACACGGCTGTCAGAGCAGACGGCACCAAAGGAGGAGATCCCCCAGTGAAGGCTTTGGAGGTTGCAAGCAGGATCCTTTGCTGGATGGTTGGTTTTTTTGCATAGACAAAGAAAGTTACTTTTTAGACGACTTCTAATGGACCTTGGCTTTTCTGTGGTGCAGCATCTCCTGGGTGAAGAGGGCTGGAGGTGCCTGGTTACTGCCATAGCAGATCCAGCCCATGGTGCTGGCTCTGAGGAAGGCAGAGGAGAGATGGCCTTCTGTCTGGTCACACCATCGTATTTCCTAGGATGAAGTGTGCTTCATCCTGTTTTAACTTGTCTGAGAAGCTGGTTTTTGATGCTTTCCATAGACAAGAATTTCTCTTGTTTCTTTTTTGGTGGTGTTGTTTTTTTTTTTTTTCTTCCCTTGAATGGAGCAACATGGAAGGACTTGTTCCTCCTCTCCACCCATCATATACCAGCAGGTTATAGCTTCTCTCACTTGGGGTCACTGAGACCAAACACTGACATTGAGGTCTGCAAGAAGCACTTGGATCCTGCAGGCCATTGCTGGGGTGAGCTGGAAGCAGTCCTGGAGACGTGTGGAGACAAGGAGATCCCCACAGTGCCATGAGGTCAGGACAACCCTGCAAGGAGCAGCACCCAGTGTTGGCGGCTCTCCCCTGGGTGCCCAGCCCATGGGAAGGAGCAGGGACAGGGAGACTGTGACAATGGCGCTGTGTGAACTGTTCCCAGGGAAACACAGCCCAGGAGAGGGACACACACTGGCACGCTTGGAGTATTTTGAGACTGTATAGGTGGAAAAAGAGAGAAACTTTCTGAAAGCTATAGACTTGGCTTGGAGGACGTACCAGGAAAATGTAGGCTTCGGGAGACGCTAAATGATGATTGGCCTGAACTTCAGCTTACGTGAGTTGCTGACAAAATTTGAAAAGGTATGATGGGCACTTGCACACATGCCTTTGAAAAAGGCTATGTATGCCTTTGAAAACTACACTGTAAATAGAACGGGCAGGTTGATGTTTAACCTAGGTTTTCTGTGTTGCTGTTTATGTCCTCATGTGTACCGTGTTTGTGGAAATCTAATGTTGCTTATCTTCCCCATTTCAGGTCCTACAAGATTACTTGTAGAGCATGTCCTCTGATTGTGGGCATTTTTATTTACTTATTAATTTATTTTAAATTCCAAAGGAAAGGAAGAACAGTTTGGGCTTTGCTAAATCAAGGGTATAAGGGGACATTGCGGGCTGCCTGTGACCTTGTTCCACTATTGACATAAAGCTAGTGCTCTGGAGTTTGCTGTTAAATTTAGATGAGTGATATTTTAGTCAAATTGGAAGATCTCATGATGGCTTTTATAAGTAGAATTATTTCTAATGAATATGCAACTTTCCCACTGTTTCATCTGTTCTTCTTTTATTCCAACTAGTTCCTCTTTCTCTTACCAGGTTGTTTGGTAACTGTAATGCTGAGAGGCAGGAGGTTTGGCTTTGCAGTGATTGTGCTGATGAGCAAGAGACATGAGAATGTTAAAGAACAGATTGTTTTCATCTATTTGTCAGCACTTCCAGTGAAACCTCATTTGCATGCTTGTAACCACTGTTAGATTTGCTTTGTCTTTTTTTTTTTGCCGTATGAGCTTCCTGTGTCCTGCAAGACTGCAGTGTGTAACAAAATACAAAGTAGTTTATTTACGGATTAAGATAAAACACCTTAAAAATGTGGTTACAGGGTAGGAGAGCAGTTTGTAATGCCAGATTCTGTGTTTTTCTAAACTTCAGTATGTTCTTTTTTATAAAGTGTAAACCAGCATTCTCTTCCTCAGTAGTTACCAGTGTACCAGTTTTGTTTATCAGGGAGGGGTATACTTGAGACAGGCACTATTCAGGATCCCACCAGCATGACTCTTCCAAAAGTAGCTAAGAGTAACAGCAAAAGCATTTGTGATATGATTTCTTCACTGTGTAGGTCACTGGCTCCTCTCTTGCTGCCAGTCTGTCATCTGGGCTTCACTCTTCTCTTGTAGCTGCTGCTGTGGTAGCCTGTAAAGATTAGGACACATGCCAGACTCTGAGATGCTTCATGACTTCATTAAGAGAGAAGTTTTTAACCAGTGTTTCTAGTATTTTGTGAATCATACAAGCCGTGGTATTTGTAAACTCCAGGCTCTCCCCTGTGACTTTGAACATTCCAGTGTTTATTTTATCTCAAAGAAATTGATCATAGCAATTCTCAACGAAACTGAAACTTAGAGGTCTCACAGCTCTGCTGTATTTTTTAGCTTGAAGCTTGCTGTGAAATTTTGTTGTCTACTGTGCTGAAATTTGTCATGCAACATAGAAGGATACTTTGGTGCTGGAGAAGAAGGTTAACATTTTATTTGGTGGACTTTGATCACAAATTCTGAAATTTTAATCTGTGCTTTTTTAGCAAGTTTTCCTTTTCTTTTTTTATTTTTTAACAAGCTCCCCTCCTCCCCTGCTTCATGTCTCCCTCTTATGATTCCCCACACACCCATCCTGTCCTTCCTGAGGTGTTTGCTGCCAGGAGAAACAGCATTACGACAGCAATCCTGGCTTGTAAGCTACTTTCAGCTCTCTGGATTCATTAATATATGTTCTACAGAGAGAATTATGAGTGCTGTTACTGTGGTTGTAATGCAGAAGCCAGATGGCATTTGCAGAAGCTTGCACGGCACCCCCTTCCTATGCAAAAGCAGAGTCACATTACACTGCAGTAGGCAGGGCTGCTTTGGTTTTGTTCAGTCAAAATTAGATGACTGCTGGAATCAGTATTAACACATTTATGGTGCCTCTCAGTTGTTGAGTCTATGCCATGCAGTGGAGCCACAGAGGTTGTTGAAGGCAGTCTGGCATTCTCAGCCTTCCTGTAAGTGCATCATCATTCTTGTGATAAAATGAATCTTTAACTACACCATATGTCACCTCCTATGGTACCATCCAAGAGGCTTAAGTGCAAGTCAAGACAACTTTTTAGAAACTTGATGTGTTGGTGCAAGGCGTTTGGTAGTACAAGCCTTTAAAAATTAGAAGTGAAAAATGTCCGAAAGTAGTTTTTCCCCAAAAAAAGTTCTTTTTTCTTCATGAAATATCTGAGAGTTTAAGTAGTAATTACATTTCTGTCATATCTGCAGCCAATTGATTTGTAAATTGCTTTGATCTTACACTATGGTCGCAGTGGCTGTAGTGATATCCAGTGTGGTCTGTGTGTGACACTTGAGAGAGGTTTAATGTCCATCTTTATACACACTTCTGGCACTGGTGGATTTAAGAAAATGGCAATTCTGCCTTAGGGTGTTTGATGCGTACTGCTCTTCTGAACATGAATTCATTATAAACTGATTGCTTAACAGCAACTGCTACTGCAGGCAGGCCTCTGAAAGAGAGGATGGGATGAGCCTTTTTAAAGGCATGACTGTCCTCTGACATCAGAGAAGAGACTTCCCGGATGAGATGAGATTTTGTTAGCCATTTTTTACAAGAGCATCTCTTTTTCCTAGCTACCCCCAGCATTTTTAAGGCTGAGACCAATAAAAGTCCAGTTTCCCGTTCACAATGGCCGCTTTCATACACCTCTATCATGCTCTAATTCTTACTCCTTTCTTGAGAGTCATCAGAAAGTGAAAAGTTCCAAGTAAAGCAGAGGCTGAAAGGAGTAGTATCTGACACAGCAGTGTTCCCAGAGGCAGTTGGCAGCAGCAGGTAGAATGTATCTGGTTCAAATAAACTAAACAATCTGTTATTCAAAAAAAAAAATCCATTCCTTTGCTACCTGCTGTGAGACCTCAAAGAACGATGTTCTGGCTGTTGTCTGTGGCATGAAGTTATGTCCTTTGGTTGGCATTGGCATTTTTCTTCCAGCTGTTCCACCTGGAAGATTTTTCTGCAGATATTTTGATGAGCAGTCATCACGTTTATCCCTGACCTTTGAAAGAGGCAAGTGCAGCATTTCTGTAACTGTATCTTTGCTGACTTGAATGTTGTCAGTGAAGGCAATGGGCAGTCATTTTCATGGGACTTGCAGTTCTGTGCACGTGTTGCACTCACTGGCATGATTTGTATTGGGTGGAAGACGTACAAAACTGTTCTGGCAAAATAGCCTAGGAGTAACTTTTGCTAGGGAAAATGCAGTTTTTCAAGCTGATTTTAGTTTGCAAAGAGTCAACTTCAACCCCACTAATTCCTTTTAAGATAAACATGTGGTTTGAAAGCCACAACAGATTGCCTGTCTCTGGCTTGTACCTGGGGATTAAAAGGATGTAGCACTCTGTGTGCCAACACAAAATGCTGCCAGGCTTGTTGCGCAGCGTCAGCATTGTACCTGTATGTCCATTTCTTGCAAGCCATATGTGGTTTGTGTGGCATAACTTGCTGTCCCTGGTGTGTGGTCAGATGTTTATGAAAAGTCAGTGGAATTCTGTTTCCTAATAAACATAAAAATAATTGGAGTATAATGCAGAATTTTGCTGTATGTAGTGGGTTTAAAAAACATTGTAGTAAAACGTTGATGAGTCCTGCCTTAACACCCTCTGTGAAGTTATGGTTTGGTACAGAATGCTGTTGACTTTTTTCTTGAAAGACTAAGTTGAGTTTTGTGCCCTACATGTAAGAAAAATTTGATTAAGGGTTCTTGATAATAATATCTTTAATGCTATGGGAGCATGTTTATTTCCCTTACAGAATAAAATAACTTGCTTGTTTTAGATCTTTGTATTATGACCCCAGCATTTTTAGTAGTAAGAATTCAATAGAGTAACATTTTGTATATTTTAAAATGTGTCGTTTCTTGCAGTCTAATTTGGCCATGGAGTTTTCTTCCACTAGTTGGGTTTTTATCTTCAACAAAAGTGTTTGGGCCCCATAAAAAGGGAAATAACTTTGCCTGTGTTACCATCTTTAGTGGTATGTTGCCAATACAGACAAACAAAATCTGAAAAAAATGTGAGTAGAAGTGAATCTGTTAATAGCTTAGAGCGTTGCAGAGTGAGTTAGAAGCCCTCTGGACTCATCATTTAGAAGAAGACCCTAGAATGCCCATCACCATGGGAATGCTGTCGGTTTAGCTTGGAGGTTTTTTGCCTTTATAAAGTATTGATAGTTTCCAAAGGACAGTTATGCCTAATGTTGTAACTGCTTTTAACATATCCTTGCAGTCTGTAAGGGGGAAAGAAAAGACTAAAGTTTAATAGCTGGTTGATCTTGGAGTTGGGCTCATAAGTTTGGTTCTGTTCCAATTTTCGTCATATACCTTTTTTTACTCTGGGCATGTCACTCCAGTCTGCCTTTGGGCTGTTCTAGTAGCAACTTCAAAGGGAGTCAGCTGTGTCTTTGGGTCCTTTTCAGTATTGCCATCTGTAGCCTTACTGAGTGGTACATATTTATGAGTTCTTTAAAGACGTGCTCTTCGGTTGTCATCTCATGACAATTTAGTATTTTATTTGGTAGAAGTTAAAGCAAGAAGTAGGTTTCTTATTATGGAGACAAGGTTTAAAATCAAATCCAAACATAAAATGAAAGCTTGAATTCTGCAGGAAAAAAGGTAAAGAGGGAGAGAAGCAAAGAAGTCAGAGAAGATTCAGAATGGAAACAGAATTTTGAAATCACCAGACCAAAGTGGAAAAAGGCAACAGTTTGATCTTAATACTTAAGAGGAATTTAAGGGAAGTGGCAATCTTCTAATAGTCTGGCTAGGGTTAAGTACATATCTAAATGTCAATCTAGTTATTTCTTCTCCTTTCTATCTTTCAAACTTTGGAGCCTTCACCTTGATTTATATATAAGATAAATTCTTTCCTCAAAAAGCTTTCTTTTAATTTAGGGCATTAATCCTGCAAGGAGTGGCATGTGAACAAATATGTTGACCTCATACAAGAAATAATCAATCGAGTTTAACAGATAGGTGCACATAAATGTTTGCAAAATTAGCAAACTGTGGCATCTCTATAGGAGTGCCTCAAAAAAGTTGATAGAAGAAGAAGACATTTTCTGTTTATAGTGTATTTCTTTAGTTTTTGGGTTTTTTTTCTGTTGTGTTTTTGTTTTATTTTTCTTTTCTCTGCCCTTTGATTTGTTTCACATGCACTGGGAGACCACTCTGGCCCATATCCCTTTAGCATTGGGCTAAGAGCAATGATGGAGTTTCACAATTGTATCCCGCTCTTTACGTGGCAAAAGCAACAGAATTTTTTCCCTCTTCTCCTGCATCCTCCAGTGTGTTGCCCCTGTGACTCTGAGTATGGGAACTTTCATGTGATAATAGGGCAGTATTTAGAGTTTCTTCTAAAATATTGCAAAATTGAAAGTGGCTTAACTCTTGCTAGAATTAATCCTCACTGGGGCCTGAGCAGGCATAATCAACTTTTTTCATCCCATTTTTTGCCTCATGGAGGACAATATAGAATCAAATACCAAGAAAAAGGCAGGAGAAAGAGAACTAATACATTAGGAGGAACATAAATTGTGGGGTGTACAGAATGATAGAGTTCTTTCCACTTTGAAGGAAGAAATTTGATGAGAGGGCAACCACATGTTTACAAATGAGAATTGAATGACTTTGATAACACAGTGAATAAAGGCGAGTATTACCGGTTGCTACTAATTACGGCAGTCTTAGGATAAGATGGGAGACCATCATCCAGAGGACAATAGCTGAATAAAAATCCAGATGTTTTATATCATTATTGGAGAATAGCTAACTTATTGTGTCCATTTCTTGCCATTAACCATTTTTCACATCCGACCTTCCGGCTCTACTTCTTCCATGTGCACACTGATGTGGCGTATGTTATTTGAATTTCTTTCCATCTTTTCTTTGAGGACTGTGACAAACTCACAGTCATTAACTTTATCAATCCTGTTGGGTTATCCATCAGCTGGCAGTGGCTTGTTGGTTTTTTTAGCCTGGAAAATGGAAATCAGAAATGACAGAGAAGTTAATTATGAAACTTTGTTCTTTGAACTGAGTTGTCTCAACATGGTTATCACAGATAGGAACCAAGAATGGGAACAGCAGATTTATTGTACCTTAATCAATGTAACGTGATGACTGGAAAATGCAGGAATCAAACCCCATTTTGAAGGAAACATTTTTGGAGCGTGCATACTGAAGTGGCCTCTCAAGTAAAATCCAAGAATGCTTTATGAAGGTTCTGGAATGAATGGGTTTACAATTAATATTGTGATTATAGAATGGAAAATTAGAGATCAGTTTGTTTTCAATGGAGTTGTCGTTTGTGACTTTGAAGAGGAAAAGAAACATATTTGACACAACCTGGCTCTTATAGCACAGATTCGTTGCAATTAGAATTGTAACTGCTATACGTGGTTGTTTCTCCTGCTGTGTGGGATTGAGCTGGGTTTCAATGCCTGTTGGAGTTGTAAGGACAGGAGCTGCAAATGTTTTCAGATAAGCATATAATTCAGCTGATGATTATGCACTCTTACTTGGATTAGCTGATCATCAAACACTTCCACTTTGTTTTTTTCCTTTTAAATGTCATTTTTGTTTCTGTGTTTAAAATGGTTATTTTAATCAGGTTGTTTTAAAGACTGAAAAACTGTCCTTTTACCTGCTTTGAAGGAGTTAATCTCAGGGCAAAGAATAGGTAGTTGTCCAAGTCACGTAGTAGCTCTTCTGGCGAGACAGAGCTTCACCAGTGCCTCCCACCCTCTCTTGCCTCCTTCCCCACTGCCCCATATCTCCTCCCCCATCTTCTTCACCTGTATCCTGACTTGTTTGTTTTCTTCCCTAACTCAAGAAAGCTTTCATGCTATCTCAAAGTCGTGGCTACTTTTTCACTTTAATTTGTAGATGTGCAAGCAGGACTACATCTTTAGGATGGGGAGGTACAAGAGCCCCCTCCTTTTCTGCTTCTGGGAACAGATGGTGATTACTGAGGAGTTGATTGGAAGAATAAAAACCTTTAAGGAATTTCAGTTATTTGATTTCCTCCTTTGCAAAAGAAGTTTATTTACATCTGCATCAAGTTCCTGTCATAATCTTCGTTGATTAATCCTATTGAGACAGCCAGTACACCTCCTGGCTTTCCACACATTTACATTGCTTTATTGGAGTATACATAGATGTATGGATGCTAGAAACCATTGGCAGTGGTGCAGGAAGTTTTGTTTGCTCTTATAATGTCTTTTAAAAATAATACTGTGCTCAATTAGATGAAGACAACATCTGTAATGTTTTTCTTGAGGCAGATGGTAGATGAGAGAATAAAATGTGTTTAATTTCTAAGGGGAGGAGAAATGAGTCAACTGAATGGAAATCACAAGCTTTTCTTTTTCTTTTCAGTCTTTACTATGATTATAATACATCCTGCCATTTTATGTCTATCTCTCCATATATTCAGGGCATAGTGTAATGTAGTTTAATTGCAAAAATGGACCTTTGGTTGCTGTAGCCATTTAGCTGCAGTTTAAGGGGACAGATTTTAGTTAAATGCTTTCATTATGTGTGACCTAAAATACTAGATAGAGACTGCATTTCACTAGACTGTATAAAGTTTCTGGAATGTTTTGTTTCGAAGAAGAAAAAGATGACATAGCTAAGGCTGAATCTGTGTAATTTCTGGAAAGGAAATGAGTTCTAGTGCATTTGCAAATGCCACATTGTGTGAAATGCGTGGGTGAGCACTAGACAGTTAGTTACCTTCAGTGCTACAAAACACAGCATCACAGAACTTGGTGTTTACAATTCTATTTCCTTTTTCACAGCCTTGGACGACTTGCAGACTCCTTTTCTCACACTTAAGAAAGCTACACCCTTTGTAGTGATGTTAATAGGATTGCAGGTTTTCTCCTCTGCATCTTTTATCAGAGCCACCCAAGAAAGTTGGAATACATGCTCACTCCTAGTATTTAGGAGTACTGGAGTCAGCTCTCCCGTCCTTTACTTACAGAACTATGTGTGAACTTTTCTTGCTGGTATTTCAGGACATCCAAGCTGAGATTGATGCCCACAATGACATCTTTAAAAGCATTGATGGAAACAGACAGAAAATGGTGAAAGCCTTGGGAAACTCTGAGGAAGCTGCTCTGCTCCAGCACCGGCTTGATGACATGAACCAGCGCTGGAATGACCTGAAGGCGAAGTCAGCTAACATCAGGTGAGTAGTAAAAATATCAAGATGTGAATGGGGCACAGTTCCTGTCTTCTAAGAGGCTTGACAAATATGACCACGGCATTGAAGTGAAATATCTATTCTCTTTCATGAAGGACCCCCAAGTGCAAATATAACAGCTTGGTGAACTTGTTCTCCAGGTAGGCTTAACTACTTGTTTTCTCTCCAGAGGTGCACAGTCATAACTTGCTGACCTAGTACCAGAATTTCCAGAAGGTACGTTGAGTCTCTCCTTATTGTACATCAATGGCAGTGTCAGTGAAATAATTCTGCGAATCTGCAGTTACTTTGAGGAGAAATCATGAGTTTGTAGATGGTTTTGTTTTTACAAAATTTTGTTTTTGAAATTAGTAAGTTGATAGTACTTGCATCTTAAGTGTCTTGAGCCATTTAATTGGTATTGAATTTTAATTGCTGCTATTCAATTGAGAAATTTTTTTAAGTACCAATTAATCAAGGAATGTATTTTACTTTTTTTTTGACCCTGCCAGTGCCAAGCTCAAGTATAGTAATGGTTAAATCTTTGTAATCATTTTTAAAATAGATACTGCCACATTCATTGATATGAATCAAATGCTAAAAGAAAGTGAATTACATAGAAAATAATTTCTAGAGCTTTTAATTGCAACTGCTTGCTTGTTGGCTTAAGAAAACTGTTCTTTTAATAGAGCAGAACAATGTTAAGCATTCATATGAATTTTCCAAAGGCCAGGCAAATGAGCTGAGCTTGAAATTCAGGCACAAGAGTTTGAATGACTGAGATAGATGGGAAAATGGGATATTTACTTTTCATTTCTACTTATCACATCACCAGCCTGCTAAACAGTTGAATGAAACAGGTATGTCAGCTCCGCGAAAGCCCACAGGCAGAACTTGGACCCAAAGAACCAAGCAGTTTGGTGTGGGGGCTTGCAGAGACTGGCTCCACCACATATGCAGTTAATGCAAGGGCTGTTGAACTTGGGTTGTTATGAGATCTGTTCACAAGTCTATGTAAGAGAAGGACAAAAGCATGCTCTTAAAATAATAGCTTATCAACTGTGGAGTCCTAGGAAGAACTACTGAGTTGCTTGGCCATTCCTGGGGTTGGTCATAAGTTGGGAGAAATGGGTGGCTGTGAAAAAGGGCCTTCAAGCCATTTACCCTGTACAGCAATGAGTTCCAAAGCTGTAGTATGGAAAGACTGATTGTGCAGTCAGTGCTCAGAAAAGTGAGAATACGTTTTCTGAATACAGACCCATCTTTTCTGTTCTGCATAGATACAGCATGTGTATCCCACTGGGCAGCATTAATGTTTATGTTGCTCTGCTGATACCAGAGTGCTGCAGAGCCACATGTCACTTGAGATCAAAGTGGAAGATAGGCAAGGAAGAGAATACTGGTGCAAATCTAAGACAAGTAAATGAACCTTTCAAATCTCAGTCACTACTGAAAAGATCATAGTATTTCTGAGTTCATATATTTTCCTCCATCCTTTGATTGCCGTTCACTTTTCTAACTTGTGCGAGAGTCCTGAAAGCCTTCATAGGGAAGTAACAAAGCACAGAACTGGTATGAAGTCTGTTTGCCTTGAAGTTTTGCTTTCTTGGTGTATCTTTTTGTAAGGATGAATTGGGAAGCAAAACTGTGTGGATGAGTCAAGTGAGAACAGCACGCAACTGTTAGATGCTAGGACTGAAGAATGAATGAGCTGATTGTTTCGTTATGGCTTTTAGCTTGGGATAGTGCTTCTAAATTAAAGTTTCCATAAGCTTTTTAGAATATTTTCAGGTATGTATACATTCTGATTATACTGATTTTTAATTGCTAAAAGTACTACTCTCCCAAACAGAGATGAGTTTTTCTCATCACTTCAGTCCTCAGAGCTGGTGTTGCTAGTCACTGTGTTGACTCTACTTCATTGCTACTGTAACTAAAGGGAGTTCCAAACTGGAAAAGCAGTGCTGTTCTAACGTGTTTTTAAACGCATGGAAGCTGCTTAAACCTGTACTTGTAGTGTCTATGATGCCATCTGAGAGGACTCTCTCTCCTTGAAACTACTTGTAGACTTACACTTCTTTCTTTTTCTCTCTTATTCCCAGGAAGAAAACAAAGCTGCAGACTTGTGGGGGTCTGCTTTTTAAAGCCAAATGTTTAGGGGAGATTCATTTCTCCTGGGGCAGGAGGTGTGAGGATGTTAGTGTTTGGGGGGAGGGTAGAGGTAAAAGTATGGGAGAAACAGAAAAGGAGTTTCTCTCTGTTTCTCTAGATTTAGACCACCCACCAATCTTATTTTTTTCCATGTGTTCCCTTGTGATTCAGTGGGAAAAGTGCTACCTCCATAGCAGAATCAAAAGCTGAGGAGGTCTCCAGCTGTGAAGAGAGCCTGTCAGGGTCAACAGAAAAGGAGTTGTGTCAGAGTTGCTGTTTTCTGGATTATTTTATTCAGCATGGGGAGCGGGAGAGAGGGTTCCTCTCAGTCTGGTCAGCTGGATGGGAGCATCTGTGTTCTTTAGGTTCATCCAGGATTCCCTTAGGAGTGCTTTTGCATTCCAGGTGGTTGATGCTAGTGAGTATTTGTGCACCAACTCGTGCTCAAAAACAATCATCTATAACTGACCTCTCTTTCGATCAGAGGAGGTTCTGAAGCCACCACTTGACCTGGCAAATCCTTGAGTTTGCCAGTTCATTTGTCATGTGAACACAAACACCTGAAGCTTTGTTTTCAGGTTGTTTATCAGTAGAAGTACCAATTCCAAAACAAAGGCCAGAAATCCTGACTCGGAGAACAGAGAAGCCCAAGAAACATTTCAGAACTTCAGCACAGTTTATCTTCTGTCTCTGATAATGTCTGTATGACAAATGTAAATGTGATACTAAAACTTCACACTGAAATGCAATTAGAAGCATATCTTGACTTCCTTTCTCCTGTGCAGCATTTGCTTTGAATGGGGTTTGCTGAATGTGTGTTTCTTTGCTCCCCAGAGAATTGAAATTTGTGTATGCTCTTCAGCTTCTGCATCTTGCTTTCATTTTCAGTATTGCTTTTGCTAAGATTAAAAGGCTAATATTCTGGAAAAATCCCGACTGATGTGATGAGTTTTTCCCCGCATATTTTTTCCTTTTAATATCTTTCTTTGGGAGGCTAGCTCACTTTGTGCTCAGTGAAAAATTTTCAAGTCCCTGCTCGTATCGTCCATTTCCTCCCCACCCCTTACTGCTCTACCCCTGCAGGATTAACTTGTGCTGGACTTTGAAACCACGTGCTAGAGTTATTTTGGTATTGACATTAATATGGCATGCACGCAAGTACTAAGTGGTAAATTACAATGCATTTAATCCAGTATCATATGCTATAACATTTACATTAATATCAGATTCATTCTTTTCACTATTAATATTATTGCACTGTATGTTTAACAGTGGTGGATCACCCTTAAATTGTCCTTTATCTAGTTGCAGAAGTTTTTCCCCTCCTTACAAAGCTCCAATTTATTTTGCATACAAGAATTCCACTGAATAATTAGAGCAGAATCTTGACTCCTCAGAGAGTGCCAGTTTTTAGAGGTCAGAGCTGCTTATATGTGCTAGAAACAATAGTAAGTCATGATGAATAGAGATTTCACTATCAAATGTACAGAAAGCTATAAATCTGAACATTTTAATTGTAGTTGGTTCTAGAAATTCTCAAAGTTTTTTTTTTTTTAACAATCAGAGTCTAATGGCAAAACTGTAAGTTCACATGTGGGCTGCCTTGGCTTAGATGAGAGGGGAGTGTCTCTCCTCTGCCTGATTAATAAGAAGTATAACTCTGTTTTCACTTTGAGAAAGAAGGGCCAGTTCTGAGTACCTGAAAGTATATTGGGAGAGTGGAGACAATACATTCCACTCAGAAGCTGCTGGCCTGCACACCAAGGCCTACAGCAACAGCTTGCTTGTAATTCAGTGCAGGGTGTGATGCTGACTCTCCTGTTTAGGCCTCAGCTACAAGCAGCTGGTTGCAATTCAGTGTTGAGGTAAAGGTATCAGTGAGAGCAATGAGAGACAAGAGAAGGCATAACACATGAAACTGTAGGCAGTAAAATGTTGCTTCTAGCAAGTACTTAAATTTTATGTTTTTTCCCAAGTAGTTACCTAAGTGCTTTCCTTCATGGGATTGAAGGAGAATAGATTCCTCTTCCTAGAGGTGCTTAGCTTATCCTTTTCAGAAATGTGGATTTTTTTTTTTTTTTTTTTCTTTTCTTTCTNTTTTTTTTTTTCTTTTTATTTCCCTCCCTATATACTCTTTCTTGATTGCTTTATTGATTCACCCATCCTAGTATTGCTAGGAGATCTCAGTGTGGCCAAACCTAAGCTTGTGTTGAAGCTGACCTTGCAGCACATCATCCCTTCAATGCAAGTGTTGTTATGTCAGCCCCAAACATTCACTCTAATGCCATTTGAAATGATAATACGAGACAAGCCTGGTGAAAGTTTCTAGGTGTGACTCAGAGGGAATAAGAAAAAAAAAAGATAACCTTCAATGTGCAAAATAGGAAAGGGAGTGGAGCTTAGTTCATTCATCCATCAGAAGCAGGGGAGGAACTTGCAGAACTGGTCTCAGACTAATCGTTCAGCTCTACTCTTCTGTGTGAAGAAAGAAACTGTTTTTTTCTGATATAAATTAGGTGCATGCTGGTCTTGAGTGATACTATAGCATAGAATGACTGCAGTAAAAGAGGGGTAGCTGGTACCTGTTGAAGATTTCTATGCTTCTTTTAGGCACTGCAGTGAGAAGACATCAAGTCAAGGTATTTCTGAAAATCGTAGAAAAATATATTGTGGAGTTTGACTTGTTTTGTCAGTTAAAGTGAGGAGTGGATTCACTATATTAATTCTCTGGTAACTCAACATTGACGGAAGACGATGTATTAAATAACCTGGGTCACTGATTGATACGTTCAGCAGCGCAGGCAGTTTGCTGTTGATCACTGCTGGTAGAACATGCTGGTTTTTGCTTCTAGAGAAAGGTCCTGGCATGAAAGAGTTCAATTTTGCAGTGCCTTAGCTCACAAAATGTGCTTGTGCTTGTTGCACAACAGTGGTGGAGTCACAACAAAACACAGGATTTTGTTAAGTTGCTTATACATGAAGTGTTCAAGGCTTTAGATGAGTTACAACATCAGGTACATATTTGTCTGTGTTCCCCAGTTTCTTTTCTGCTTATTTTGATTTGCTGTGCAAAGTGTTCTGAAACAGAGATTTTGTTTTAACACCAAGTTGCTTTGCAGTTGAACACTTGAAACATTCTCATCTTACTGATGGAGTAATTTTGTTTATTGTTTTCCCATGCTGGTTTTGCCATTCAGGGCTTTAAAGATGCTCTTATGATGTTTCACAGGGCTCACTTGGAGGCCAGTGCTGAGAAATGGAACAGATTGCTGACATCCCTGGAAGAATTAATCAAATGGCTGAACGCAAAAGATGAAGAACTGAAAAAACAAATGCCTGTTGGAGGGGATGTTCCAACCTTACAGCAGCAGTATGACCACTGCAAAGTAAGTTGCTTAAGTTTTATGGATATGCTACTGTGAATTATAGAATGAAGCAAATTTTTGTACAGGAAAAATGATGAATGCTTCCTAGTGACTAATTTCTGGAAAAAAGCTCTAGGTCTCCACCCATTTTGCTTGCTTGCCTTGCCCAGTAAAGCACAACTAAGATATGCTATAAAATTTCATCTAAAGGATTTCTGAGACATATGTTCAGTCTAAACACTTTGTTTTTTACAGTTTCCTGATGTTTTTTGAATGCTGATGGGTGAAACTGCTCTGTTACTCTAAAAGTTAAGGAAGGCATACAAAAATAAGAATTGACTAAGCAAAGTTGAATGTAAAATCATGAACAGTGGCTTTCTACATGTTACTAAACTCACCAGTGATAGCAGCCCCCTACCCATGCACATTTACACTGCAAAGATGACTGAAAACTGCTTTAGAGAACTAAAATTTTTCTGTGCCTTGTACTGTTGTAACTATAGCACGCTGTTCTAGTTTTCTGGTTTTGCTTGTCCTGTTCTGGTTTGTACATGCTAGGCTATTAATTCCTAAGTATTTCTTGACAGTAAAAAACTCAGTTGCATCTACATGTCTTCATTCATGTAGAATGAAGAGTCTATCTTGCCAACTCTGATCATTAATCAAGTGAAGATGGTTTTGCCACTGGAAAAATTCATTCTAGTAAAGCTGGTTCCATCTCTGTTGATCTGTATGGTGTAAGCAGGGAAAGAGAACAAATGCAGCTTTATACAGCTAATTGCATAAGTATGTTCCCCTCTGCCAGCTACACTGGTGCCTTTTCTGCTGTGGTGTTTAGTGAGGACAAAATCTGAGTTTGGAAAAATTTACTAATACAGAAATACTTGGAGTACTGTGGGGTAGTACAGAAAATGTAGTCTGACATGAGCAGCACTTTTGCAACTTTACTCCAAAATAGAAGTGCTTGAGGAAATCTGCATATGTTTCTCCTTAATTTAGTCTTTTACAGTAAATTTATTAGCATAAACTCAGGAACTTTGTTTCTTGAGAGTTCATCTCTTCCTAATCCACTTAAAGCATCGTGCTCTGTTTGTAGGCACATCTGCTGTGAATTTTTTTATAATGATCAAATGGTGGATTACTAGTGCCAAAGAGCAATAAAAGGCTGAAACAGAGCCAAATATGATTTTGAAGGAGGTCAGTGGAAGGTGGTAGACCTGTACAGGTCATTTACTAAAGGCTTATTTGTGTCTTGTGTAGATTACAGTATGTGCATGATAGTAACAAAATACTAGTAGTGCCTCTCATCTGAAGAACTGAAATTGATTAATAAAACTGGGGTTTTATTCTGAAGTAGGAAAATTTAGTAGTAATGATGTTGTATGGCTCATTTGGACCACTAGTGAACTGCAGCAGTATGAAGGAGAGAGCACCTCTGGGTTGTTTAATCCTTGCTGTTATGTTTAAAGATACTTTGTTATGTGTCAAGGTTAAGACTCTAGCAAGTGCATTTGGGAGTTTTTGGAAATTATTCTTTCATTGGTCAAAAAGGCAATGTTCTTGCAATGTCACAGTGAGTATTGGATATAGTTGCCTGACTCAAGTATTTAATACGAGCTGCATTAATGGTCTGCAACAGCACAAAGTTAAAGCAACCCTGAGTAGCACTTTATTTTTTATATAACTATGCCAGCAAAGGCACTGTATACACTTGCAGATATTTCTTAGATGATGTCTGGATGACTATTTCCTAACAGTTATTTTGTCAGGGGGAACCAAGAGATTCCCATCTATCATGTAGTGATACTGTGCTATACCAAATACAAATTATTTGCAGGTGGTGCTTCACATTCTGTTGAAGTGTTGCTTATTAGCTATTGCCAGAGGAGGGGAGCTGAACCACAGCTGTCTATTGGTTTGATTGTCCTAGCAATGCTTCAATGCTGTTTCTTAGTAGGATCTGTTCATTCCTTGCTGAAGCTGCAGTTTGCTAATAAACTTGATCAACCTGAAAAGTTGTGTTTTTTTCAGATAGAAAGTGAAAACTGAAGGGGAAAGCAAAAACAACAAAAAGTCAACAAAACAAAACTCCAAACTTGTTAGAAGTCCTTCTGCCTCCTCAGCAAGGTTAAGTGATTGGTTGATGTGGTTAGGATGTTGGATAAAGATGTCTGTGGCCGAGGAGCACAAGTTTTATTCCTGTGATTTTTATTTTTATTTTCAAAACATTATGCCAAAACTGCCCTTTCAGTGGATTTTCTGTAAACTGTATGTGATTCCATGTTGTCAGTTACTCTGCTTTGCCTTTAAGGTGCTTCATTTAGAATATGTATCCTGTCTTAAGCTGGGAGTTTTCATTGGGAATTTGAGGTGTAACTATATCAGAGATATATTGCAGAGATATGACTTGATTTCTCTTGCTCCAAAGGATACTCCCTTTATTCCACCTCTCATCACCAGCTCTCCTGGTACTTTTTAAAATGTTTCTTCGTCCATGCTTCTTCAGGCGTTAAACCTCCTGAACATTTCATTTGTAAGATTTACTTTTGATCAAAGGGGGTTTTTTATGATCCCTTGTTGAGTTTCTGCAGCACCATATCAGATGACCTTGTAAAGGTTCTCCCAGGTCTGTCTGTGTGCCTCTGCTCTCCTCTTTCCTTTAGTTTCATACCTGAGTGTAGCTTTGAAGTTGTCTTCATGCAAATTGAGCAGTTCAGTACCTCATCTTGTCTCCACTACTCTGTGACCCATTTTCTCTTATTTCCAACTTGCTTTCCTGATCTTTTCCTTACTGGCACTTCAAAATGTAAGTGGTAAAATAGTGGCTCAGCTCTGTAAGATGTGCCCTCATGGTAGTCTTATCTCCTTCCCTTTGTTTTTCTGAGTTCTCTTGTATTAGCATTATTTTTTGCCTCTAGTTACTCAATAATTCTATAAACCTACTTTTTCCCCCCCTCAGGTACAGGAGATGACTTGTTTGCTTCAGCTTAATGGCACTAATTCTATTGGCCTTTCCTTCTGTTAGTATCTCCCTCACTCAGTGCTTGGCTTCAGTAGTGCTAGATAGATAAGTGCAGTATTCTGTGACAGTTTGGGTTGGCTCACATTGTTTGGGTGCTACTGAGGTCAGTTTGGACAGAAGGAAATAAATTGTTTGCTTTTTAAACTTGTTTTTGTTTTAAATATCATTCATTCTTCTATGTTTTAAAAGCAAACATTACCCACAGCAATGTTAATAAGTTGAATTTGGGCTACAGATTTAGCCTATATTGCCCAGATTAACAGAAATCTTTCAGGATGTGGCAATTTTTTTTTTTTTGACTCTTTTTTGTGTTGTTCAGCCAAACTTCCATCATCTGTAGTAGTTCATAGTCTTACCACATACTAAATGTTAAGTGCAGTCTAGCAATGAGCACATCCAGTCTGGGTGTTGTGTTGCTCTGTGTGTTGCAGGGGGCAGATCAAGAGGAAGCTTAAACAATGGTGCATGAATTTCCTATTTTGATTATTCTCATAATGTCTTTGAGAGAAGGGTTGTGGAGCAAGAAGTCCCAAGAATGCTGGAAAATTTGGGACACTGAGAGGAAGTTTAAAAGTACCTGAGCTGAAAATTTGTTCATGTGGAGTGTACCTATAGCTGAGTCTACATTCACATTCCAGAAGTGTGGGACACAGAATGGTTTATAGGGAAAAGAAACTGAAGGCACCTACCTTTTCAGAGTTTATTTCCAGTTTTTTTTTTTCCATAATTGCAGTTTCTCACTGTTGCTAGTTCTTAGCAGCTCATGTTTCGCTTTCATTCTGTTCTTTACCAGTCTTCCTTATAAATACTTATTTAGGATTTTAATATGGGTGATGCAAATTTTGATCAGCTATGTAGACCAGGAAAAAAAACCCACACCAACTCACAAAAATGAAAAAAACGAAAATACCACCCCAAGCCTGTTCCCCCCAGCCTCTACCCCTCAAAAACCCACCCCTATGTGTATATTTTAATATGCCAGAAAAGAAAAGCTGCAAAAGTACCATGGAAAATCAGTGGGCTGGTTTTGTGTGTATGGAAATATGTGCATGGAAATGCCTGGAGTCACATGTGTGTACAAGAGAAGGCAGCACAGATGCTGACACCTTGTTCTTTGGAGATGCCCTGAGACCGTCGTATATCTCACTTTTCCACTAGAAGAGTTCCTAGCTGTATCTTTTTAAAAGTGTGCTTTTGCCAAAATACAAAGTCTACCTAAAAGCTATAAGTCACTGTGGTTTATATTTCAGACAGAGAACCAGGACATTTCAAATTAAGCAGAAATGGGTACCCTCTTGCATAAATCCTGTTGGCATGTGTCTGCATAAATGAACAAATGTCTAGCTAATGCTAAATAATGCATGCATCTTGGATCAAAGAGATGCTTAACTTAGCTTCATTTGAGCTCAGAATGAATTGGCAAAGGAGCTGTGAATGATTGATAATCTTATATTTATGGATAGGTCATTAATATTTTAGATACTCTTCAAAATTTTTGGGGTTGCTGTCTATGTATTTCATGTTTGAGACTTGTTTTGTTAAAGTAATCAAATAATGAAAGTTGTAGTATTTCTTCCTATTTTACTTAGCTATTTTCACTTAATCGAAATGTTACCATAGCCAACTGGAAACTACTTTCTGTGTGTTATCCCTTCAGGGTGCCTGTAATTCTGTTATTCTCTTTAACAGTGAGAGAAGTCTGTAAGGAAAAAATAATTTCCTAGCTTTAAACTTGCCTTCACTCTTTCAGTTTGCCTGTCTGACTTTGGGCAATGGGCTTATTCTTAAATAAATTCCTACTTAATTATTCCAGATTTGTTTTTCTGGGATATTTTATGTATTAAAATCTGCTTCTATGTTAGGAATTACTAAATCAAAGAGTGAAAAGAGAAGCATTATGGTGTTGATACTGCTTTAGGCTATGCTCTTAATTATAATCTAGAAAGAGCTTTATTAATTTGTTACTTGTCTCATCACATAAGACAAAGCACACAAAATCTGTGCTGATTAGAGGTGGTCAGCTAAACTGGTTGGTCAGTTAATTGGTGGTTGCTGAAATATTAATTTTGACTAAGATATAAGCTATGAGAGGGTAAGAAAGGAGAATTAAGTGGTCCATGGTTGGAACTGGAAAATCAATACAGCCTCTTGCTTAGAGGAAGAGCTGCAGTTTGGTCTGATGGACAAGGATGGGGTGGAAGCAGGAGCTTGAGCAATATGTACCACGCTGCTGTGAAGTGGCTCTTTGAAGTGAGGATGTGGTTTCAAAAACTACATGCTCTGTCAAGCGGAGGAATAGCCTTCCCAATAGTCAATCAGCATCAATGAGTGGTGTGAGAGCTCCTTAAGTAAACTCGTAAGAGTTTTCTAAGAACTCTTGAAATTTTGCATATTTGAGAGTCCTGAATGTTGATTATTGGTGAAAAAATCCACTATTGTACTATACCACAAATTTGTACTGTTCAAGGGCAGTACAACTCATTAATCTATAACTGAGACTTTTCTTTGTGGTGTGTTTAGGAGGAAGAGGTGGAAATCGTGGGTGGGAGTATTTTGTTACAGGAGAGGAAGAGTGTAGTTAATGCCTGAAGTTAAATGAGGGTTCTCGAGTGGACAGGTTTAAACCCATTGCTCACTTAGGATTTACTCAAACTGATTTGTGTGTTACATGAATGATTCAGGTGTGTGTCACTGCTCTCCTGGGCTTTTTCTCCACAAGAATGATGCGTAAACAAAAGCATGGCACAAAGAATGAAGTGTTAAATTAGGATGCCAGTGCAGTGTATTTTTAACTTTGACAAAAAAAAATTGCTTCTTCTGGCTGTATTTCATCTTGTTCCCAGAAGTGTGGTTGTCTTGCGATAAGTCAGGAAAGTTGCAACGGATCAGTACTTAAAATAATAAATAACATGGATAGTGAAAGAACAAATTATTCTGTTACTAATGCAGAGTAAAGCAGGTTGTCTTACTGTGGAAAAAACAATTCATAAACACTTTTCCAGTACAATAAATGAAACATTTCTGTGGGCTTGACTTTTTAATAATATCATTTTGATGTATACAGCTCATGCTGCTCTTTCCTGAGGAACCACTGTCTCATTTGTTTTAATCAAAGACTCCCATATAAGTTTTTAGGACCTCACTGGGTCTTTTTCAAACCACTGAATAAAGGAAGATTTGTAGATATCCTCAAATATCTAAGAGGTCATTCTGACATTGCTGTGGAGGAGAAGGTTGTGTCATAAATTAGGCTTATATTGCAGAAACAGCACAGCAGTCAGCCTTTCTCCTTGTCCTTAAAAGGCTGCAATGAGTCGAGTGCCTGTTTCTGTGGTATCTTTTTATTTCACCTCACAAAAGACCACTCTGGTTCCATCATTAATAGTAGCCCATCTACAACTAATGAAATCTTGTAACACCTTGATACGCTGGAATGTACCAGACATCTGTTTCACTCCTGTGTCTTGGGCTGCAATACCATGACTGGCTGTGGCCTGACCTTCAAGGGTGAGCCATGAACACAGCCAGGGAAGGTGATGGAGCACAAGTGTATTAGTGACTGATTTTTAATCTCTACCCATAAGACAGCTACTCTATTCCCTTAGTCACCTGTGTTGTTCATCTTGCTGAATTCTTCTGACTGCACTATATCCTTAGGGAGCTGAAGTGACTGCTATTGCATGTGATACTTAGGATGAAGTTGCATCAGTGCAATGTTTGATACTTTAGTAAAACAGTGGCTTCTTGTTTTGTCCTTTCTGAGGATGCTCAGTATTTTATTTGCTATTTTTTGGTTGCAGTGGCATACTAAGCAAATTATTTCAGGGACCTGGCAATTAAACTCCCAAGACCTTTCTTTTGTAAGCTGTAACTGCCCAGAAAAATGCTCATGGATTTCAATTTGTGTATGCTTTTTTTTTTTAAGATCAGTTAGTGTTTCAACTGGATTTTAAAAAGCTGGGTACCACCTGAAACCTAAGGACAATATGTCAACAGATGAGCTCCCTCACTGGATCCCAGAGATGGACTGGTATAAGGAAATGAGACAGGACGTTTCTCTGAATGCAAATATTGGTTTTTGCTGAGGTCTGTTTTTCCAAAGGCAGAGAGCCAGGAAAAAAACACTGGCACAGTTGCAGTGAATCTGTTTTTTCAACTGGAGAATGCTGCTAGAGAGCCACAATAATACAGTGTCCACTGCCATATTTTTTTCAGGAGCTTTCATAGCCTGTATTAGAGCTGAAAACTGTTTGTCCTGCTCATACCTTTCTCATTTGAGATTCTTTCAGTGTAGTCACACAACCGGCTCAGGTCTCCTCGATTTCTCTGTGATCTGTTTTGATAAACTGGATCACTAAGAGGAAGCATACTTTATTTAACAAGGCTGTTCACTTGTCATTTGAGGTATGGAATGAAGCTTGTAGGGATTATTGCAAATCTTGAGAACCTTTTTATATAACTGACACTTTTCCATATGAATTTTGTGCCAACACCAGAGAGTTTTATTTTCTTTCATCTTGTGTTGTCAGTGGGCAGAGTCCCCTATGCATCACTGTTTTGGAGAAACTGAACGGAAGCATTAGTTTATGATGCACTTCTTAAATATGCAGCAAGAGAGGCTGTTACCACTGAAACTGACTGCATTTGCAGACAGGGACTGGTGAAGGATCTGTTTTATTTTCTGTTAAGAACATCTTAATCTAGATCCTGCTTCCTGCTGCTGCGGGAAGACTCTTTAGGGAAGAAGAATATTTATTCCTGTTAACTCCTGAACTATTGGATCCTCAATCCCTTGTTATTGCAGTCAGTAATCCACCCTGGGAACATCAGCAATAAATTGGAAAAATTTTGTTTCCATGGCAGCCACCCACTCCTGTTTTCATGCAGATTCTAGAGATTAAAGGCTAGGTTTCAAAATGTATGTACAAAATAGGGGAGAGGATGGGATTCTGCTTTTTCTTACACTTTTTTGTTAGTTTTCCCATTTTTGTTTCGTTGCATTTTTAGAATGCAAAGGTGAGTACTGGTTTAATGCGCAAGGTAATCTCACAGGAGGTATTTTATTCTGCTTTCTTTCCAAGAACTCTTAACTGTAGCTAATAGTTGTTCCTAGACAGTTACCACACATCTGTATCTTCTGACCTGGGTTTCAGTGAATTTCTCTCCTCCGGGGTGGTTAGTCTGTGGGGCTGGGCAATTGCTAGGAATGTTACTAGAAGCAGTTTTCTTTTCTGAAGTTTTGGTCTTTCAACTTTGGATGCCAAAGGGTGCTAAATGTAAAATGGTGCTTAGAGATTCAAATCTTTCTTTTTAGGGAAGGTGCTGGAGGTTATGTTTTTGCTAACATGATTCCTGCAAAGTGAATTCAGTGTTGTGCTTCAGAGGTGTTATATTGGGTCTAGGGTTTCCACTCCTACACTTTGAGCTGCTAGAGGTCCTTACCACTTACAGATTCATCCAGGGTTGGTTGTTTTGGGGAAGAGATGGTTTTCTTTTCTTTTAACCAGATCTGGAACCTGAATGCTCATCTTGCGAGGCCAGTAACATCATTCCTTTCCTCATGTCATTTAAAGTTTCATCAGTAGTCATCCACATCAGAAGACTCAGGGTACTCTGAGCTTCAGTATTAAGGTACAAGTACAGTTCCTCTAAATAGTGCTGTGCCTGATAGGTCTGCAGTGTCTGCAGATTTACTGAGATTACTTTTTTTTAATCGATAGGTTACTGAATTCTATGAGCATGATGTAATTAAGATAGAATATATATGCTCAATGAAGTGGCTGTTGGTTGTGGGAGTTGGGTTTCTTTTGGTTTGTGTCTTGGTTTTGGGGTGGTTCTTTAGGCACCTCTTTCTGGAAGGAGTGTAATGTTGTCCTCACACAGTTACTACTAATGAGTTATTTTACATGCCTGGTTTGTCATCTTATAATTTATTCCCCTGTAATGTATGAGAACACTTTAAAAGCATCCTGCAGAAAACCTAAGTTTCCTTTCTATCTTGTTGCTTAATGATAATGTAGCATCATGTCAGGGCTAGTAGTGAAGCTACTGTGTCCTGAAGTGGTTTCAAGCACCATGTATTAACTGGATGTGAAACCTGGTAGCCCGCTCTGCCAAATAGACAATACAAATGCAGTAACTTCTGTGACATGAGCAGCCTCTTCTGGTTCTGCAGTGAATGAAGATCAGCCTTAACTCTAGTTTTTGATAGTTGGACTACTGACACATAACTGTTTTAATGTTAGGTGGCTGCTGTTGGTTATCTCTGTATCCTGTTTCTCTGTAGGATAGATTTTGAGGGGATATGGAAAGCTGCATAGTTTTTCTGAACTTTTAGCCACTGGGGGCTGTTCCTTAAATGAACAGGCATAGCTTGTGGTGAGAGAGAACATTCCAAAGATGTTCTCAAAGAACTTAATAGCTGCTGCTAATGGTAATTCATGTATTTTATGATAGCATTTTAATCTTTTAGACCTTTCTTGTTAAGAGAATGTGTAAATGGAGAGAGAAAATCTCTATGCCTGTTTGATGGTATAACACAGTGTGCCAATGATATTTCCTAGTCAGTTTTAAAATATTGCTGTAAGCAATTTTGTGTTTGCAAACAGTATTTATAAGGTTAAGAGAGAGTAAACCAAAGCCATAAACCATTAAAATGTTCTAATACATTTATTTTCCCTTTTGTTTGAAGCCGGACTGAATTTTATGCGTTCTATGTTACTAAGGAATTTTTAGTCTGAAAATCCTAATATAGGTAATAGAATGGATTTTTAAAAAAACCCACAGACTTCCTCTCCCTTGAAATAGTTTGTTTGCAACTTACATGCTTGAGGAATTTTTAAAATATGAAGTAAAAGATCATGATTAATGGAAGGACTATGCTTATCATTAAAAATGCATACTTTATAACTGTGTGATTTACTTGGATGTAAATTAAAATTTTCAGTACCAACAGAGACTTGAATGATTGAATTCAATCATTACTTTTGTTAGTATATTTTTCATTAAGTCGGTGTAACAGGTCAGCAAGAATTTAATATTAGCAGTAATAGAAGAGAGAATAGTAAATGAGATAGTTTTAAAGAAATTACTGGAACAAATACATCATTTTACAGTTACATATTACTGCAGGTCGTCTAAAATTACTTTTCCCCTTGTTTTAGATTTTATACAGTCTATATTTATTTACCTTGGAATCAACCTGATATGAAATCTTTCTTGTTTCTTTCTATTTTTTAAATAACAGCAATTTGTACATTTTCTCTTTTGTGGTTCTGTCTTATTTTTGAGTGATGGATCTGCCTCAGAAGAGAGATGCTAGAAGTTTATGTAAGCATTCACTCCCTTGAAGGGATAAGGTTCAAGCCAGGGAAGAAACCCTCCAAGAGAACAAAATGCTAAAACAATAACATTTTGATGCCCTGAAAGGAGAGGGAAGACTAATTGTGAAAATATTTTCATCATCAAATAAATGCAAGGGAGGGGGAGGGTGTAATTTTTAGATAATTTTCAGTGGTATTGGATCATTTTATCCTGTGCATATGGTTTTTCTATCTCAGGTTTTGAAGCAGAGAGATACTGAGCGATACTTGCTGACATCAGCGCTGTGGTGAGCGCCTGCCATCACGCTGGGTAGGGACACTTTCAGGAGCCTCAGTCCTTGATATAGAAACAAGTCCCTAGGCTTTGACTAAAACACAGACCACTGCAAAGCAGTCATGCTTGGTTGAAATCACTCATTTTCAATAGGTCAGCCTCATTTGGGATGATTTTCTGATGATCTTGTATTCTTCTGTAAGACCATGCAGATAATGCCTTCTGACATTTCTGGCTGCTACAAGATTCTTAGTCCAGTGAGCATGGTTGCTTGGCTGCAGTTTCTCAAACCCTTTTTTCACCTGTGTCTTCCTGCTTATGCTTTTCATGGTGCCTGTGCAGCAACACTGGAAGAGAAGGAAGAAGTTGTCTTAATGCTAGATCCATGAAGGAATGGCTAGTGGTAAACACAGCACAGTATATAAAACAAACAAACAAAACCCCATGGTGTTGTAAAAACAAAGGTACTTTTCTTGCTGGAGAGAAAATTAAAGAACAGGCTATGCTCAGAAGTGAATCACACTGTTAATGCTCTTCTGGAAAAACAGCTTGGGTACTAGATGATGTGTGTGGCCTAAAAATCTCTGCATCCCAGAAGTAAGTGTGCTTACTGCATTTTGGTTATGCTTGTAGAAAAATGTGAAGAGATTTCTAAGAAAGCAATGACTTCAGAGTTAAAAGCACTGAAGCTAGTGTACCCTATTGCTAAATACAGTATAAATGAACTAGATACCATAAATAACTGAAATTCCTTTACTTTTAAAAAACCCTGTATTTAGGGTGTATTCACTAACGTTTCTCAGGAAAGAGAGCAGTATATAGGTGTCTTGTTGCATTTGCATGTTTTCACCTTTTTTTTTTAAATGGCTTTGAGTTGACAATTTACATTTCTGGGAAATTGTTGCAGATATGTTGAAATATTCTTTCGTATCCAGTTGCTGAAACCAGTTCTGGTTTTTGGTTTTGAGACGTTCCCTGTGTTCTCAGTGTTATTGTTTATGCCTTCAGCATTTTACTTATTGCTTTTACTTTTCTTCATAGCTGTATTAGGTAACTTTGCCATGGCATAGAGCTTGTTTCTAAGTATTGAGGATTAAAAATAACAATTTGATTCTATGCTTTTTTTGGTTTTTTGTTTTTTTTTTTTTTTCTTAATGAGAAATTGTTTGTGGTTTCAAATTCTGTTTCTAAAGAAAAATAAATCCTGTTTAATACATGCTGATTCTACTATATGTAAAATATTAGAATTCTTTGCCTGAAGAGCTGCAAATGAAAAAGCTTGTCATACGGAGAAACAAAGCAGAGAAAGGAAATGGAGTGAGTGAACATGAGTAATAAGTCTGTCTTGTGATCTCTCTGATGTGTCCACCCTATATTGGAAAGTATTTGTTCAGCTGAGTTAAATAGCCCTGCTTCACAGAAATATTCTATTAAGTGCTAGTGTCTTTCTCTAATTGACCCCTAATCACTGTGAGTTATATTAAATGACTTTTCTCATCATCAGAAAGCCACTTTGTAGTCATCCCAAAAAAATGGTCTGTGACAACTTTTGCAATAAGTTTCAGTAGGACTTTTTTTCTTTTTTCCAGGTTAACAATCATTCTTGTAGAATTATTTTTAATCAAGGAATATGATTTATGTGAACAGCTATTAAAAGAATTTACAATGGGTAAAAATAAGGCAAAGTTTTGTCTTTATTGTCCGTGGATATTTTGCAGAACTTTGCCTGGATTATTTGACTTTCAATCTTTTTCTACTGAATAAAACCCCTGATTTTTAAAATAAAATAGCAGACTGTTGGAAAAGAGGGGAGGGCACAACCCTGGCACCGGGTGATGGACCTCTATCTGGAAAACACTGACAATTTTCAAGTGGGTTTATTCAGTGTTTTGTACTAGTGTATGTATACTGAATGCCCAGCAGTATAATTCTAGTTTGTTATTGGTAGGATTGTCTGAAAGCAGCCATATTCTTTTTTTTCTTTTGCTTATCTCATTAATTGAATTTACAGGTCCAGCTGGACTTTCTGTTGTTTTTATGAGACATTGTTAGATCATTTATTCGAAAATGCTAAGACTTAGCAAGGCTGTTGTGTTGGGCAAGTTTAGTTTGCAGAGGCATAAATGGAACTAATAAAGCAACACAGACTATTGCATGTTGTGACAAGTGTGGGTGTCCCCTGTTTGACAAGGGGCTTAAACTCCCAGCAGAAATCTATTTTTTATTTATGTTCTGTGTGGTTCATGATGAGGGAAAATTCTCTGCTACTTAAAACAAACTCACATCCTGCCCGCCTGAAAAAAAAATCCAACCCCACTATAACTATGTTGTGAAACCTGCTGCATTGCTGCTGTGCTGTAGGATATGTGAAATATTACACTTGGGGCTTGCCTTTTTTGTCTTTTTTTTTTTTTCTTCTTCTTCTTAAGTCCCATTGGCTTTTACAGATATGGCATAGGTGCCAAGGTCTGTGTTTTCATGTTCCTCTAACTACTGACGGCAACTAGAATGAGCTGAAGGAGGTGACTTAAGCAGAAGGGAAAGTCATGTTGCCCTTAGGGTATTCCTTCCTCATGTCTCTCTCATAAATGCCTAGAAAATTGTCTGAAGTAGAGTGTTTCCTCTTTCAAACACTACTTATTTTTTTAAGTAATGGTTTTACAGTAATCTTTCGATACTGAGCAGATGTTAGATATACTAGCACACAATTCGGAGACAGGAAATTTTGGAGAAGTGACCCAAAGCAGTGATCCAGTATAATCTGTCATGTCACAGTAACAAACTCTGGTATCAGCTTTACAAAGGCGCTGTCATTTTGGATAGTTTTGAAAATGGGAAGCCATAGTGAAAGAGTTGAGAGCAAAAAAGCTACAAGGGAGATTGAAGTAGACTGTGCTGAGGAAGACAGTTTGTTGACTGGTGATTATTCAGTTGTCTGTCTGGACCATTTGCTTCCAAAGAGAAACCAAAGTGACTGTTTCTAAGAAAGAGGAGTAATTAATGTTGACAGGGTTTCTGCTTCTGAAAGGACTTCCAGTAGCAGTCCTCTCTCATGTTCACATGCGTGCATACAGAACAGGAGCACGAGAGCTAGCCTCAAACTGCAACTGGTCCCTAGCAATTTTTCTGCTTCAATATTCAGCTGGGCTCTGTTGCCTGTGCTTCCTCCTGCAGAGAGGAATGTTCTTTGCCTTACACAATTGTCATACAGGAGATGCTCCCCTGAGACTTTTTGCAGTGATCTGATTATTTACAATTTGTAGGTGATGTCGTATAGTACATTCACTATTTTTTTTGGTGATCACAATTTGTTGGCAAGGACGCTGATGTACCCTTGCACTAAGGAGGCTGACATAGAGGAAATCTCTCATGAGATGTGGGCATGCTCACAAAGTGCATCCTATCTTTGTATATTGAATGAATATTCACAGTGCTGCATATCGCAGAGTTGCTCTTGAGCATATTGAGTTTGAACTGTAATTACTAAAAGTCTTTCTCAAGACCTCTGCATTAATACGGTAGGTACCATTTAACAGTGAAGTAGCCTATAATACCAAGCATATTTGACTTGTCCCACTGATGGTTTTTTGAAGAAATGCAGAGGAAATTTTAATTGCACAAAATGAGCAAAAGGTGACCTGAATTTAACTGCTCTTAACAACAAGGCAGCACCCAACTTGTGAATGGTGGCATCATCTCAGTTTGAAGCAAGAAACTAATGGCTTTTCATCAGTGCTCAACAATCACACAGCCTAAGCAAACCCAAGCCAGTCTGTTGCCAGCAAGCAAAGAAAGAATAATGTCTTTCTTCTGTTGAAGAGAGAGATGCTTACTGTTGAGGGTGTTGGGAAATAGGCAGTGCTAATGGGATATTTGAGGGCTCTTGCTCAATTAAGTAATAAGCCATTTGATATGCAGCAGATGTTTTGTGTGTCTTGTGTCAGGCTGGAGGCAGTACATGTTTTGGATGCATAAACAGAATAATGCTTTTTCTGTGTGTTCTTTATCCCTCCCCCTTTTTCTGTGAGTATTTCCTGACATAAAAAGCAGAAGTTATACCAGTCGCTACCCATAAAGAAAAGATGGATTTTGATGCTCTGACAGTGTTTCCATCATAAACTCATTTGTTAGGTTTTATGTAACTGAGTAGTAACTCTTACCGAAAGCTACCCACCTATACACTGTGCAGTGCACAGTTACACAGTTTGAAGCTAATTAGAGTTAGCATTGAGGACACAAATTTCCTTTGCTTCTTCAAAGGAGGTACAACTTTGAAGAGTGTATAAGAAATGTAACTTCTGTTCTGCAGACAGCTCTACAAAACAGTTTCATCTGAAATGGAAGGATCCTTATTTTGGTGATATATTGCCTTGTCTTGAAGGTTGCTTTTTAGAAGATATAATCTTTTTAAATGCCTTTGAAATAGACTCAGTGCAGTGCTTTATTTGGCATTGTACAGTGATCTTTTCCTATGGGGTTTTTCAGGCAGACAGTTGAAAATGTTATTTTATCTTTGCTGATTTCTTGTTGTCAGTCCCCTGTGTCTGGACACTGGTTCTCGTATACTTTAGAATAAAGGTTCTGGTTTGTCCCTAAGTTTCATATAAGCAGTTGTCCTGTTTCTGGCAGGAGCTCAGGAGCAGAGTCTGGGGAGACAGGCAAAAGAAAAATGGAACAAGTAGAGAGGGTTAGTTTTCTTCCTGCCTTCTGTCGATCAGAGATGTATGAAAATGCCTGTGATGACGCTGTTGGTTTACAGAATCCTCAGAGACTGTCTTCAAGAATTCGGGTGAATCCTTCATGAAAATCTGTAATGTGTTTTTCCCAGTGTTGCATAGATAGTGGAGTTTGTTCTAATTGTGTTTACTTTAGAAAATGGAGAATTGCCCTAATAATCACTGACAATTCATTTTGTCAGAAGTGTGTAGAATTTTGACCAGTGAGTCAAAGAAGGTGAACCTTCCCCTCTTCAGATTTCTTGTAGGCCCTTTTTAGGTACTGGAAGACTGTCAATACTGTACAATATGGTCTCCCCAGAGCCTTCTCTTCTCCAGGCTGAACAACCCCAAATCTCTCAACCTGTCTTCACAGGAATAGTCCTGTCCAGGAAAAATACGAGCCAGAAGCTGTATGCTCATTTTGCTTTCAGCCCTGGAAACCTGGTCATGACTTTCCTCAGAGTCATGAGGAAATACTATAAAATAAATTTAAAAAGAAATAAAAAGAGGTCGAGTCTTCCAAGGTTGTTGATATCAGATAGCTGTCATGTTTCCATAGTAGAATTTGGTGGGATTAGTTTTCCTTCACCAAAAGTACACTGTAGTCCTTCTGATGTAAAACTGAATGTGTTTTTACTGGCAGTTTGGCATTTGAAAATTGGTTCTACTGCTAACAGGGTGATTACTGCTGTTGTGTAAAAGTAAATACTTTTTTTCCACCACACAAAGCTGCAACAGCTTCCCTCTCTTTTCCTCTTTTAGGCTCCACACTGATTCAGGCATTTTTGCTGTCTCTGGGGTACAATCTGTTTGAATTCTTATATTAAATCCTGATTAGGTATGTTAAACAGATTTTTTTCTAAAAGCTCCATTAAAAACGTTTTTTCGTGTGCATAGCAATGTAAACCAAGTCTGTTTTAATCTACTGCTTTTGTGTAATTTATGCAAGCCATCAAATTTAATGATTCTCATGCCCTTTTTTAGCTGTCTTATTACAATGGATTTAAACCAAAATATGCTCACTTATATTAGAAACTTGCTGGATGAGCAAAATAAGTATATTCTAGCAGATTTTGTTCTGTTGTTTATATGATACTTTTGTAGTACTCATGGTACAGTGAAATGCAAAGGGTTCAATTAAAAAATTACTTTCTTGAAGAAGGGAAAAAGATCCAAAGAAGCAAGTTCAGTGCATATGCACTGTGTGGCAAACCCATCACACTGGCCAGAATGGTTATATTTCTGGGGATTTCAGTAGTTAGTTCAGTAGACAATTCACATTAGCATGCTTTTTTGTTAAGAAAATAATAATAAAATAATAATATATTTTTTAAAAAGCTTTTTGACGATAATGTCTTTGGCGTTAGCTCAAGGATGCGTGGTGTGGGGCTCTTTTCCCCCAGCATAGTTCCAAATCACATTTAAAGCACACCCCTCCACCAATATAAATAAATAAATTTTAAGAAGAAGAAAAGAAAAGCCTTCAGGCATTCCATATTTTCCAGTCCTTAAAGACTATGCTCTGTTGAGCTTCCAAACTTCTTTGGACAACCAAGTGTTGGTTATCATTGACCTAGAAACACAAAGTCTCATTTCAGTGGACTAGGAAATATGAAATCAAATTACATAAGATTATTGGTGCTGGAAGACATATTAATGAACATCATTATGCCTCCTTTTTTCTGACCTTTGCTCAATTAAGCAGTGTCTCCCTTCATCTCTACTTGGATTTAGAGCCTGTAGCATCTCTAGGGAATGCAGGACTTGTAGTTCTTGCTTCAGAAAAGACTAAAGAAGTTCTTCCTCGGAAAATCACTGTGTAAAAAAAGAATTAGTTCAATTTTTAAGAAAAAGCATGCTCTTTAATTTAAGAATAGCTTTTAAATGTCTTTTTTGATGCAATCTGTGTGACAATTAAGCTTACTTCTGCCTTTGTGCTGTATTACTGGATTCTTTTCTAGTGCACAAAGGAGGCCTTTCAAAGTCTCTGCAAGGTTATTTTGTGCGTGGCTTTTCCAAACAGGCTTCCAAACATCTTTTTCTGATTTCAAAATGCTGTTAGATGAAAATGCAGGAAATAGCCTTACTGGTTTTGTATAGTCTTACTGGTTTTGAACTATAACAAATTCAGAAGAAAGTCAGTTACCCTTCCTTGTATTAAAGTATCTCACAGGTATATAGAGATGCAGTTTGAGATTGTCAGTTTATTGGTTATTGGTTTTTAGAATGTCAGTAACAGGTTTGTGTTTCTTGTCTCTAAGTCTGATACAGCATACTTTCCTTCCTCTCTTTGGCTGTACTACTGCAATGTACTTTGTTGAGAGATGTTTTAGATGCTTATTTTATTAGACATGTAATGCATGTCTATTAACGCATATTTGGAGGTGGGGGATATTTTTGGTGAGTAGCCATGAGCACATGCACTCCTCCAGAGACCAGAGTGGGAAGGGAAATTATCGAGGGACAAGAAAGTCTCGGTGAAAAAGTACCCCTATTTCTAGCCCGAAGCATCTACTTTGATAAATCAAAGGAAAAGTCTTAAGTAAGCTAACATTTATTTGCCTCTGGTAAAAGATCACCAGCATGCACAGTCTAATTCTCTTTTGCCCACATCTATGTTTTTATATCCCTGTCAGTTTAGTTTCCTTGTGCACGCCGGCAAAAAAAAGGAGTGTGCCATAGATGTGACTTCCAGGTCTACACTCGCATTAAACCCCTGTAGTTGACACCCTCTTTGCACACTTTGTATTGACACTACAGCAAAAGAGACAGCAAGTGGCAAATGGTAAACTGAGAGACAGTAAAGAAAAATGCAGCCTTTGACACTTTTCTTTGGTCCTTTTTGAGATGTCTATTTAGATTCTTCTATTAAAAAAATAAATCTAAAATACTCTATATATTTATTATGGAGGAAAACAGCTTCCTCGCACACCCCCCCCCTCCCCCCCATATTTCTTTTTCTTTCCTATTCTGATGTTGGTCACTGTTTTTCACTGATTTATCAGGATTTGGTCTCATCTTTAAAGTTCCATGTGCTACATGTGTCTTTGTACCCCCAGGTACCAATGGTTGTGTATTAGGCACCATTTTTCTCCTGTTATTTCTCTTGCCACATAGATTTAGTATGAAATAGTAAAAGGTAAATGCACCATCTCAAATTAAATATTGTTCTTTATTTGAATATTTTCTATTTCATCTGGGGTAGATATATTATAAAACTGACTTTTACAGAGAGATGTGTACAGAGACCAAAACACTTTTGAAATTTTATGGATACATGTTATATAAAATCGTATCTGATGGGAAGGAGCAGCTTTTTTAAACATGCTATGCTTATTTTCTTTTTAGTTCATTCTTTAGTGATGGAGACAGCTGGCAGAGACTCAGTTTACCTTTATCTCTGTGTGATCTTTATAAACAATTCCTCATCTCACTCTGAGTTTGCTCAATCATCCTGCTTATTCTTCCCATCCTATTATATGCCACAGATTATTTTTTTCCATTTCATTTTAGTGTATGAAAGTAACAGGAATTTTTCAAGCACCGGGTGCAGAGTAAAGATGAATAAGTAATTAAATGCTACAGGAGCTGCTGATTGGCACATAAGGCTACAGTGTGCTAAACTGATATGAGTTACAATAACATGCATCTTTACTTCCTTGAAAGAGTGCATAATGAGACCTGATTTAAATATGTTCTGTTTTTAAGAAACATCCCATGTGTTTTCTTTGAAATTAGCTTTGCCTGCATCTGTTGGAACCATTAAGCATATCTGTTCCTTGAATTATTCTGTACAAGTCTGTACAATTCAAAAGAGAAAAAGAGACTGTAAATTAACAGTGAGTAATTTTGGAAGTCTACTTACTATGCTCAAAAACTAGTTTTAAGCTGCAGCTGAAGGAAATAGGTGCTTTCAGCATACACCAAGCAGTGTAAAAAATCACAATAGCAAAAGTTTTGAAGCTTTTCAAATTTTCGAGACTGGAAATACTTCAGCTGCAAAGCATTTCCAACAGAAATTTTGTAATGCCCTGGTTTAGGCAAATTCCTTTAAAAAATCTCGGCTTACAAGAAAAGTTTTGTGTAAGAAATCAGATGCACCTCTAAGGAAGAGGGCAAATGGGTTCAATTATCTTGGTATAACAGAGCAAATGGTCTATAATTTCCAGAGTTATAAAGGGAGTAACATAGGTTTCACAGTCACTGAAAGAGGAACAAATCAAAATGGAGAGTAAATCACTGGGTCATCATTGAAAATCATGGAGGTAACACCTTTTGTTCTCTTCTCTGAGAGGAGGATTGTGTTAGTGGGGTCCTGGGTAACTCTGCCGTAGTTGGCTAACTTGGGACCTCGTACCTGCAAAATGAATGCTGCAGTGCTGATTGTAGTTATTGCTTTGTTTCATGCTGCATAAAATATTTCAAGAGTGTAGTTTTGTAGGCCCATGTCCATCTACCAGTGGAAGACTTTTTTCAAAGGAGGTTTTTTAAAATTATTTTTGTTTGGTATTGTTTAAGGTCAGCTACAAAAACAATTTGTGTTGACACTGCATTCACCAGATTTTAGGTTTTCAGGGCTTTTTCCCCCTCTTTCATAACAATCAAGAATGCCTAAAATTAGTGTTGATTTTTACAGGACTCTTGCATGTCCTGGTTTATGTAGGAAGTAAGAATGGATTTGCAAATACAACAGAACCCTGTAAACCATAGACCAATGGATTAAATCCATTTAATAGGCTGTCACCTGTTGGATTACTGAGGGAAGTGAAGCTTTCATTTTAAGCCATTACCTGAAGTATAGATTGATTTTGCAATTTATAATTGTTGTATGAAATATAGTGGTATGAATCACTGCCCACGTTGCGTACAGCCCCTTTTTATATGGCCAATATATCTTTAAAATATTATTATACTTTCATAAATATGAAAGAGCATAGTGTGTGCAAAATAAATGTCTTATCTCTGTGCTCAGCGTTTGCTTTTCCATTTTGTGTTCACATCTGCGTGATCAATAGGACTCAAAAATTGCTTGCATCTATGTGTTTAGTTTATTAGTGGACAGTTTTCAGTGACACGTTTTGAGATGCTTCTCAAGTTTTTTTACCATACCTTCACTTATTTAATCTGTATCAATTTTCTCCTAATTTGCTTCCTGTAAGGCATAGCCAGCAACAGGAGGGGAACTCTCCCTCTACTAAAACCTGTGCTCCACTCAAAGCTTACAAATGCTTTAACTATTTTAGTTCTTAATGACAAAGGGAGAATGAAGTAATATCCTTGGGTACTGAAGGAGACACATCCTTTCTGAGTAGCCATTGAAGAGGTATCTTTTGCAAAACTAAATAAACCACCAAAATATATGATTGTACTTCTTATTATATAAAAATCTTTACAATAAACAGATTCAGTATTGCAGGTTTTATGTTCCTTGCTGGGCTTTTTATGACTTACTTTGACTCTGTAGTGTTCCTCTAGATGTGATTCTTCCAGTAAGTATTTATTTTTTCCAGTCAAGACAGATGATACTTGAGTTCAAGATCAGATTTATAAGTGGTTTACTTTTTTTTGTTCTGTTGCAGAGAGGTTTGCTGGGACAAGAGTATTATTGGCATTCTTGGTTATCCTTGCATTGTGTAGTCTCATTGCTCTTGTTTACTGGCAGAGAGGGACAGAGAAGTATATTGAGTATTGCTGAGAAAAAGTCTGAGTGGCTGTTCCAAAAATTATTCTTGCACCTATGGCATAAGAAACAAACAAACAAAAAAAATCCCAAAACATAATCTAGGTACGAAGTCTGTGGTGTGCTCAAGGTACTTGACTGCTAAATGACTTTAGTAGTATTATTTCAGTGTGTGGTTTATTTCACGCTAAGAATATTGATGTCAAAAATCATTTTCATGTCAAACATATTGATAAGGAATTGCCATGAATTATTTATAGTTGATGAGCTGTATGGGCCAAACTCTTAAAATCTTTGTGTTGTCAACCTCAATTTGAACAACTTCAGTGGCAAGGATGGGGGAGGATTAAATCCAAGGTCTCTTAGGTCAAACTTGATTGAAGTTTTATTGAGGGTCATCAGGAGAAATTGATGAAACACAGTATGTGCGGCTAAACAGGAGAGACACAGTAAAAGAGATCCATCTCTAGATTGTTTCTAACTGCTGGAATTTCTTAGCATACTCAAAATGTGACATAGCCTCCCTTTTCTTACATGCTTTGGAAATATTTTGGAAGTTGTATGGAGGAGAGAAAAGTAATTCTAGAAATATTTCCTTCTTCAAAGTGTAGTAATCACCCCTCTGTTTCTGACAAAGTCTTTGAAATAAAAATAAATTATATTTTGCTGATGCATCCATACAGGTTCTACTAACCAAAAGTCTTTTTTAAATGGGGAATTTTTTGAGCCATAATACTGCCTGCCTTCTTTCTTGAAATAAATTCCTGTATAGAGAATGCTTCAATGACTTTCAAACTATGGATGACTTCAAAGTGTCTTATTCTAGTGTGGGTAATGTGTAATTAAAATATTGATACGTACTGTGATGAACTGAAGAGATGCTTCAGGAATGTTGCTTTTACAATGTAAAATGTTCCCATTTCTGGGTGTTTGTTTGTTTGTTTTGAATAAGTAGGTCTTGGTTTTTAAATGGCAATTTTCGGTACTTATTACACGCGGTATGTACTGAATCCTACAAAGAATATTATTGCTGTTCAAAAGCATGCAGAGATAACACTGTTCTGAGGAGTATTGTATAAATACAATAGTCAATGGTTACTGAAAGTTGGACTGTATACTGCAGGTTCCTAAATGTAATGGAGGTTAGTGTGTTTTCAGTGATTAGTTTTTGTTGGGTTTTTTTTGTTGTTGTTGTCATTGTTTATTTTTGTTTGCTTTGTTTTTTATTCTATTTGAAGCAGAAGAATGGAAATATTTGGAAAGATGAAGTGGGGGAGGAGGGAGGAAAAATAACATCTTGCCTCCTGCTAAGCTGAAATTGAGATGAGGGTGTTTTTTGTGATTGTGGCATCAATAGACTTACTAATGAAAAGGATTAGATAGCATTTGTGATGCTTTTATGGTATCTGTTTTTCACACTTTTCAGTAGAACACTCATTTTATTATATAATGTTGTTGACACTACTAACTGCTTTTTTTGATCTGAAATGGGGCCATAGCAAATTGTGACAGCAAAATTAGCCTTGATTTTTTAATTAGAACTAAAAATACATTATAAAAAATAAACATACCATTCTAATAATGCTTAAAATGTCTTCTTTTGTGTTTCTATGTGTAGAAAATAATACAAATAAAACAGGAAAAGCAGTGTCCTTCTAGGTGGGACAGATTTATGCTTTATGCTGGAAGAAAATGCTTCATAAGAAACATAACAGCTGCCTACTTATAGCCTTTCTTTAAAAAAAAAGGTTGGTTACACGTAACCCTTTAATAACGTCATAAATGCTGGAGAGCAAAATACCCTGAAATTAATTTCCATCACCATGAAAAAGTCTTACATAAAAATTGATTTTTTTCTTCCTGTATGTAAGTTTCAATTGGTTTTTGCATAGTAAAGTAAAAAATATAAAAATATTTTTGAGTAATTTAAAAGATGGCCTCTTCAGAATGTGTTATCACAATAAAATTTCTGATACATGTTTTCTAAATTTTGAAAATATTAGTAAATAGTGGACAGACTCAAGATGTTTCATTTTCTAAGGAGTGTTAAGAATTTTTGCAGTTCTTTTTATCATTTGTAAAATAATTTTCTGAAGTCTCAGTAGATGCAGTTTGCTGTTATTCCAGCTATCAAAAAAGTAGACAGTCTATTGTAGCAATGTACTATATATTAACAATCCTGTTAAAAGCAATAAACCCATTAAATTTACTTTTTATTAGAATTTTAATGTAGCAGTTAGAGTTTATTAGGCTTTTGTTAAACTTACCATCATCACCTTTCTTTCCTAAATATTACCCTTCCAGCCTTAATTTCTAGCTGCTTCTGTTTTGTAAAATTTGCATTTTATCTTGCAGTCTGAATAACGTTGGCTATTACTCACTCACTCACTAGGCAGGTCTGGTTAGAGAGATGAAAACAGAGAAAATGGTATAGTTCACGAGGTCAAGTGACAAATGCATTCTTCTTTCCTTTCCCAAAAGGCACTGAGGCGTGAACTGAAGGATAAAGAGCAAACCATTCTCAATGCTGTGGACCAGGCACGAGTTTTCCTTGCTGACCAACCAATTGAGGGGCCTGAGGAACCAAGAAGGAGCTTGCATTCAAAAACAGGTCAGAAAATACTCCCTTCTGGGAAGGGTCAAAAAAAGAGAGAAAGGACTTGCATGTATGTGTTTTATATCCCTAGTTACTTGCTCAGACCTCAGAATTTTCCGAATTGCATCCTGATGGCTTTTATTTCAATGTTTTAGATTCAATAGTTACTTCTCTGCTTTGTAAGTACTTACGTTTTAATGGGAGAAGTAGAAACATCTCTACTGCCTTTTCCAGATTCTGATTCAAAACACTAATGGTAGTTCTGTTGTTTTTTCTTAACACAATAACTTACATACCGTAAATGTAGTCAGAATAACACTTCAAGGAATCATATTCAAACATCCATATGTCTATTGCAAAGTTTTACTGCACAAACAGAAATAAGCATATTTGGTGGTGTGTCTCATTAGAAGTAAAATAAATCAGCTTTAGGAAGGCAGTCATTACAGAATCTTAAAGATTTGAATGTTAAATGAATCATTGCTAAGTAATGGAACTACAGCTATACTAGAAACTGTTTTTGCATAGTATTTTTTGAGATATTAGTCTAAATATCAGAGACCAACAAGAAGGTAATAAATTTTCTCCGCTTCCCCACAACCACAAAATAGAAAATTTTCTCTGTCAGTCCCACAGTTATGTCTCTGATATAAACTACAGCATTATGAGGTCTTGCTTTTACTTACACAAGAGCTGTTCTTGGAAAATGTAATAATCTGCTTTTACAGCCAGTTGCTGTAAGATGTGAATAACTTACTGTTCTGTATAATTTGCAAAATTACAGTGTATCTGCTTTTATCAGGAGCTAGTTTTTTCTTTCCATACATCATCTTATATGCCTCCATTGCAAACTTCTTAAGTTTGTTCAGTGGAAACAACTAGTCTTTCCTGCATCCATACTTCAAGTTATTTCTGCGCAAATTTTCAAGTGGTTTCACATTCCCTAGTTCAACTTTGTGATAAAGTTTGAATAGCTGGTGATTAAAACCAATGAACCATTTATCTCGTTGATTAGTGCTGGTACCTTAGCTTAACTTCTTTTTTGAACTCCTGACTCCTGAAAATATTCAGTTTCTCTTTAGTCTCAAACCCTTTTGCTATATGACATCTCCAATGTTTTAGTTGTTTTAAATCACAAGCAAGCTTGCAGTTAAAAAATAAGGATGCTCTCTGTATATTTGTTCATGCTTTCATACAGAAGTCTGAAATTGCAAGTTCTCTCCTCAAAAGCATAGAACCTCTCAGCACTAACGATGCCAGTACATAAAACATTACCAATGTAAAATGTTCGTTTTCTAACAGGAGTTGATATCAATGATCTAGTCAGTGTTGATTGACTAGATGCAACCTGCAAAACCAAACTTCAGATGATAAGCTGCATCGTAAATTCTTGTTATCCCGTCTATTACGAAGATAATGATTATTATTTTGTGCTATACCAATGGCAATGAGAGCAGACTAACAGGGAATTTGATGACCCCAGTAAACTGCATAGCAATAACAGCCGTGGTCTGCAAGTGAGGGTGCATGTCTCTGGTCTAGTCATCGTGTTTGAAAATCAATCATATGTTCGGGCTGGGAAGCTTCATAGATGTTCATGGAACTTCTTTTCCTCTTTCTTCTTCACACTCAGTAGTTCCATGGACTTCTTTTTCTGAGCATGTGATGGGTTAGTCTTGAGTACCAGCCAAACTCCCACCCATCCACTTATGTCTTCTACCGCAGTGGAATGGAGGCAGGAGATGGGAAGAACAGGAATGAGAAAGCTTATGGGTTAGGATGAGGATCAGATGGGTCTCAGATGCAGATCCCTTACAGACTGCTGTTGTGGGCTGAACAGTTTTAGCTTGGGGAAAACAAACTGTTTATTGCCATTTAAAATAAATGATTAAATACTGAGTTGTTTCATAGCGAGGAAAAAACCTCACAAACGTTAAAACCATTTCCTCCCCACTTTCACAGACTCAACTTGACTCCCTCGTTCCTGTCTCTTTGTCCCCTTGTTGTGACGCTGGTCATGCTCAGAGAGGCAACAAGTGGCATGAGAGGGTGGGAAGGTGGTGACTCCATGGTTAGACTAGCAGTTTCTTTCTCCTTCTTCCTTCCTCTCGTGCCTTTCCTCTGTGTGCTGTCTCCATGGGGAATATCTGCCCTACCATGGGGTTGCTCTTCCTCCTCTGACCTTGGTGTTCCCACTGCTGTTTCTCCTGTTGCTTCCCTCTGGTGTTTTCTGTTTCTTAAATACACTTTCCCTGAGGTGCCACCAGCGTGGCTGAGGGCCTCAGGTGTGCCCCATGGTGAGTTGACTGGAGTCTGATGTCCCTGGCATAGGGCAGTCCCAGCCTCTTCTCCCAGAGACCCCTGTGAAGCTTCTGCTGCCAGCAGTGGGCACTCACACCCTGTGCAAGACGGACCTTCACTTTCTGTAGATTAATAGACTTTCAGGCCAAAAGCTGTCTTTAAATCATTTTTTCTGATCCTATGTATATTTAATAAGCTGTTAATTTTCACCCAGCAGTGAATCTAGTAATTTTTTTCTGACAACTGATGCCACCAATCTCCCGAAAACTTCATCTCTGAACTAGAAGACAGCCAGCCACACAGCATTTTTCTTCTGATTAACCATTTTCAGTGAAGGGCGTGGGCTTTGGTTTGCTTTTAAGATGTTATTTTTTTTTTATTTTCTATCAGCCTCTTGATCAGTGGTGTTCTCTGTAGTTGATTAAAGTTAACTCGTTAATTTCAATGAAGTCCACTTCATGTTGATAAAGGTGAAGGAGTGTGGTTATGGATTCTAAGCTGACAGTCTGTTTTCTAAAAATATTGATTAACAGTCAACACTTTAGTCTTGATTTGAACATTGCTTTAGCTGGTTCTATAGGACAAATAGCAAAACTATTTTACTAACTCAAACTTGCATTAATTGGAAACTCACAGTTTCTTGAGGTTATTTCTGACCTTGTATAAGGGAAGGGGTCTTTATGGGGGAATGGTTTGCTAATCTGAAGATGATAAAGGTTGTAGAATTGTTTTCTATTTTCTTCAACCTCTCAGTCTAATTTTTTTTTAATCAATATTTTTTATTATTTTCTCCTTCACCATAGGTCTTTTCAGGGAGGGCATTGTTGCAAGGGCAAGGAGTTAGATGTAGGAGAAAACTGATAAGAATCAGTTTTGAACTTGTCTGACTGAGACCTATTTTGAGGGCCTGTGCACATACACGTTCATTGCTGCATCCAAAGAGAACATTTGTTATAGGATGCCTTATGATAACCCATTATTGTCTATAATGGTCTTGTTAATTTCACATATATGACAAGAATGTAAAGTCATGTTATAAGTAAGCCTTGGTTTCTTCTTTCCCATCTTCACTTTATGCTTCTTGTGTTGACCTTCTACTATACCAGAGAGTAACTGTCACATTCAGACAGAGTTCTTCATCTTCCAGGAAACTACTTTCCTAGTTGATTGTATCTCCCATCTGTCTTTTCTTCTTTTTTTGTTTTGCCATGTTTATGTAGAGAGACCCCATCACAAAAAAGCAAGCTTCACAGTCTTCCTGTATTTGAGCTGCCTCAGCATCTGAGTGGAGCTGATTGATAAGCCAGCAAGCCAGCTGCTGAATTTCATGGATGGACAGGTTAAAGAAATTGAAAATGCTCATTTTTTAGCATTTTTTAATCGCTTGTCCATGGTATAGGAAAAAACTTTGATCTAAAAATGCTAATTATAATTCTCTATGGCATAGTTACAGCTGGCTTCTTAAATCCGTGTACTGTTAGTGAGGTTACAGGCCATTGGAGAGACAAAGGAAATCAGAAATCATATTTTATGTCCCCAGGGTTCTATGAACTGATGATACAGCTTTGCTGAAATTCTGTCCTTAAAATTCCACCGAAGCAGTGGAACATCCTAGCAGATTATCACAGGCCGCTACACTGATTCTCATTGTAATAGTGAATGTTTCCGGGAGTCTCCAGTGTTGTCCAACTACTTCAGTAACTTTTAGTTTTCTTAGGACAATTAGATTCCTAGCTTTGAAAGCTGCTATTTGGTAGCAAAAGTTGTTGTGATAAACACAGCATTTAAAAATAAGTATTTACCATCTGTTGCCTCCTATTAATTGAATAGAAAGCCCCATAAATCTCATCTGTGTTATAAAAGAAATATATTAATAAGTATCAGTGAATGGCATGTAAATACTTTATTTATACTTGTAGAGGCACAATATCGTCACCTGTTCAGACATAAATAAAAGCTGAACTTTTTTGCTTACCACCACTGACCACATTTAGGTAAATTTCTCTGCCATAATTTTTCCTTTTGCAAGGAAGATCTCACTGAAAATAGGCAATTTACTCTTTTCTAATGTTTGTAGCAGGCAGCATTTCTATTCCCAGTCATATGTGTTTGTTCTCTAGACATCGCACACCACTGGAATATTTTTTTTTTCTCTGCTGTGCATTTGGACTGAGTATGACGTCTAGGGTGTGAAATTAGAAGTGCTTAGGAGAAGGAAGAGGATATGGCCCACTGGAAGTCAGTGGAATCATATCCAGAAACTGCGTACACTATTTTGAACATTGCTGCTTTTGTTTTAGTTGGAGCTCATTCACTTGGGACTTTAAGAGTTTCTTCCTAAGGTAAGAGAAATGTGCAGTTACCCATGAGAGAATCACAAAGTAATTATCTTTCTCCTTTTCAAAGCAGATCTCTTAGTCACCCTACAAGTTTAGTCCAGTTGGGTAAAGCCTTGAAATTCTTCCTGTAGAGTCTACATGGTTGTCTGCTTGGAGCCATATTGGTAAAGTTCAAGGAAATTGTTTCCACTTGCTGAGTGGTGTGGAGTGCAAACTTAGAGGGTTTTAAAGCGTGATTTTTTAATGGAACTCAGGCTGGCCTGAGTTCAAAGTGGTTAATTTTATTACTGGTTGGTTGTTTTGAGGTTTTTTATTCATGAGGACCTTGGCATATAAACATAGTCATATTCATTCTTGTCCTGTATGCTCTATTGTGTCCCAGTTTTACCTGAAATATGGGATGTTTTCTGGGTGGAAGAATGTTATTAAAGTTTAACTGTTGCCTTGTTTAAAAGGCCCTGGAAACCAGTGAAGCATTGTTGCAAGAAAATTTTTAGTTGTGCCACGAGCAGTGCAGATGACTGATGGCTGTCAAAGGTTAGGACCTTTGTGTGAAAGAATATGCCTTTCTTATTCTCTAGAGCAAACATAGCTCAAAAACACTGTAAATGAGCTTCAAGAAAACAAATTGGAAATTGCAGAATAATAAAAAAAGGTAATGTCTGTGAAGGAGAAAACAGGCTGAGAAGAGTTGCTTAGAATCTCAGAAAAGTTCAGAACATGGATGTTTTTAAGTCCTGTGTGGTCACTATAGGGTGCTGTCGAATCAGGGAGCTGTATCTTTTGTGCTGCCTAACTTGTCTATTTTCTGGTTTTGTACTGTTTTGGAATAAAATAGGTGCCCTTGGTTTGTTTAGAAATGCTGTTAGGGGATGTATGTCTCCTGCAGTTGTGCTGAGCAGCTACCTGCTGTATGTGCAGTGCCAAAAAAAAATCTTTATTGATCTTTGGCGTAAGTAAAGGGCTTGTTACAATCTGCAGTCACAGTGCTTTGAAAAGAAACAGGATTAATTCGTTGTCTCAGATACCGTGGTAATGATCCTCTCTCCATTGATATTTTGCCTTTATCAGCAATTGGGAGAAGACACGGCTTGGTGATGCTTTAACAGGGGATTGTGGCAGGAGCGTAATAAAACTGAACTCATACCTGGTTTACGTTCCTGGAGCAACATAAAGTTTGGGTTTCCACTATGCAAAAGTATTGTGAACTTGCTTTGGATCACACCATTTATTGCAAAATGTTGGCATGTTTATAGTGAGAATTATTGTGTGTGGTTTGTTTATGTTGACAAATGACACTGGTTATGCTGGATAAATGTCTGGTTCCCAGGATTGCTGTGATCTTCATTGGTTTTCTGGAGAGAGATGCTATGGGACGACTTAATTATCTCTTTTACCTATAAGCTATTTTCTTTGTTTCATCCTTCTTTGTCTTCACCAACAGCACCCACTGGGAAATATCAACAATCATTATTAAAAGACGTGTATTTGCTGCTGGTTTTCTCAGTTGTCTTTATCTGGAGTCCATACTCCAGGCCTTTTCCAGAACTATTCATCATACATGACATTAACAGTTTCATTTGCTCTACTTTTGCAATTCAGTCTTCTGTAGACCAGAGATAATTTGTCTTTTATCCTGAAGAGACTTTTCTCATTCACTCTTTATTTAATTACATTTCTCTAGTTTAAGGAACTTTCCGTTTTGGTATAAGAAAACCTAAGTGAGCATAAAGGAAAATGGTTGTGCTCTTTGCTCTTGTTTTAACTAAATATGCAATAGATATTTGAATAGGAGAGGAAGGTGACATAGTGAGTTATGCTTGGATGGTTGGGTGCTCGGAGTCTGACTAATTGCTGCATTTAACCAGTTGCTGCTTATTCTTTAAACTTCCTGTTCCCATCCTGTCAGAACTAAGTTTTCTGTCAAGATTGTTAGAAACTCGGACAATGCTTTCTCTGCAGCAATGCTGAAGATTTCATGATGCAACAATAGCACTCCTTTTGGGTCTTCTGTGTGAGAGTTTGATAATGTGCCATTATGCCTATTCAAATGGTCTGAAAGTTTTCATAATGAATACAGTGCTGCATCATCCATTGTTTTTTGCTGCAAAGATTGATTGAACCAAGGAAGAGACAATGTTTGACGTCATGTGAGGAGGGAACATGAAATCATCTCCAGTTCCAGTATATTTGGTTAAGAATATAGCAAAAGCAAAAGGAAATTAATGTAATTTTGGCAAGATGGAAAGAGATCACTAGTTCAAGGCCACATAATAAGGATCAATCACAGTTGCTTAGAATGAAAACTGCTACAGCCAAACAGTTTAAGAGGTCTAAAATAAATTCTTAAGCAAGAATAATTTTCTTCACTGGTATTATTTATATATGTAAGCACACAAGGAAACTATATGCTGTAAAATTCAGGCCTGAAAGTTTTCCTTCTGTGGCACTCAGTCTTTGCTATAGACACAGAAAAGCTGTTGGAGCTTTCAGTACTTTTTTTTGTGACAAAAATTTATATTAAAATCAAGATTGTTTCTTTTTCACTACAGAAGAGGACTTTTTTTCCCTGACTGCAAGGTCAGTTAATATCTGTCCTCTCTGGTAAACAGATGGTCCTGTGAATATAGGCTGTTCTTACTCTCTGAGCAGCTGCTGAAGTGAAGATAATGTAATAAATACCATTAAAAAAAGGGGTGGGAAGACACGGATCAAGTGATGATTGAGAATACTTTATATTAAGTAGGTACAAAAGAGCAATGACTACTGTGTAAAATTTTTTCACAGCAAACAGGAATTCTGTGTGCTGGTTATGTTTAATGACAGGCTGGTTAAATGAATTCCAAACTAATAGGAGAAAACTCTAACTGTTTAGACACTTTCTTTGAGACTTACAATTCTATGCTGTGCAACCAGTACCTTGAAGAATGTAATCTCTGCTTGAAAAGAAGTAATGTGTTGCTCTTTAATAAGTTCAGCTTTCATGATGGAAAGCATTTATATTATATGAGATGTATTTCTCTTAAATTAATATATGCTGAATGGCTTTATAGCTCATAAAAGCACGTGTTTTGCTCTATTTCCCTAGTAAATGTCTTTTTAGTGCAAGTTTACAAGCACTTTGAAGGCTTTTGTAAAATAAAACAGGCTTGCAATGAATTAATATTTTTCAAATACAATATGTGGTAGATATCCTTGCATAATAACACTTATTTGACAAATGGTCTTAAAAGATGTTTTAGGTTTCAGTTTTGTTGGGATACTTGTATCACCCTAGTCATTCTGAAATCTTTTTCCGATCCCCAAATAAGTGACTAGTTCTTTTGTGAGTAAAGCTGCCTTGTTTTAGCTGGCCAGACAAATAAAGTGAGGCTGTTGTTCCCATCTTCTAGTCATGGAATCATCAAGCTTGGAAGAGACTTTCAAGATCATTGAGTCCACCTGTTAACCCAGCACCACCATAACCACCCCCGAACCAAGTGCTACCTCCAATCCATTTATTGCTACAGCCACTTTTCTTCTTATTGCTTCTATTAGAGCAAGAAGTACTCATTAGATCTGCTGGGTGGGTACCTTTAAGCCAAAGAGTTTTGCACGGTTTTTCAGCTCTTACTATAAAGCTTTCTATGTGTTCTTTGTCAAGCGACTGCTCTTTTTTTTTTTAACTGGCTGATAATCTAGTTTAGAACTGCTCAGGCCTTGCAGCATTCTACTCTTTTATGCAGAATTGGCAGGTTTGGGCTCTGACAACAGATAAAGGATGATGCGACTGCATTATGTTGGATCAAAATGGTAGATTGCAGTTTTGCATATCTGTAACTTCTACTTAGTCCAGTTTCAGGGTATAGCGTCCCCTGTACTCACATGTTCAAGATACCAGAGAGGAGGCTTCCTCCAATAGGTCTGCAATTTTCTGTCCCCTTTCAATGAAGCTCTATACATAAGTATGGCCTTATGTAAAGTATTCCACATCTGGGTGCTCCCTTAATCCTCATTTATACTCTTGCAACTTTTACTCCTGAGGTCTGGTTGTCCACAACCTATAGCTGTATCATAGGATACCTGTGAGAGAACCTGTAATACTAAACTTTGCTCCTTAGGTGCAGCTTGACTTCTAGATTGTTCACTGTCCCTTTGTCACTGGACTGCAGTGAATTCCCATTCATTCCTCAATAATATTATTCTCAAAGGTGAATAATTCCAAAATTTCTTATGGTAACAACTTCTTTGATGTCTTTACATAAGCAATTTGTAGCTATTCTTTTCTGTGTAAAAGAATTTTCTCTTCTGAAAGAGAGTTTTGCTTAAAGCTTAAGCTTTATTTCTTTTCAAAAGAAATAAAGAAATATTTTCTTTGCAAAACTTGGGGTAAAGATCATTCCAAAATTGTGTTTTGCTATGATGCAGTTTATTCTACTGTGAAATGCTGTAAATCAAGAGACAAGGTGCAATTTATCACAGTGTAGCTTTGGTCTTCATCTTTATTCTGGTGTGTCAGTATTGCAAATTGTAGGTTACTGCCATGTCTGTGTATCCCAGAGCTACATATATCATTCATATCTCTTTGCATCTGATTAAGCATTGCAGGTTTTTTTCACAGCCATTTCATTCCAAGTATCTCTTGTGCAGTACCTTCTTGCCACTGTGGTGTCCCTAAGCCTGGGTATAACCTCTGCTTTTGCAGGCAGAGTACACATAGGCAGTGCTCTCACGTGATAGCTTTTGACACCCAGCAAGTCACTGGAACATTTTGGTAAGCTCAAAATGTCTTTTGTACCACTCAGCTGCACTCTTTCTTCAAATGGCTCTCTCTTTTGAGGTCAAAACATGCACCACAACCCACAGGCTGAATGTGTGCCTCCCTTCCCTTGATGCTGTTGGCTCTTATTGATAGCCCTTGCCTTCCACTGTGCTCTCACTATTCCTCATTCCTCGTTTGTTGTTTCTCCTACATAACCACTTCCCAGCAAGGTCCTTGTGCTTTTGGGCAACACTCTCTCCTCCCTACATCAACAATTGTAATGCAAATTATAATTTCATTGTGGGTTGATTTTTGGTTGGTTGGTTGGTTTTGTTTTTTTTCCCAGGTGGAATCTGCATTGTGCTGTTCAATACTCTTCTAGTATTCGTAGTCAAGCATATATCAAGACTAATAAGGGCTAACGAGATTTGAAAAAAACTTTAAAAGAAAAACCAGAACAAATATGTGGAATTGGTGGGCAGAAACTCTGGTTGTGATCCAAGCAACTCATGTTACTGTTTTATCTGGAAAAAAGTGGCTTCTCAACAACAAATGGGAATATATTTTAATGTTTTATTTTGTATTAATTACTTGCAATATGCTTTTCTGTATTGGGTGCTGTGGGACAACAGTTGCGTACAAGAGACATAGTAGGGTAACTTTTGCAACCAAAACTGTGCGTTTACTTTGACATTCATCTGGCCTTTGTAAAGCAAAAGCTTTCCTGCCACACCATTTTTGGTGTGTTGCCCTCTCACCCTCCTCCACCACATTAGCAACTCCAAGCTTAGCCAGTTATAATGATTTTAAAGACAGTTTATCAGTAAGTGGAAGACTGTACATCTCCTCTGACTTCTGACAAAAGTGGTACTTTCATCTTTGCATGATTGTGTATAATTTATTCATAGGCAACACTTGAATTTTAATCACAGGAGTACTGTGATAAACCTTTTCCAGGGCTTTTATGTAGGACTGAATAGAAGGCCAATTGGCTTAGTTGCAGTGCGTGTCACGTCTCTGCTCCTTCTTTTGTTCTCTGGTTTTTGCATTATATAGTTTCCTCTGCTTGCTTTTATGTAGAAGGGGAATCCTCTGAGACTGGCTGTGTTTGTTTGTCATTACTGAAGCAACTCTTCCCTGATGAAGGAAGCTCTCCATGAGATTTTTTCAGCAAGGACCCTCTGGGCAGTAGACAGCAAGACCTGCTGGGGATGTTTTATGGTTTTCTTTTTAGCTTTCTGGCTGTCTGGGTCTTGCTCAGTCTCAAACTGAAGGTGCAGAGAAAGCATCATGTTTTCTTATTGATAAAACTACATGACTGGTATGCAGAAATCACGTATTGTGGAGGTGAGAGAAGCCACCAGCTGACTGGTTGTCAGTTCTTGTTGTCAAAGAGGGCTAGTGTTGAGTTCTGCCTGATGTCGTGCAGGCTCAGCAGGGACTGGGGATTTCAATATAAGCAATTTACTGAAATAGTCAGTATCATGTCCTGTGTGACCACATTCTGAGGTTGTGTGTGCCTACCTTAGCTTTTCTTATTGCAAAGACCACTGACATCTTGTCTTTGCTGACTTGAATTGGATTTCCATAGTTGCTGGGTTGTGTGGGATCTAGACACATATTTCACATCTGAAATTTGCGAGAAATAGTGCACCATAAGCTTGATTCTTTTTCAGTCAATAGCTTCACAGAACATTTGTAGGTTTGGAAAAGCTATTTAAACCAGACTTTTAGTACTTCGGTGTTAACACAGAAAAGCCAATGTAGTGCTGCAGAACCACACCCCGCGTGGTACTTAGTATGACTTGGGTTTTGCTACTGAATAAGAAGAGACATCCTGGTGCCAGGGTGAAAGGTGGTGGTAAGAGAGCCAGGAACAAAGCACTGTCCTTGCTCTTTCTACGTGAAATGGTCCAAAGATTACCTATTGAAGTTTCCAGGAAGGAAGAAAGATCGTACATTTCCTTTCCTTGTGCCTCCAAAAATAACAAATCGGCAGTAAGCTGCTTTTACTTTGTGGGTGTCATAATATATGGAAGTCAGGAATAGTTTCCTGTCTTCTAATCAAGCTCTATGTTTTCAGTAGGAGTGATTGAGGTTTATTTCAGTTTTGGCAAAGTGGACTTTCTTCTGCCTTGTACCCGCTGAAATAAGTTATCAGTTGGCACTGGACTTACTGACTGTCTTGAGTGTGTATTTCAGGAGCACTGTCTGTTTAACTAGGCAAAAATAAGAAATAAACAGTGTAACTGTTCTTTCCCTCTGCAGAATTGACCCCTGAGGAGAAAGCCATGAAGATTGCCAAAGCTATGCGTAAGCAGTCATCAGAGGTAAAGGAGAAATGGGAGAACCTAAATGCCAGTGCCAGTATCTGGCAGAAGCAAGTGGACAAAGCATTAGAAAAACTGAAAGACCTTCAGTGTGCCATGGATGACCTTGATGCTGATTTGAAGGAGGCTGAAAATGTGAGGAATGGCTGGAAACCTGTAGGAGACTTGCTCATAGATTCATTACCAGATCACATTGAGAAAACTACAGTAAGTGTGGAACTCCAGGAAAATATTTAGCCTCTGTGTGTGTATCAGACCTCTCCATTCTAGTCCCTCTAGTCATATTATATATTTATACACTCTATGCTGAAATTCTCATGTGTGGTGTAAAGTCTTTAAAGATGGTATCTGAGGTCTCAGATGAAGTCCAGTGCTGGGACACATTCACGATGTTGGCTGGGATTGCATACGCACATGGATCTGTTTGGCCATCATGTATAACTTTCTTGTCAGGAAAACATTTAGAGCGTTTTCAATCATACAGAAATATATACATAGTTTTAATTTCTGTTCCTTAACTTCCACAAACTGAACATGTCTACTGCCTATTTTTGTTTGTATGAGTGAATATTTGTATTTGCTTTTACTTTAGCCTGGCTTCTTATCAGGATTATTTTAAACTGAAGAACATGTACTACTCTATAATGTTCTTTTGTCTTGCTGCCTGGGTTCCAGGCCACCCATGCAGGGCTCAGCATCCCAAGGCATGGCTGCTTGTGATGGGTAGTAGTCATCCCCTACTTAACTTCATGGATTGGGTGGGGACCTAGTAATGCAGAGCTCCCCAAGAAGAAAGATCTTCTGATAATTAGCATTAGCCAGAAAAGCTGACTGGAAACAGTGCAGTGTAGTGAGTATCATGGATTCCAGGAGAATGTGTGGGTATGCACATGTGGGTAGAGGAGATTGGCATATTCATTCTTAAGCTTAAACCTGAAAAGCTGTGTTTGTGAAACAGAAGCTTAGTAGTAAGTGCTGAATTTACCTGAAACAGCAAAGCGTTAGAAGGGGGTCATGTACCTGACCTTCCATGCCTTCAGTATAGGATGCTGGTTTTAGAAGAATGAAAGTCCATGGGCTGCAACCTGGTTTCTGTAGATATTCTCTCTATGTATGTGGAGTCTGTGAATTCACAGGGCTGCATTATTTCACATATAGCAGTGTAAGCGTTCTCATTCTCCAAATTATGTTGTTACTTTCAAGGGTAATGGAACTAAAACCTTTAAAACAAAGGCAGTCAAAGCCGAGTTAATATCCAGACTGCTGTTGATTTGAGAAGAGTAATGAATCTCTTCCTGCCTCTTATATTTTAATACAGATACTAAAGCAAGAAATAAGATGCTAATACGGAATTGCTCCTTGTTCTTATGCTAAGAAGTGATTTGTCATATCTTAATGGCTTTTTCTGTAACACGGACTAAAGCAAAGTCTTTCAGATTTTCATTGCTGTGGAAAAACTGTAACATCTGCTGAAGTAATAGGGGCCTACTGGCTGTCCAGAAGCTCAGTGTTTCTTTCTTGGCAGTATGTTCCTTCTGTTCCTTGGCCTGATGAGAGTGATTTTTGAAGGGAGATAAATAATTGAATTCTCCAAAGAAGATACTTTCTTTGCAGTTGTTTTCGGCTTTTTTCATGATGTTTAATCAATCTGTTTACAGGATTGAACGCTTAACTGCTCACAGCAAGAGAGACATTTGATACATCTTTTTAACTGTAACTAAAGCTTGCATCTTTTTTGTCTTAATACTGTATTTAGTTTGATTCGATTCAATAAACCTTTACTTCTTTTTAGTCATTGTAACAGCTTTACTCTCTGGTTCTAATCAGGTAAAACATTGTACTCCTTTTCCTTAGAAGATACATTCCTTCATGCTTTGCTAGTTCAGTAATAGTTCTTAAATTGAATTTTTGTCAGCTGCTTAATACTCGGAAACTATAGCTACTGAACACATTTTTTCTTTAGAACACTTGGCAGGCTGTATGCCGCTGAAGCTCCTAATATAGCATTGTGCATTTCCTTTTGCAAAGAAAAGCTCTAAAACCATACGGCACCACAAAAAATAATAAATGAAATTGTTTTAGGGGCGCAATTTACTTATGGGCATTTCAGTAAGTTTCATACTGTTTTTCCCTGAAGGTGGATATAAGTGATACAATAGAATATTGAAGTGAGTGAACTTTCTTTGCCTGGGACTGGCTTGTGTGGAGTTACTCAGCACAAGCTGCCACACTGGGCAGGTCAGCACCATGTGGAGCTTACAGTGGCTTCTGTGCTGCTCAGATGCTGATTGAACATCAGTGTATGTTTCTTACCCTTTTAGGCTTTTAGAGAAGAAATTGCTCCCATCAACTTAAAAGTTAAAACAGTGAATGATTTGTCCAGCCAGCTGTCTCCTCTTGACCTTTATCCATCCTTAAAGATGTCTCGTCAGCTGGATGATCTTAACATGCGGTGGAAACTTTTACAGGTATTCTTCTGCATATGTGCGGTAGGTGTGTGGGGAGGGATATTTCTCACTCTCTTCTGTTTTCTCAAAAGATGCTTTGTTACTGTTTGTTCATTACTTCTGTCGCTGAGGTGTTATTCTGTTGGTACCAATGCAACAAAAGGAGCTGTCTTTCCTTCTGTAGCTTCGCCAAAAGTTTTTCCTTTCAATCTGTTTCAGCAGTGTATCCACACAGGAAACTGCATTAAACTCTGGGGAATAGCAGGCACTATTGCTGTATGGCTTTTTTGTATGTCTCATAGCAGTAGATTTTACTGCATAAATCTGTGTCACCAAAAACTGGTGTAAATATTGCTGTTGTGTTTCCAGCTTGTGTGAAAGCTGTTTTATTTTGTCTTTGAATGTTCAGTTTCTGTAGGAAATTTGACTTAAAGTGACTTAAGTATTAGTAGAGCTATAACAAGATAAAAGCAATAGCAATATAGCATGAAAAGCCGAACAGGATATGCTGAGAGATGCATATTGCTTAGTTATGATTATTGTGCTTAAATAGTCTGAGAACCATAAATCAATGTGCCTGATTACAGCTGAAACTCATATGTAGTTTCACAGTGAATGATTTAGTGAAGTTTCTTACATCAGTTAAAACTCCATTTATCAAATTCTGAATTTTCTCTCCTTTTTGTGTTTATTTTTGTAGGAAATACTTATCACATCTCTAGTGAGGGTGGTGGGAATGAATTTTCAAAATCTGGGCACCAGTTTCTGGGCCAGCAGTCTTGAATGAGTCAATCCTGAGAGGCAAAGCTGTTATTGTGTCATATCAGACATTTCCTTTCCTAATATCATTTGGTAGTGGGTTTTTTTTCTTGTTTTGTTTGTGTTTTTCTTGTTTTTTGGGGGAGTGGGGTGTTGTGTTCGTCCTCTCAAATTTGGTTAACCAAGCAACCAAAGTACTGCTGGGTGTGCTACAGCAGTGTAAATTAAACTGAGTGGCGTCATGTCAGCCAGTGAAGCAGTATCTTCCAAAATGGTTCCATGCTGGAAAGGCAGCTGTGAGATCAATGCAATCAAACTGAGACCTGCTGACTGTGGGAATTTGGACAGCAGGAGGGTTGGGAGGAGGTCAGAAACTTCAGCAGTTGGCTGTGGTCACCATGAAACCACTGTTGTTCGTTATTGATCTACACTTCTCACACAAGAACGCTGCAAGATATGAACATGATTTTCATTAAGCAGATGAGAGAAAAAAATGTAGCCTTAAATAGGTGGATGTCAAATAATTGCTGTGTCACATAAATTGATTTCACTAAAAGGACTGTAAACGAGTGATTTTCTTCTCATGACCCATGCAATGTAGATTTTTGAGTATGTGTGTGTTTATGTGTAGGTGTCTGTAGAGGATCGCCTTAAACAGTTACAGGAGGCACACCGAGATTTTGGACCTGCATCACAGCATTTTCTTTCCAGTAAGTTCCTTGAATTTATAGATACATGTAACATATGATGGCCTTCTCAAACACTGACTGATCTTTACTCCAGGTTTCCCAATGTTTGAGAAAGTTTCTCTTCCATGATATTATCTACCTCCTTGTTTTTGTAGGGGTGTCTCATCTTCATAACTTCGCTGACATTGTGACTACTGTGCTTCCCACTCTATCTTTCTGAGATGGTTGTGCCCTCATTGCTTTATTCTTTGTCCTCTGCTGCAGCGCCTGACCAGTGACTGCTCCAGAATCTTTGCATGTTCGTGACCACATCTTTTCATCTTTTGCCAACTCTTTCTTCCATTTCCTTTTGCTTCCACACTTGCTGGGATGGCACAAAGGAAGAGCTGCCTGGATTTTTTTTTTTTTTTTTTAAATGAAAGACTTCATGTCATACATTGCTGGAACTTCAAGCAAAGGGCTTGGAAAAGCATCACTTCCTCAGGACCTATCCTTGCATCTTTTAAATAAACATTTTAGAAGTGTAAACCTATAATCTCACATACACTAAGAGGGCAAAAGCAGATTTGATATAGTTGTGACACATAGGTAGGTTGTGGTATCAAAGTCCATGTTGGTTTCCTGATGTTCCAACCTACCTGCCATCATGAGAGCTAATGAGACAGAATTTTAACCCAGTCTCCTCTCCAGTTTTTAACTGAGATTCTATAATAAAGATAACATTATTGCAGAAGTTGAGAAGTCAGCATAAAAATGAGCAGCTCTTTCCCAGAGATTCTGAAGTAGTGTATGTCACTGTATAGCTAAACCACTAATATAATTTAAACCACTAGATAAATCTTGATTTTTTTTTTCTTGACTTATGTGACAACGATGTTCTTATTTTAAATTGACAGTTAGTTTTTCAGTAAACCAGATCCAGTGTATATAAAATATTACAGCTGTTATGCCAACCAGCAATTCCTGGAGCCATTTTGTCCTGTTTTTAAACTGACAGATCAAGCAAACAACTTTAAAAGTATATGATTTATTTCTTTTTTAAAGCCATATTAGAAATATTGCATACTGTCACCACAGTGGTTTTGTAGCTCTTGTAGTCTCAAACTTGTAACACGGACAGTACACCTATATAATAATTTGTTAATAAGACTATAGCTAGAGTGCTACCTTTGGCACTGCTGAAGAATGCCAGATGAACTGTTCAAGAGACTAGTCAGTCTAGTCTCTGTAAATAAAACAGGTTAGGAAGCAATGTAGAAGAAGTTCTCAGACTCTAGCTCTCTTATTCTAGTTGAGGGAGAATCAGTGGAAGAGTCCTCATGTAAAACTTGCCAGGAAAGGTTGCCTGGTTTTGTTTGTCTTGGCCCGGATCATTTCCTTGAATTGGCTTACAGCATGCCACAATAAAACACCATGTTCACAAGTCTGAGTGGTGAACTGGCTTTGTTGCTGGTTAAAACACTCATAGGATTATGTCCACAGAGATTATGCAGTGCCTTATCAGCATTCCTCAGCTGTGTTTAGGGAATATTCTTCAGGCTTAAAGAGACATTCAGTTTATGTTACATACCAAAGTAAAAAAGGGAAATTTTCCAGTATGCATGTTGGTAGCTACCACAAAGAATTACAGTTAAGTAACACAGTTTTGGAAAAACAAATAATATGTAGTCATCCATTTAAACCCTTTGTTAAAAACAACCTCTTTCCCCACAGCAACTACAACTAAAGCTTCTTTAAAAAAAAAAAAAAAACAAAACCAAGGAAAAAAACCAAAAAAACAACAACAAAAACAAAAAAAAAAAAAGAAAACCAAACAAAAAATTCCCCAAACCAAAAAAACCAGCCCAAACTTTTTTTAGCACTTTAGGTAGACAGAATTAAAGAACTTATACCTACAGCTTTATATAGTGTCTGTTAAATGTAAGTCAGGGACAGTAACTTCAAAAGTAAAATAATAATTAAAAAATCATTAAATCTGGAAAGTTGAAGACTTTATCCTGACAGGTTGAAAGACTGTGTATTCTAAATCAAAGTTTTCAAACCTTTTTAGCAGCGATAAGTGACTTCTAACTGTGAGGAACAAGTAGAGTAGTAGTCTGAATAAAACAATCTCAAAACTCCTAAAACTGAGATTGATTATATATGTATGTCTTGTGCAAATCTCCATTTCCAAAGATGCACTTCTATCTTAGAGGACAGGTTTTTATCTGTGCTTATCTGACAGCAGCTGTTTTCAATTTACCTCACCTACAAGTTACTCTTCCTCCAAATACTAACAAGGAACCACAACTTGCCATCATACCATTTTCAACTGACTAGATCCCAGCTGTCATTTAATCAGGAACTTTTGCTAGCAAGACACCTATTTCTGCCTGTTCATCAGATTCATAGAATGATAGAATAGCCCTCTTTGAAAGGGACCGACCTCAAAAGATCATGTAATCCAACCTTTCATGGAAAAGGGAGCCTAGGTGAGATTATCCAGCACCCTGGTTCCAGCCCTGTTAGTCCAGTGATTTCATCTCTGCAGTGGCTAGAAATGTTTCGTTTCTGAAGAGACACAGTGCAGCATTTGATACTACTACTATTTGACTTCTTGGAACACCAAGTGCATGGATTCATGCAGACCATCATGATTAAAAAGCTTCAAAATACTTTTGAAGACTAACAAACAATATATTTGCCCTTCATAGAATGTTCTGCGTTATGAGTCTGAGGTAAAGCTGTATTAGTAGGCCACTGCAATCTATGATCCCTCTTTTTGCAGAGCTATTTTTCCCCTCCCTTCACTGGGAGGCAGAATTTGGTTGATTTGCTTTTTAGTGCTTTTGAGATGGAAGGTAAGCACTTTTCAAGTTAATTACTGATCAGTAAATTTTACACATCCCTAAAACAGATAAAGGTGAACAATCCTTATAATCCATTATTCTTTGCAAAAAGATCACTGTTGCTGTCTCCTGTCTTTAGAAATAGTAACTTGTTTTTTCTATAATTAATTTATTTTCCAAGGCTGATGATCCACTACTCTCTGTTATGTTTCTTGTATGCTTTCTAAGATGAATCCATGAACATCCACAGAGCACTGACTCCACATGTTCCCTAACAAACAGCTTATGTCTCCAGTGGCCTGCTCACAGTATCTCTCAGCCATACTAATATCTGCAGGTCTGCTAGTGAATGCCAAATTGATAACTAATATGTTCAGTTTTCATCACTGATTTTAAAAAAAAAAATGGTAATCTCATTTTCCAGACTTCCATACAGCAGAGAGCTGGCAATGCTTTACAAGAGTTGTTCCCAAATAAATAGAACATTACTTGTTCCATAATAATTAGTAATTTAGTTGATTACATTGTTTAGTTCATTTTTATGTCAGTGCAGAATATCTATATCTGTTGTAGCAAATAAATTGTATTTCAGCAAATTCTTACTTAGCTGACATAATTAATGTACTAGAACAGGAGCCACTATAGGTGCCAAATTGCAGCACTAGAGAATGAAACTTCAAAGCTGATGGCCACTTTCACGTATCTGGTCGACTTTACCTGGTTTTTTCCAGATTTATGAAGGCTTAAGGCTTATTTTTTAGGTAGCTATGTCTATTTGAGCATTTAGCCTTTACTGTGTTTTTTCTTTACCTACCTCTTTATTGCAAATGTCATCATCTTCTTCAAATAAAGAAGATGGAATTTTCTCTATTTTTTTTCCAGTAGAGAATGTGGTTTACTTTATTCTTTTAATTTCCCAAATAATCTTCCTAGTTAGTCTGTCTTTCCATACATGAATGTTTCTTAAATTATAAACCATGACATTTTGTGTGCTTTAGGACGAGGTCACAGCCATGAAACCCCTCTGGGAACAGCCAGCTGGTAGCAGGGAAAGGCCCACCTCTGTCTGTAGCTGCAACAGCCCATGGGGCTTACACAGCTTGTAAGGCTTCACTGAAGTTTTGAGAGGTCTTAAGGGAAGAGGAGAGAGTTACTTTTGAGTGGATTTTTTTTCCCAAAGAGGAATGGATCCTAAAGTGGGCCACGCTTGCAGAAGATTACATTAATTGAAGTTTAATTACTTGAGATCCAGTGTGGATCAAAGCTGTGTCTCCTTTTACCAAGATTCCAAAGAGGGACATCCAGACCCAAGAGCAGGCACTCTGTGTCAGAAGCACTGACAGATGTGTGCAATGTGAATTCTTCTCATTGTGATGATTGCTTAATCCTACCTGTTCTTTCAGTCTTGCTTCTGCAGGGAATCTAGTGCAATGCTAAAACTCTAATTACCCAGGCACTAGTCTGGTAACTTCTGATATGTGTACCTATGGTTTTTCAGTAAATAGCTATTTTTAAGCTGAGCACCAGCAGTCCTGTTGGCTCAAACACTTTTTACCTTTTATCCCCTGGGATGTTTAGATCAGCAGAGTTGTAGTGTTGTGTATGACTTCATGCCTTTTTCAACTCAGTGTGCAGAAGGCTTCCTGATATTGTGGATGATGCCTGATTTGCATAAATTCTGCAAAGATTACAGTTCTTTAGCAAGGAGTGCAAAGACAGGTTTTAATTCATTTTTTCTTGGCCATACAGTGCTAATATTAATTTGAGTTGCAAATAGGAACTAAGGGTTGTAACTAATAAAAATAAGGCTGGTAATTCTTCTTCTTGTTCTGTTGTAGAACATTATTTATAGTAGTGGAATCATTTATTTTAAAAGCATAAACTGAATAATCCTATAGAGGTAGGAAAACAAGTGTCTGCAGTTTCCCTAAATGGGTAGCTTGCTTGCTCAGAATTTATCATCCTTCTTTGAAGTAGAATCATCACATTTGTTTTATTTCCAGCATCATCAAATAAATGCCCGTAATCATCCTGATAGATTGCCATAATTTTCTTCTGCTGCTTTTCTAATTACTGAAAATAGTCTAGGAAATTTTAATTGTTTCCATTTAATTTATTACAACCATATTAATTGTAAAATAAATAAAAGATAGTTAGATTTTTTAATATGACAGCTGCTTTCTTATAACAACCTTCTCTTTATTTCCTCAGCCTCAGTACAGTTTCCATGGCAGAGATCTGTTTCGCATAACAAAGTGCCCTATTATATCAAGTAAGTTTGCCTTGATTCTTTTTTTCTTAAGCATAACAGAGGGTCCTATCACCATAACCTAACAAAAAAACGTAGGTACTAAGTAGTTGCTAGAAATGGTATCAAGAGTTTCTCTACATAGAGTTATGCTGCCTATACTATAAAGTTATGTTTATTGCTTTGCATGCTGTATAACTTAGAAATATGTAAAAAGAAGGCAACGATAAACCTGAAATTAAAAACCTCCCTCAGGTAAGAAACAGCAGAGGCACTCCAGTGTAATACATTGTCAGTGTTCAAACTGGATTTGTTCTTAGGTGTGTGGCTCATTCAGAGTATAAACTGTAGAGGGAAAAAAACGGAATAAATAATGTATTTAAAATTACAAAGTTTATAACCTAGAGCAGAACAGTGGTGACTAATACCTATTGAGCCCATTCATCATTTTGTGCAAAATTCCTTTGGCAATAGACATGCCTCGCCTTGACTACCCTTTTGTCATCTTCTTTACTTGATGGGAGTTTTTATTGTGCTTGATATTAAGGTAAATTTTACACTGATGTAAATATTTACAAAAATTTCACAAATGCTTTGATTACCAAGAGGAATGGTTGAGATACTTGTTTCAAAAATAATAAGGAATACCTAAGTTACAGAGGTGTGGAGATCTTGAGATGTTCTACTCAGAGCAGTCCCTAACTTTGCTTTTCTACTCTACCAGTGTTTATTTTGTTTGCCAGTACTTTTAAGGTCAAAGATTGCAGCTTTGAGAGGAGGATAGGTCTTTGCCAGAGAGGTGAATGAAATTTTAAGAAGGTATAGTGTATAAGAGAGACCCGGAGTAGATCATTTTAGGCTGAAGGAAATCTGTGTTAAAATGTTACCAGTTTGGTTTGGGAAAGGAGTAGGGTTTTTAAGTCTGTAGGATGACTGTGAATTGGACCTGAAGATAGTTCATTTTAAAAGAATGTGAGGATTTTTTACTGTTGCGTGTTGCTCATAGCTCGGAGAGCCACATTTTGTGCTTCAAACAATTTACGAGTACTTGAGAGCTTTGAAAAGCAGGTAGCAATAAATCTATGTTGATCAAACCTGTTAGCATTCTTGAGATGTCACAGCTGTTTTTAAACTGTCACATGAAGATTAATTTCTTTAAAGGGTCTGTGTAGGTAACCAGAAAAAGCAAAAACCTGCTTTGAACATCCTTGAATTCTCTATAAAAGCATTTGTGCTTCTGCTCAAAAGTTTTGCAAGGGGCAGCAAGAACTGTGACACGCTGGAGAAGAGGTTCCTGCCGCCCTCCCAAGTGGAAGAGGAGAGGGCAGAAGTTGGATGTGGAGGCACACTCACTGTTCACACTCAGGCAGAAGTGCTGTTAAAATGATCATACCTGCAGCAGTAATTCAAGGAAAATGCTGATGTGGCAAACTACAGAAAGGAAGAGAAAAACTACCCTAAACCCGTCATTTTTTCTTGTGGGTATGTCCTTAGTGGACACTGAAAGATTCATCTTCCTGTTCTACCTTATCAGAGTCAATAGCTGGATCTGGGGGCATGAGTTGGCCTCAGGGGGTTCTGTGGAGCTCACCAGTACATTCAGAGTTAGGAACAGATGGAACAAACTAAGATGTACCTTCTGATCTGTGCTGAGCAAGGCAAAGATTTTAAACCTGAATATTTCATATGCATGTCTTTGTTTTTCTTACCTAATACATTCTTCTAAGTTTCTGAGGATCTCTCTTACCCTACCTCAGTCAAAGTTCGGTTTTTGAGAAGTCTTTATTTTTTTCTTTTTTTTCATTGCTGGTTCAGAAGAAAGTCTTTCCAGTATGGGCTTTAGGTGCAATCCTTCAAGCACACCAGTTGGTGGCAAAGTATCCCCTGGTACAGTGGCCTTGCTCTTATAGTAGTGTGTTGGCAGCCCTAGAGCTAGACTGTGGAATGAAGCCAGTCGGGGCTCAGAAACAAACCCCAACATCTCTTAGAAATTGTTTTTAATGGTCTTGCACAGAAAGTTTAACAAGGGGGCAGAAGTGTAGGGCAAGTTCTTTGAGGGTTGAGGTCTTTGTAGTAGCAGAGACCACTGTTTTATTTTCAGGATGGCTTTAATGAAGTCGACAGAATTAACTACTGTGCCTCAAATAATACTTTTCCGGTAATCTTACCCTACTTTCAACATGATATATGCTGCTGAAGCAATGTCTTGATTCTTGTGTCTTGAAAAAGAATGATGGTACATGTAACTGGTAGGATTTATTTATTTTAAAAAGCTTGAGGATTTCAGAAGCTTCGCAGTCTGGAAAGCAGACTGACCTTGGCAGTTTCCTACATTTTTTATTTCTTACTTATCTAAACTTCATTGTTTTCAGCAGCATCTAGATAAATCAGAGAGTTGTGGAAGATAAAGCAGAAAATAGCTGATTCTGAACTTCATTTGCTTTGTTATGATCGGGCTGGAGAGTACTCTTGGCTTTAAATACCCTTTTAAATCTTTGTTACTTAATTTCAGACACAGTTTAAAGAAGAGAGAAAAACAATACTGACAAGAAAAACTTACTTGTTTGGAATGATTACATGAGTAAGACAATTCAAGAGAGCAGTCAATAAGATTTAATGTTGGGTTTTTATATAGAAAGAAAAGCTAGGAAAGAGGGAGAAACTGACTTAATTTTCTTTTTTTTTAAATTATACTAACATCTTTCAATGACTTGCCTTTGATGTAAAACACAGCATGAGTAGAAGGAACAGTTGCAATAAGTCTCAAAACTTTTATCATTTGAGAGCAACCGACTATATTTGCCGGATGACTTCTATGTTCAGAGGGAAGATTTAAGATACCAGTTGTTCATTTTATGGTATAGCAGAACACAGATAATAAAAGTACGATCCAATGATTTTGTGCTTCAAACAATTGAGGCTGAAAAATGAGAAGTTTTAAAAATTAATTCTGAAAGGGAAATAAATGCTAATTGAAATCAGGTTACTTAAATTCTGAATAAGATCACTTTTTTTAGACAACCATGAATTCATTCCTTTACTTCATTTGATAGCTTTTTGTAAGTGTCCTTGAATGTAAAATATTCAGAAAGTGACATAGCTGCAAATGATGATGTTGTACCTCTGTTGAGTATCTGGGAAAAATAAGAGAAATAACCAACTGCACTCTGCAACTTTATTGAACACAGAATGTAGTTTAAAAAAATTGGGGAACTGCACCTAAGAAGGCAGGAGAAAGTGTTTTAGGTAGCAATTAATCTGTAAGGAGAATGTCAAAATTATGTAAGATGTCTGTATTTTCAGATAAGAAGCACTTTGGTTCCTGACACCAGAGGTATCTTGTGTTTACATGAGTGGAGAGAAGTGGCTCAGTAGAAGGTCTTTGGTGTGGTGACTTTGGAGTCCAGTTTGTTCTCCCCATCCCATTTACTAACAGTTGGCACATCTGCCCTTTCTGGGGGTGTATTTAATCAGGTAATGAAGCACAGGAAAGGTCAAAAAGCCAGTGTACAACCTCCTCTGCTCTATAAGTTCAGACAGAGGCAGTCTGGCTTGGAGCATTTTGGAAAGGATCAACTATCCTGCTTAGCTGGAAGAAGGATTTATAATTCATTTGGCCCAGGTGTATGTCTCCTGGGCTATGGTGGATTTTTGATAGAAATGAACTCACACACATGATTTACCCTGTCACTTTTCTTCTCTTGAATTGTCTTACTATCTAAGTCAGATTTGTGAAATACTGCTGCCTCTGTTGATGTGATTTTATTTAATCCTTTTTGCATCCTGTTTGATTTTTTTTAATGCCAGTTATAGAATATTTTGTATTTCTGTAGTCTGTGTCTTCTATGTCACAGTAAAATTCAATGAAAACCTTGATCTGTAAAATCCTGGGACTGCTGGAAAAAAAAAAGGCATAGTCTTTCATACTTTTTAAATTGAACTAATGAGCATATGGAGGGGAATACAACAGAGAAGGCACAGTATTTATTAGTGCACTTTACGTAATAAGAGTGTGAAGTTAGGATAAAAGGTTTGGCAAACTTGCCATTGAATACATTTTTCATAGGTTGGTTTGTAAAGGTTTGAGATTTAATAGGGAAAAATTTCTGTTGTTGTTTGTTTATAACTATTTGAATCATACAAATAAGACATCCTTGGCCTCTGTAACAGTAAATGAAAGAAATAAGGCCTATTTTACATAGCGTTTCAATAAAAATATTCTAAAGGGAAACAGAATAATAAATGACACACTATGATCATTAAACATCCATGAGGGAAACATGACGAATATGCAGAAAGCATAATTGCCCTAACATTTCTCACTGTTTTTCTTTTAAGTATAAATTAAGTGTTCTTCGGCCATGTACCTTTCAGTGCTATAAATTATTAGATATTTGTGCTGTGCAGAAGAAACAAAAGGGTAATACAGAAGAGGTCGCAGTGAGTTTAATCTCATGCAGGGCATTACATAGGGAGAACAATTTCTTGTTGCAACCATTAAATTGATCGATATCAAACGCCATAGTTGCCGTGGTTACTTTTCTGTAATCCTGCAAAGTGGCTGGCATCACCAGCATCTTAGAAATCCTATTTTATCACCTCCTATATTGTGTTCAGCTTTGTGGGGGACTGGAATAAAATGTTTTCTGCTTCACCATTTTTTAAGGCTCTTCAGAAAGTCTTTCCTGATGTTTGGTTTATGCCTTTATGGGGGAGAGGGAGAGAACTAATGGAACAGAGAAAAAAAAATTCTTATTTTAATTTTATCCATAATCTCATTCTTATAAGTATTAGGTGTTTCCCTTAGAAGGAAAAACAAAATCTAATTTACAGAAGGAGGTAATACAGGTTTGAGAGTTTCTTCAATTACCAGTTCCTCGTTTTCAATTCAAGTAATGCAGTAGCACATTTCTCTGAAGTGATTTCAAAATATCTGCATATAAATTGTTCTAGCAACTTCTAAGGTGCAATACCCTTGTGATGCATTATGCCACCTCTTTTCACCACAAAACAGTATTTTCTAATGGGCTTAAAAAAAAAAAAAAAAGAAAAGAAGAAAATATGCAGTATCTAGATAAAACACCATGACATAAAGTGGGGCTGTTATGCCATTTGAAATTTGGCAAGGGTAGCAAAGTCAGAGTTCTGAGTGCTGTTGATTCATTAGTGATCCGCAAAGATTCTGATTTTGGGTAATGTTTTGTGCAAATGACTACAGGAACAGAAAGGTACGTAACATCATGCCAGAGTGCTGTTTCTTGTGGTGTTGGCCAGTGATTATCAACAGAGGCCTTGTCCATGGTAAGAAATTATAAAAAAGACCCACAAACCTGTCTCTAGTTTTCTTTCTTGTACAAAAACAGCTGAAAAAGAGTAAATGGATTTTTTTTTTTTCCCCCACAACTCCAGGGGCATCTTGAAACACCTGGAGATGTAGAACTTAATCCATTCATTTCAACAGGACTGTTCTTTTATTTTCTAAAGAGCATAAATTAAATTACATGCTAACAGTTTCTTAGCTTTTTATTTACAATCAGGAAGTGTTTTTAAAATGGATTATCTTTGCCAATTATAATTAGAAAGCTGCCGGCAAACATAATGGATAAGAAACAGATTGTAAGGGCAAATGTTTGTCTACGCTGTAGAGCACTTCATTAATGTGGGGGGGGGTTTGTAGTTTGGAGTATTTGATGGTTATCATGTTTTTTAGTTAGTGAAATTTACACAAATGCATTTAGACTTTTTAAACTACACTGCTTTGACAGGTAATATATTCATTTATGCATGTTTTGCTGTGTGTCACATTGGGTCCATAAGTTTGGCAGGAGAGATTTAGAAGACTCATATTCTGAGTAACTCATTCTTTTTACAGTAACAAAAAAAACCCCTGCCTCTCAGTGAAATGCTTTTAATTCTTCCCTGACTAAATCACGAGGAAAGATGTAATATGTTCTTACCACTTGGGTTACTGCCCTGTAGAGGAGCTCACTTCTGTAATAACAGAAATCCCTCCTTATGCCACCCACTGAACAGAATGAAATCTAGTAACCAGGGCTCCTGTACACCTTGAAAAATTATTTTTTTTTGTGCCCCTACAAGCGAGATGAATAATGAGCCCAATTGTTGTTCACCTTCAATCAAAGTTAATATCACCTCACTCTACGAGTAGTTCTTGACATTAGCAGGGTACTTGCAAGAGAAGGTGCTCCTTGGCATAATCATCACTGTGACTTGGTACAGAAGTGCCGTGGTAGTTGTAACAGAGAGGGAAGACTCTGCAGGTTTCTCTGCTCTTGGTTAAGTGCTTGTTTTGAATCTTTTCGGTTCAGTGAGATGATTTTTTATAGCTCTTATTAAATTTACAATCATGTTGGTTTTTTTTTTCCCCATGGCTCTGTCCAGAGTAGTCTGGCTTTGGTGCCTAAATGAAACCTACCCATGGAATATATTTGGTGGTGGTAGCAGCACTGCCCGTGACAGTGAAGCTGCTGCCTCCCGTGACCTGAACAGACTGTTGAGCTGGTGATTCATTCACTCTGAGCCTATTCCTCTACTCTGTGAGATCCTTGTAAAGAATTGCTTGGCTGTTACCAATGGTTTCTTGCTAGGTGTTTTGGAATTAGGCTGGCACAGTCATGTTCACCCTCTGTAGTCACTTAGCAGCTGTCAGGTAGTACTGACTTCAAGGTAATTGTGGAAGGGATTCTCTCTCGCCCTTTTTCAGTTTCAGCAGATGATGTTCACTTGGTCTCCTTTGTCACATTCTCAAATTCTGTGTGGAATAGAAAGAAACTGAGTGATAAGTTGTAAAAGCCTGTTGGTCTTTATGCAATCTGGCACAAATGTATTTGTTTTGCAAATAAAATAGAAACATAAAAATATTTTATGGTCATTATTTTATTAGGCATAAATTTAATGTTTTGTGTTTTTCTGTAAAGAGAAAACTGCAATAAATAGAGAAACAAGATTACAGTGCAGGATACAGAGGTTTTTAATATCTCATTCACTTTTTCCGCTTCCTGTTAAGTAAACACAAAATTTTTAAAAAGGGTGGTTTTTTTGTATGGCATGTTGTCACTATTAAAGTGATTTTAGCTACAACTGTAGTGAAACTCTGTATTTAAAGTAAGCAATTTCAATAATGAAACTGTTGTTTGTTCTTAATTCTTGGAAACTTGATTTAAGGGATAAAGTTTGATTAGTAAAATCAGTACTTATGCATTGCATATGGGTTTATAAATTACTTAGAAGCTGGAATCTAAATTGCAATTAACTATACCCACATCCTAACTATTTAGTAACTAATAGTATTTAACTATTTTTTCTTCTTTTTTTTTTTTAATAATTAAAAGAAAAAAGAAAGAGAAAAGGTCTCTGGACCTAGCTGAATAACCTTTGCACTTCTGCTGCGCCTCTCAGGAATATCCTTACAGCACCCCACTAGTCAGAAATATATTTGTTCATGAAATCTATTTTCTAATGCCAGAAAATAGGGAAATAAAGGCTGCGATTCAACAAAGTCCCTATAATCACGGCTAGTTTTGACATCATAGTTTGTAAGGCAGCTAACAGGACTTGACTCAGCTAAATTGCATGTAGTTTATATGCAGTGTTTGCATTAATATTCCAACATTTAAAAGAGAAGGAAATGTATTTCTATGTATACATGTATGTACAGCTTCCCTCACAGTACTGCCACCTACCTTTACTTTTAACATAAAAGTTTGACAGTGTTTTAATTAAGGCTTTATTTTTCTGAGAATATCCTAAGAAATCCTTTTCACTTATGATCCTGACTGTAAAATCACCACTTGTTTTGGGGTTTCTTGTTTTGTTTTGGGGCATGACTTTTGAAGGTGGCTTCTTGGGGAAGTTGAGTTAAAGCAATGTCCTTAAAACAAGCTTTATTAAACTGATCACATATTGTATCCATTTCTGTGGGCAGTTGCAATAGGTTTAGTCAACAATTCTAAATGAGCAGCATGATATTTGTGGCATCCTGTTAGCATGATAGTGCAGACATTTGGCAGCTTCAGGAGTAGCTTTGAGATTATTAAATAAGCTGAGCAGTATGAACCATTATATTGTATTTTCTGTTCCTATTTACTTCAGTATTTACTGAAGCTGTATATATTCTGTTTTCTAATATACTGTAGTCTTTTGACACCAGGGTGAAAATGCTGGACAGTCACCTGCCTTTACCATGGCAAAGCATAAAATCTAGATATATTCTTTCTTGTTGCTGGCTTCATGATGATTTATTGGTGTGCCTTTTCCAGGAAAATGATTGTCAAGCTACTTGTTTTTGAAATTACTTTCCTGGATAAGGATAAGAATAGTGATGTTTTAGAAGTCTTTCTAAAAGTGCAAACCCACTGATTTACTGGCGTGCATTAGCTTTGGAGTTCAGCATTACCAGAGCCTCGACCACCTTATTGGAAATTTGAAACATGAATGGAATTCATGTCATAATGATATCAAAATGAAATCAAATAAAAGCTTCTATTCAGCAAAATGCGTTCAGATGTAAAGATGTATTTTAGTGTTTTCTTCTGAATTGAGAAGAGTTTACTATAGTATTTTGGAGCCAACCACGGTCTGATAGAAGTTGTTTTGATTATTGTCTATAGCTGTCTTATTTAAATGTAGTCACATGCAGGGCTTCTCCTTCCTTTCAGTCAGCTACTAGGGAGTAATCACAAAGAGGGAAAAGAAGATTTGTACCTACTCTATTAATAGGAAGTACATATTTTGCTTGTGAACTTCCATGAAAAACACCTCACAAAGTTGTGATGGTGCCAGATAGATGAATGAGATCCATGGCAGAGTATGAAGCATGATGATGGGGAGAAGCTGTCTCTGAATACCTAGACTAGACTCAAAGCTGGAAGGGTTATCCTGGTGTATGGCCTGTAAAATGAGGATTATGTCCCATGTACAGAGACCCATTTCATGCACTTTCCAGTGGTGTATGTTTGAGGCTGATGCATACACTAAAGGGTCCTCTGCCCTTACTTTGTTAGGAGCTTGCCTTCCCTTACGGTACATGTCCTCTCTCTGCAGTTCATCGGAGCAAGGACTTTCTATCCAATTTTTTGTACCACCTAGTATAAAAGGGTTCATTCTTGGTTAGTTTCTCAATTAAAAAATAAACAGTGATGATAAATTACTGTGCACCTACTGAGGTACAGCCATTTATATAATAGCAAATGATGATACAGTCCACTACGTTTAAATGGCATTTAAAGTCATTATTTATAACCAAGTATCTGTCTATGTAGGAAAAAATATTGGTACATTTACAATTTTTAAGTTGAAACAAAGGTGAAATACTTAGTGTTCTCTGATCATTGCTGTTAAATTTGCTAACATAGCATAATTTCATTTTCATTAACTTTTAAAGGGAATCCTATGATCCTTTTAATGAGACTTCTCTGATTAATTACCTTGCAAATCTAATTCAAATGTAAATACTTTGTGAGACAAGAATGTGCAGTCATTCCAGCAGTTAATATTGATAAATACTAGAAAAGTGTGGCTCGTAGAAGGGAATTGGAGATTTCAGTGGACTTGACATAATACATGTTTTGACCTCTATGGCAGCCTGCTTGAAACCCTGATAAATTGAAAGAGCAACACTATAAACAGTGGGTTAAGGGATGCAGCCTATTGAATCTCTGTTCTGTGAACAGCAGTGTAGAGCACACCCCCTAAATCAAGATACTTATTGATTGGTTGTGTGAACAGTGATCAGGCTTCCCACTGGACTCCATGGTCTTGAAGGTCCTTTCCAACCTAAATGATCATGTTACATGTTAAATAAACGTTACAGGTAAAGCTTAAAGTAATTGTCCGTTCTGATACGTGTGCTCAGATATGCAAAGAAGATTGAAATAAAACCTCAATACTTTTAAATTGTTTTTGCAACTGTATTTATTGTTTTACAGCACAGGAAATTTTTTATTTTACCTTATTCGTGTACCTCTTAGCTGCAGGGTCAGAGTCCTGCTATTACCGTAACAGAATCAAAAGTAAATGTTGTTAAATATGGATTGGCTATTGTCTGACTAACTTTGTGATTATAAAATCAAGGAGCTGGGTGGTACAGATCATGCATTTTAATTAGAGCAGAAGGATTTCTTGCCACTTAAATGCAGAAAATCAGAATATCTTTAAGGTTTTATTCTTTGGAAGTGCATATGTGTATTTCCTGAAACTTTGATTGCGTTGTTCCTTTGTAGCCATGAGACACAGACAACTTGTTGGGATCATCCTAAAATGACTGATCTCTTCCAGTCCTTAGGTGAGTGCATTCATTAAAACATTGTGATTTTTATTCCATGAGTAAAAGCTGCATTTGGATACTGACCATGCTTGAGTTCCCATGAACTGAGTATAACAGCATTTCCCACTTTGTGATGAGACACACTTTGCCCAAAACCTACTGCCTTGGTCACACTGTGTATTGTCTTTTGGTAATATTAATTCTGAACCATATACTCTGACTGTATGCTTTAATGCAGTACCTTTTTTTTTCTTTAAACTTCACAAGGATTTGTTCAGTACTCTCTGGACAATTTAAACCAGGGTGCTGGTCTGCAAGGAACTAATTTTGGTAGTAATTAGAGCAGCTACCTTTTCAGTAAAAGATAAACTGTATTATGAGTTGTTCAACTAGTTCAACATGCCCTGATAGCATCAACATTTACTGTGAAATCTCCCGTTCTAAGGAGAGGAAGGGTAAAAATGCTGTTAAATGAGGAAAAAATGTACCAATCTGTTTCTAAAACAGAGCTTACAGCTATGTGACTGTAAAGCCTGGTTTACAAAGTCATGGCATATAAATTATAGCTTAAACCATTTTTTCTGTTACTGTGACATTTGCTGCCCTGTGTTTCCTGTATGTTATCTGATGGAGTTATAAATGATTTGCGAAACTTACTGTATTTGAGCAATTGTCTGGGAACTATGTACCAGTGCATAATACATATGTAAAACTCTCCTGTGTGTATATGTATTACGTGTGCCAAGATAGTGTCAGCATTTCTGGAGGGCCACTCTCTTTAAGGTCCTGGACTGTCAGAATCAGGAGGCTTTCCCTAAAGGTGGATTGGACTGAGGTCTCAACTTGTCAGGTCTTTTGATTTGTTCTGATATCTTCTATTAATTCATTACAGAGAACAGAAGGAATATCAGACTTTTTCCAAAATATGAAGATTTGTACATAAAGGAAAGGTGTGGGCTCTATTTTTAGGGCCACTCATGTTTTTGTGTTCTGCTGTTTCAGCTGACTTGAACAACGTGCGCTTCTCCGCCTACCGCACGGCCATCAAAATCCGGAGACTGCAGAAAGCACTATGCTGTGAGTTGGGCCTTTGAGGAAAATTGTTTCTCTACAGTACTTGGGGAAGGGAGGGTCAGCTTTCAGTCTAACAACATTAACAGTGGACCAGAGTCATCCTTGACACACTGTCAACCAAAAAAATGGCAAGAAGAATTGCTAACAGTAGGTGTCATTATTGCGAATAAATAAAATAAATTAATAAAAAAGGTGCAGCAGGTAAGTTGAAATGGTATTCCCAATAAGAATTGTTTGTATCTCCAATTTTCTGTTCTGCAAGTATTATTTATATTGGTAGGTATTTAAAAAGCATTTCCTATTATATCACAATTAAGGCTTAATTCAGCAGCAAGTTGCATGATTACCATGTTCATTCAAAATTTAGCAGCCTCAGAAGTGATAGATCATGAGATCTTGTCCTGGCCTCTGGACTTGGGACTTCAAGTCCCACAGCAAGTACGACACTGCGGTTCTGTGCTCTTGTTTGAGTCTCCTGTGCAAAGCAAACTGAATTTTAAAAATTATTAGGACTAGGAATGGAAAACAAAATACGTAAGAACGCACGTCTAACAGAAAGAAAATAGAGTGAAGTAGAAAAAGCAAAAGGTAACTAGACAATTTTGGAAGGAGATGTGGGATGTGAATGAGTGTGAAGGTCTCAGATTTTATACCTTTTGAAAGGTCTTGGCAACAGATGGTATAAAGATGTATGATATTACCAAATTTTCTTGTTACAAATTAGGAGTCCTCAGCATGGAAGGACTTTTCAGCCCTGAAGGGTGCACAGTACTGCAGGCTGAGTAGGAACACAAGAAGTGCAAAGCCCTCCTGGGGGTGCAAGCATGAAAGGAGCTGCACAAAGAGGGATCCCTTCCCACCCTGCAGGTGGTTAGTTTTCTTTCCAGCCTAGAAGACAGCAGTATGAACTTAGCTGGACTTCAGATATGCACCGTACTGAATGAAGCTGTGCCTGAGATGGTAGCTAGCTACTCCGGAAGCTGGACTGTATCTGTGCACAGTACAGCCTCTTAGGAGTACCTCTTGCCACTTCTTATGATGGGGTCCCACCAAGGACTACAGCTTCATCTCCCAGCAGGTGAAGACTGAAGACTGTCATGAGCTTTTTGCTTATCAGTGTGCCGGGTATAAAGTATTCATCAACATGTACCTGAAAACAAAAAGCAAAGCAAGAGATCAGAAAGGAAAGTAAAATTCTCCTTGTATGAGCTGCTCCTCAGGGAAGAGTGGGGAAAAAACAGACTGCATGTGACAGATGTTAATCACACTGCCTATTTCTGACAGACATACAGCTTTTCTAGTGACCTGTATAGAACAAGCTTCACTTTTGTTACTTCTAATAAGCTTTGAAGAGGCCCATACTTTCCGCTTTTGCTTTTGCTGCAAAATATATCAATTTCTGTAATAACTGCCATGGTTAGCTCTCCTCATTCACAGATTTCAGAAACACCCCCCTATTGTCTCCAGTTTCAGGGGAGGGAGGTGGAAGGGAGAACAGAAGGAAATAGTAAGAAGTAAAGAGAATACTTAGTTTGAAAGAGCTAGAAATAAAACATCTCTACAGGTCCAATCTGCCTTGTTATCTGTGAAGCTGTTTACTCCATCTCTGGGCTTCATGGGAAGGGACAGCAGCCAAAAAAATCTTTGTCTTTTTTACACGTGCTTGATAAAGATTTGGTTTTATTTTTAGGCGGGGAAAGAGTCATCTTCTGTGCTACTGCTATTCATTCTTTGGTCTGAGTTACTTTAGTCTTCCATTGTACTTCCTGTAATTTTAACTGCAGATGAGTTTTAAAGGTGTTTGGGTGCAGAATGCTTCAGAAAGGCTTATGTGCTAAGGCAAAGAAAACATCAAAACAAATCACCAAAAACGGAGATCCCTGTAAAATGTGACAAATTGCTGTCACAGCCATGCTGTGTATATAATGTCAAAGGCATTTTTGGTGGGAACTCCCAAGAGCACAGCTGGAGCTGGATGTGCAGTTCCACTTGCACCTGATAGATTTTGGCTTTGCAGTGGGGACTGATAATGCAGTGTAAGTACTTTATAAGCAGATTCAGGACCAATTTCACTTTAGAAAGTTCATTTGAGAACTGTACTTTAGAAGACTTTGCTGATGCCATATCTCTTCTTGGTAAGTGTCAAAAAAACTCGGCTTCAGGGAAGTTACTGACGTTTTCCTAATTCTCCTTTTAAAATGTGAAGGTAGAATTGTGTTTCTTCTTGGTTTTTTTTTGACATGTAGATTCCTGCAGAGACATACATTTTCATATACATGTATGTATTTTGCAGGAATATAAGAAAGATTGCAAGTTGGAAATAACAAATTCTTAGCCTCTCTGTATCAGATTATGTGGGGCAGATGTAGTGAGAGTGCTTTCCCACTGTAGCAGAAGAGTGGGGCCAGAGAGAGTGTTCTGTGTTGCAGATGTACTGGGCAACTGTGCAGCACCAGGTCCTGACTCTATTTTATTCTTGTGCAGCATACTTTAGCTCATCTTCAAGAAATTATAATGCCCCAGATACTGAAGTATAGTACTGAAAGGCAAGAAGGGAACAAAATCACCATGTATACTCAGAATTCTGTTGCTGCGTTCCTCTAGGTGATTTAAAATTTAAGAATGTTAATAGGAATATCAACATCAACCATACAAGGGGAAAAAATGGAACATTCAGACAGCAGGGGCTAAAAGTGAGAGCTGTGAGCACTTCCCTCAGTGCAGTCTCTTTGCAAGAACTGCTATCATTTGCCAGGTCTTTTTAATACAAAAACTCTACAGTAATGCCTGACTATTTTCCACGGGGTTACAGCAGCCTCAAATTTGCCATTGGCAGCTGCATGTAGCTACTTGCTCCTGAGTCAGACACTCGCATCTGCTTTAGCAGTGCTGAATGATAAGGTTTCTGTTTATAGTTTTTCTTTGGGAAAGTCTCCTTGCTGCAGAAAGGGGAGAAATGGCCCTTGTGCCCACTGCTTGGTTACGAGCAGGATTGGTCATTCAGCATATTTAAGCAGATGCAGAATGGTACTGCAAAAATGTGCTGAAAGCTGTGTAGGCGTCGTGCCAGGAATGGCATGACAGGATAACTGCTTGTCCCAAATTATATTCAGCCAGGTGAGTGCTGAAGTAAGCAGGAATGGAAGTAATTTCCTCTGGTTGTTCTCCATGTATAGTGCCATCCAAAAGTGTAAGTTTAGCTTAATTTGCATTAGTATAGCATCAGAGTTGTTGTGTTTTTTAGTACAAAAATACTGGAAGCTCCTCTCCCAGGTCCTTCTGGAATGCTTAGGCAGAAATGTGAATGAGAAATCTTAATGCTAGAAGATAGAGACATGAAGTTAGCATGCTTAGTGTCTGTTGAATTGCTGGTTTTAGTGCAAGGATGGTTATGTTAAGCCAAACCCAAAGGCTACAACTTCCTGGCATTCCAAAGCTTTCTCAATTTTCACAAGCTTTAAAAAGGGCAGGTTTTGTATGCTGTCAGTCTGTTTTATGACACTAATTAACTGCTTTTAGCCAGCCACTGAATACCTTACAGAAACAGGTTGCAAAATAACCAGAAAACACAAAAACCCCCAAATGAACAAACAAGCAAAAACTCCCACAACCCAAACCTAAACCAAAAGCTAACACTAAAACAAAACCAGCAAACTGGTTGCATTAATTTTCATGGTGTTTTCTTTGTCATAAAGGTTTTTGAAATCATGAATGGAAAGCGTGAAAAGTGGCCATCTCCTGAGTTTCATATTTATGTGATCAGATAGCAGGTTAGCCTCACTTGGCTTCACCCCACACCCTCCACAGCTCAAAAAAGTAGTTAGGGTTACACTGTGAACTATTTGTGGGATCATGTTGTTTTTAAATATGCCTGTGAGTCTTTTCCAGTGTATCACATCCTTTCCAACTACTGTAGAAGATTATGCTGCAGTGAGTGTATTGCCAAACATTTCGGCTGCCTCAGGTCAAACTAGTGGCAAGGTGTTTTGCTGCAATTACCAGTCTGCCTCTTTGATAAATACATGGCTGGCATTTGTTTGCAAGCCCAAGAGAAGGTCTTAAAATATCCCCAAACAAACAAAAAAGAAAATGAAAAACAAACAAATGTAAACCCCTGCAAATCTGATGCTGTGAGGTCAGAACAGAATGTACCAATTTTAGTGCAGGAGAGAAAAGGCAAGGGCTGTGAGGTACTGTTTCTCACTTTACAAAGATGTGAGGAAGGGTAGATAGGGGAAAAGAGACTGGGAATGTAACCTTCTTTTGGTAGATGATCATTGAGTTCTTGACAGAATTGCTCATAGAGGTTAATGTTCTCTTGCTCCTGCTTCTTTTTCTGCTGTACTTTTTTTCCAGCCCAGCTAGAATTACCCAATTTGCACAGGCTGCAGATCTGGAGTCCTTATTTAACATTTTTATTCTCCCCCTCTGCTCTTGTGAGACCCCACCTGGATACTGCGTGCGGATCTGGGATCCTTAGCACACAAAAGATGTGGACCTGTTGGAGCAGGTCAACAGGCAAGCAGTGAAGATGGCTGGGGGCTGGAGCGCCTCTCCCATGAGGAAAGGCTGAGAGAGCTGAGGTTATTCATCCTGGAGAAGAGAAGGCTCCAGGGAGACCTTATAGCAATCTTTCAGTACCTAAAAGAGGCTTATAAAAAAACAGGGAGAAGAACTTTTTTAAAAGGACAGATTGCGATAGGACAGGGAGGGGAACAAATTCTAAACTAAAAGAGGAGACATTTAGGTTAGGTATTATGTCACTGTTCAAAGCCAGGCTGGATGGGGCTTTGAGCAACCCGATCTAGTGGGAGGTGTCCCTGCCCATGGCAGGGGGGTTGGAAGTAGATGGTCTTTAAGGTCCCTTCCAACAAAAATAATTTTCTGATTCTGTGATTCATTCTGAGGATTGGTGAAGAGCAGTTCACAACATGTCAGAGATTAATATGTTAATTTTTTTTCATTTGAGAGGTGACATTTGTAATGCAAATGTGTTACTGACTCTTCACAAAACAGCTCAGTATGAGCTTGTAATACTCATGTATACTTCAACTGCATGTTATGTATATTGTAGCAAGCATACTAATGCATTGCAACTATTTGTTTTTACTTAAAGTACTTGCTTCTGGGAAAAAAGGTCACTGAGGATTATACCATGTATCCTTCCTCTTTTCTGCTTCCTTTTGCAAAAGGAATTAGAAGAGCTCATTGATAGCCTTTTATTTTCACCATGCAAACTCCAGATTTTCACAATCACATTTGAATGGTTTTGAGATCAAAACTCTTTTCCTGCGAAAGATATCCATTGCATCACGAACTGCTTATAGAAAGAATTCTGTAATAAAGGAGATAAAAATATTTTTCAATAAAATATAGCATTTAGTGTTATGGAAAACTACAATAAACAGTGTTCCTGTGTCCCTCTCCCTGCTTTCTTTTAAGCCCTAATTTAGCGACTGCTGTTCAGTTAATCAGGCCTCAGTACATTCTCACCACCTTTAAGAAAGAATTCTTACCTAAGAATTTGCTTTGCTTTACATTTGATCAAAAGTGATAGTCATTTTATAGGATTATGCTTTATGGTAAATGTGAAGAATCCTGTAAGCCTAGTGAATTGTCTGTGTGTACATCCAAAGTTAGGATCCTCTAATTACACAGACTACTTCAGCAGCTATTTTAATGTTGTTCTGAGCTGTGCAGGGTCATTATGATGTTCTTATTCTAGTTTTTTTTTAATATATAGTACCAAAATGCTGTTGACTTGTCACAGAGAATGGTTTGTCACTATGATGTTACTAAAGGAAAGCCACTGGGCTAGTTGTTTACAGTGTTTGCCACAATTTGCACATGAGCAATTATTGTCAGTGCTATGCTCAGGCATCTACATTCACACCTTTTTTTTTTTAAATTTCTTTCCTTTTTTTTTAAACCTATTATTTTTTTTAAACCTATTATTAGTGGACCTGTTGGACCTGAACACGACAAGTGAAGTTTTCAAACAGCACAAGTTGAGTCAAAATGATCAGCTGATTGGTGTCCAGGATGTGATCAGCTGTCTCACTACCATCTACAGTGGACTTGAAGAGAAGCACAATGATATGGTGAATGTTCCTCTCTGTGTAGACATGTGTCTTAACTGGCTGCTCAACGTGTATGACAGGTAAGAAAAATGGTTTTTTGTCACAGTGTGTACCCCCAGGAATTATTATAACACCTTAAGAGCTTCTTTATTAAAAGTTATCGTTTGATGTTTTTGAAGCCATAATGAAAGTGCAGTTGTGTGCAATGAGATGTTTCTTATTCTGTCCTGCTCAGCACTGAACTAAGATTACACTGCTTTTATACTACTACCAAAGGAACATTGAAAGGATTTCAAGAAATGTTTATGTGAGTAGAGAGCTAGAACACTGCTTTAGCTGTGTTCCGATGGTGAATGTACCAAGTTCCCCAGACTGATTGCCATTCATATCAGATTCTATTTCTGCCATAGTTGGGGACAGTTTTTTCATGTATTTCATTTACTTGCACGCATAATCCTGGCTGAGCTCCCTGCCCCAAGTCCTCTATCAAATGGAGGTTTTTCTGATCTCAGCACTAAAGCCTGTCTGATTCTGGAGGGTCAGCAGTGTCCTAGTTCTGGCTCCATTCCAGCATGTGCAGCTCCTGCCATGGATCAGTTCTGAGGGCTGGTGTTGCGTGGTCCACGTGCCCCTGTCCTGGCAGCAAGGCTGTATTTCCCAAGGGCATTGAGTTTGCCTTGGGATGCTTACAGTAAGAACTTGTGGGTTTATTTAAATACACATTTGCGGTTTCCAGAGTGAACTAAGTCTCAAAAAACATGAGAACGTCTGCTCCAGCAGCCCCTCGTGGTTTTGGCCAGTTCTTTCTGAGTCCCTTGACCCTTCTTTCTTCTACTGGAAATTGAACTCTGCCCTGTCTGCCCTGCCCTGTGTCAGCCTGCATGGCCTGCAACCAATCTGCTTTAATTAAGTTGTGCTTTATAGTCATGAGTTTGTTGCATATTTTTCTTAGTGGCATTCACTATTCTTATCTCCCTTGTATAGTAAAAACTGGGGAAAGACTTGGTTTCTATCAGCTCCTCCGTGCCCTATAATGTGTCTCCTTACATTGCTTCAGCAAAGGCATTTCAGGACTCTTCTGGAGCTGACTAAAGGCTCAGTAGTGCAGTACAGATTGTGGTCACTTCAGTGTCTGACTGAATATGTGCTATAGTTCAGAGCTATAAACAGAATTACAAGTCAGAATTTCTAAGCTCCATGAAGGTGGTTACAAAATTTCTTTCTTTCTCTGCATTTGAAGTTGAAAAGAGCAAAAGTATTTCTTGAACAGTGATAAAAATTCTTATACCTGGCTTTGCAAAGGGGAGCTTTTACTTGTAGATGTATGCGTTATCTTCAGTATGTTCACTCAGTGCCAAATTCTAACAGTTCATAGCTTTTTGCTTTTTTCCCCTCAGAGGATTACATACCAGTAATACAATACATACAAGTTCTCCTATACTTCATGGATATTTTACTTTATTTTGGTTTTAGGGGAGAGGGAAGGATGGAACAGAGTACATAGAACCATTTATCATTTGTGTGCTGGCTACTGGCATTCAAACATTGCTGTTAAATATTGTGACATTCTTGTTAGTCAGACTTCTCCTCTTTACTGATGAAAAATTAGAGGGTCCATCAAATATTAATTAGGACTTCTTCCTGCAATTATTTTTATTTTGTAAAGTTCTGTATTGTGAGTGAATAAACACATCACTTGCAAGCAGAGCAGTAGATCAAGTGGGTTGCTTGACTTAAATGGTTTTGGCAATTTAGAATAAGACGCATAATAATGTCAGAGAATTTTTTGTAGTTACTGGTTGGGTTTTGTTTTCTTTCAGACTGAACACAAATCTATTACATTTTCTTCAGCTTACCTTTGCTTCCTAACTTCAGCTAGAAGTCAGTTGTTTAATCTGTTCATATTTAAAATGCACTTAGTAAGCAGTAAACCTTTTTTTCAATAATGTTTCCACTTTCTCCCATTTCCCCTTGAGTATTACGTTGAAAACATGACATAGATAATTCTTCAAGCCCGTTAAATACTTGAGTCTTTATTCAAACTTTGAAAAATCGAGGATGAAGGTTTACTGAGAGAAAATTACCCTTTACAGTTGTTTCCTTGTTCCCCTTTCAAATTCACTCCAGGAAGAAAAAGAAGTGCTAAAAAGACCAGGTGCCAATTTTAAGCTGGAGTTTTTGGTTCTGTTTTCTAAATTGGGCTTTACAAAAAAGCTAGTTTGTGTCTTGGCATTTCCACTGTATATACTGCATTGGTGTTCCACATATACAATGTGTCAAGTTGTTAAACTGCCTACGAAAACATCTGTTAGTCACATGCTGCTAACCTGAGATTTAATTACAGATTCACAGATTAATGGCAAACTGAATAGCTCTCCAGACTTAACCTGCAGATGTCTTTGGCCCTTAAAAAGAACCAATTTATTTTTAGAAAAGGTCTGTTATGTTCTGGTATTTTCTGGCACATCAGGAATGATTCATTCTGAGCAGAGGAGAAAAACACTAAAATTACTCAGTGACTTTTACTATGTCAAGGACTCAAAGGTTGTTCCAGACAGCAACATCTGCCCTTGTAAACATTTTCCAAACTTAAAGTTCTTTGTTTTGGCTAGTCCAGAGTTTTTTTTTTTTTTTTCCCTTTTAATGAAATCAAAGATAAATATCTTAATACTTACTATGAGAACGGTGAAGGAATTTTTTTGCTCTGTAAAATCATTTGGCTAGGCCAGTGTTTAAGGCATCCAAAAGCAATAACTGGTGGTTTTTCTTTTGAACTACATACTGTCAAATTTGCTGAAATCGTTTATATAAAAAGGACTGATAGCTTTCAGTACTAATGGAATAGCTTAACACCCCTTGAAATGAGTTGTTTCTATATGTACTGATTCAGGGCAATGACTCATTTCAATTAGAATTACCCATAAAGAAACTTTTATGTGCACTGTTTAAACATTTTGCAATGTTTATCTGACTTCCTGTATTTCAACTTTTAAATTTTCTTAGGTTTATTTTAATGTTATGATGCTTTTGATAATGCCTTCTTTTAAACTTAATTTCTTTGGTACATTAGTCTGAGAAGGGTATCTGTGATATTTATGCTGACATTTTCTGTATGATCAAAACTGTCTTTCATGATCATTCTCTGTGGCCCAATCTTCCCCTGAAGAATCACAACCTTGTTATTTATCTTTGCGCTCATGCACCTGGCAGCTTCTAACACCAGGCTGAGTTAATATCCCAGGCCTTACCAGCATGTTCATTTCAGTAAAATCTGAACTTCTGAGGAATGAGGATGAGATACCTGCTCAGTCAGCCTTAACTTTATGCCCTGGTTTTGACAGTAGCTGATGGAAGTTTTCTGCATGCACTCCAGTTGTATCTCCTGTGTTTATGATGGCTCCTTGGATTCATAGAGCACTCAGTGGGAGCAGCTTAGCAGGCTGTGATAGCAGTAAGAAGGCTCTGGGAAGTCTGTGGCCCTGTTTAAGGCAGGAGAATGAGCCCCTTTGTCTGCCTTGTCTGTGGGCGATCAAGGGGAGGTGTCTGTGCTGACCTTCATTGATCTACCAGGCTGCCTCGCGTTGCTGGGCTATGCAGATAACTGGTAGCTGCAGTCCTGGTAGTCCTTAGCTGCAGTGTCAGTGTTGTCTAGGCTTGAGAGCTCTTTGGCAAGAGAAGGCTGAACTGCACTGGGCTCACCTTCATTCTCTAGTTTTCCTTGCTGGTACCTGGTGTTTTTATGCTATTGTCCCTCTTCCCACAGGGACATACGGTTCCTCTAGACTTCATATTGTAATTTTGTTTTCCAAGATTCTTTATTGTGTATTCCTGTTTGCAGTCTCCTGTATTTAATCTTGTTGCCTGTTTGACGACTTTTTTTTTAATCTGGCTAACTCCTGTATGCAGCTGTGCCCGTCACTGGTTGTCTCTTTGGCAGTCACATACTTAGATAAAATGCTTATATATATTATGTCTATGCCGTCACAATGCTACAGAATATTTGCATACCATTGCTGGTAAACAGTAATTTTTTACACTTACATTCAGCAATTTTATATTAATTGTATCCTGATTAGTACGTTTATAATTTACAGGTTTCACAGGCCTCTGTTTTGGCTATGGTATAGACTGTGTTCGCCTATCAAAGAAGTTTTGGATCGTGATTCTGTGTTAGGAAGTTACCTACAGAAAGGAATAGACTCAGGCTCCACTTCATCAGGAATAGAGCAAAAAATACCTGTGCTGCTTAAAGTGGCTAAAAACCAGTATCAGTTGATTTTGTAATGACAAGGATGCTTGTATTGCTATAATGAGTCTGAATAGTAGGCTGACATTTGTGGCATATATGACCCATACATTTTTATTAATTCAGGCATTAAAAAGTTTCTTGAACCTTCCCACTGTAAGGCCTTGATTCTTAGATGTTCGCATACATGGGACAATTAGATGGTTGTGCTGCCATTCAGAGGCACCTTGCAAGACAGGCTTGTGGCAAAGTAGCCTTATAGTCTCCCAGCAAGTTGAGGGAGGTGATCCTGCACTTCTACTCAGCATTGGTGAGACACATCTGGAGTGCTGGGTCCAGTTATGGGCTCCCCGGGATAAATGAGACGTAGACAAAGTGGCATGAGTCCAGTGAAGTACCATGAAGACAATTTAAGGACTTGGATGTATCTGTAGAGGCTGAGAGAGATGGGACTTTTCAACCTGGAGAAGTTTCAGGGGGATCTTACCAATGTGCATAAATACCCAATGGGAGCAGAAGAGAAGATGGAGCCAGGCTCTTCTCAGTGGTGTGCAGTGACAGGACAAGAGACAGAAGGCACAACCTGAAACACAGGAAATTTTGGTTAAACATATGAGAAAAAGATTTTTTAATGTAAGAGTGATCAAACAGTGCCACAGGATACTCAGAGAAGTTGTTCAGTCTCCATCCTTGAAGATACTGAAGTGATGGGATGTGATCCAGGAAAACCTGCTCTACCTGACTGAGCCAGGGGCATTGGTCTCTGGAAGCCCCTCCTAATCTTGGTGGTTTTGTGACTCACTGAGCTGGGAAAACTTAAACCATTGACTTGGAAATGTCAGGACTACAAAGTCTGTAGGTCTGGGGGGGAGAGAGGGAGTGTGTGTGGCATTTGGTTTTGGTGTGTTGGGTTTTTTTGCTGTATATATGTCATTACAGTGCTAATATTTATCTGTCTCCAAAAAAGAGACTAGGAGTAAATATGTTGTTCTTTCAAAAAAATGTAATATTGCAGGCTTTGTAATTATTTATGTAATTTATTGAGAAAATGTTTTTTGTGTGAAGGAAGTTTTTCACAGACCCTACAGAAATCTCCTGAAATCAGGAGAAGCTTGAAGCCTTGACAGATGTGCCCTGATCTTTTAGCTGCAAAGTCTCACTTCCTGTCTTAAATAAACAAATGATGTGGTCAGTCCTGAGTTAAATCAAACCCAAATGAGTGTTCACTTTTTTTTCTGATGAATGTAAATTTAAACACAAACAATCCTACACAGGAAAGGATAGGGAAATAACTTTATCAGGGTATAAAATGAGCCATTTAGATGGCAAGGTATGCCAGAATGATGTATTGTCTATGATTGAAAGAGGTAATTTGAAGCTAAGCTTGAATATATAAAAAGGTGGCACTTTTATAACACTGTGGAAAATTGTGTCCTGATTTTCCAACTAGGCAGTAAAAGTAATAGATGTTTTTGATTAATTTGGCAATAATTTCTCTGTACCTCTGTTCCATCTTATGGAATGAAGCTACTGCTGTCTAGTGTTACTGGATTAGATGATGTTGTGAAGAAAAATGCATTAATATTTGTAAGTTGCTTAGCTAATTTATCAAGAACCCAGGAGTAAATTAATAATTTTGTATTCAGCACAACATTTGTGAAGTAAATCAGACAGCAGACCATATGCTGAATGGATAGGATAGAAAGAGATATGTAATAACCACTCCAGAAGTAATTAAGGTATATATAACTTTTGTGGCAGAAAGGACCAAAGTAAGGTTTGAGGGGCTATTAAATTTAGTGTTATCTTACTTGCTGTTGAAAGACCCAGGTAACTTTGTGTGTAATACATACAGCTTAACTATTCTGATGATATTTTTTATGCCACGTCTCATTTAAAGACAAATTGTCATTTTTTTATTTTTGGAAGAAGAAAGAATTTTTAAGAATATGTTTCTGCACTGATCTTTTGAACTTTAAAATTGTTCTTTTCCATGCAATCTGGGTTTATTGTTTTAGTATCTTTTTGAACAGCATTTCTCTTGCAGGCTTAACATTACTTATTTTGGTACCACTTATCTGTTCTCAAGTTGTTTTTTAGGTTTGGACACACTTCTTTTCATGCTAGACAAGATGAGCCTGAAGTCACATTGCTTAAAAAGGGTAGCAGCTCCACATCATTGAATTAGTGCATGGGATTGCCTATTTATGTCCTGATATTACGTGTATGTCAGAAGATTTTAAACATTAAACAAAAAACAAAACAAAGCAAAAAAAAAAAAAAGGAAAAAACCCATCAGAATTAATTACTTTGATATGAAAACTTGGTTTTGTTTTGCAGTCCTTGTGTTTCACACTGAGTAATAGGCCTTCCTGCTGTGTGCTCATGTATTTTTTTTCTGTCTATATCACATTAATAAATCACTTCGAGAACTTTACAGAGCTAAATGTCTATTCTTTGTAGTAATACAAGCTGTTTTGACATGTAAACCACTTGGAAGAAGACAAGCTGAGCTTTTCTGAGGGAAGAATTCATAATGTGATTTGTAGTGTTAATTTCTTTTTTTTGCTATCTGAAGTATATTTGAAATATAACTCTCCAATGTCTTTGTATTTTTTAGTAGACTTGAGTTGAAACGAAATAAAATGAAACTGTATTAAATTGTTTTATCTTTATAATTTCAGTGGCCGAACTGGAAAAATTCGAGTGCAGTCCCTGAAAATTGGCTTGATGTCTCTTTCTAAGGGCCTTCTGGAAGAGAAGTACAGATGTAAGGAAGAATTTCTTTTACAAAATACTCTATACAATTAAGCCATGTACAATGACAAAGCACCTAGCAAAATTTGTAGTAAAACATTTCTCATGCCTGTTGCAAAGCAGTTTTCTTTCGAGTAAGTAAAATAGAAATACTTTCATTATCACCAGTGACAGTGGTTGAAGGAGGATTTATATCTCGACTGGAAAGTAGTGCTGTCAGTTCTGAATTGTCAGAAGTCACAGTACTGCAGTCCCCAAAAGAAAAGGAGAATATAGCTGTGTGGAAGATAGAGAACTATTATGTTTGATTCTGTTCTCTCTGGTATGTGTGTATGTTTTGTTTAGGGAAAAATCAAGCAAGTTAGTGCTGGTTGCATCAGATTGATATGGCTGATAAAGCAAGGAAAAAAAATCAAAATTCTGCAATTGTATTTAGTGGTCTACAAGAAAGACTACCTGAACTCTGAAAATGGTTTTCCAGTATATGTGCTTTCTTCCAGAATTGCACAATGAAAGTTTAAATTATGTTGGTTTTAGTCATCTCAGAAGCTTGAGAAATACTGAGTAATATAAAAGTATTTCACAAAAATAAATGCAGGAGCAGAAGAGGATTGAGTAACTGTGGCAAAAACCCCCCTGACAAATACAGAAAAAAAGATGAAGCACTGTATTAGAGCATTCTAGATGATGGACATTTACATATTATGCACATAATCTTAAATTTGCTGTTCTTTACAGTAGTTCCTTGACCTATTTTGGAAACACATGAAAAAAAATATAGAGAGACTGAATTTGCTTCATGTACCTTTGGAGCTCTGCAAAAATTTCTGCTTTCCTTAGGAGCATTTTTAGGCAATCTTGTAAACTCAGTCATTAATGTTGAACAGAAGTGGAGGTGTTTTAGGCATACATATTTTGACATCTGAATGACACACTGAGACTTTGGGTTTTTTAGTTTCCTTCTGTCATTTGATATATATGTGAAGTATTCCATAACTAAAAAAGAGCTTGACAGACATACCTTTGTTCCATAATGACAATTCAGAAGGTAATCTGCTGTTCTGTGTGAAATAAAAAGCTTTCATAAAGTGTAGGAGTTAGGCTGTGGATGATAAACCAATAACCCTAGGAAAAGATGGTTTTAAAAAAAACCTCCAAAACCTGAGAATACTCACATTAAATTGCTATTGGTAATACATTAGTATACAGTTGCCAAATACAGGCACTGAAGCAGAATAAGGAAATTACTAGGTCAACTTCATATTTATGTTGTTGTTTTGTGTTTAGTGGTAAAATTAAATAGCAGCTGACGGTGGCAGATTCTACATCATTTATATCAACAGGATGGACTTTTACTCTGAACGATGCTGTGAGAAGTCCTAAAAAAATTACTAGAGAATAAGTCTCAGAAAACTTTTGTACCAAGTGATCATAACTTCTACCTGAAATACATCTGAAATTAAAGAAGTTGCTCGCATTCTCAAAGCAGAGAATTAATAGTCAGATAATGCATCCTTTTTGTTGTTGTAACTCCTGTTCTGATCAGTGTGCCAGGCCTTGATATCTCTGTTAGATTTATTGTCCTTATGAACCTTAAAATTATCACAAAAAAAACTCTTCAAAAGAAATTTTGCTGAAGAAGGAAGTGTGTGTCAGGTACTGTTCTTGGCTTGCCGTGGCTTTGAAGTCAGCATTTTGGGGTCCTCTGGGATGAGCTGTTCACAGACTTATCTTTGATATGAGCTCTTTTACTTGTTTTGATTTTGTCATACCCTACTAATCATCTCTTGTTGAGAGAAATTTTGTCGTATCTATTGAGTTTTCAGTCCTCGAGTGAAAATTGTAATGGAATTCCTAAGTATTTTCAAGAAAGTCAGTCACTTGGAAGAAAAAGCAGGACCCCCAAACATGGGTGCTTAATACTAATTACCTGCCTTCTGATTTTTCCCTTTCTTGGACCAGCTCCTGGCATTTGCTTCTCCTTTTGGTTGTTTCTTCTGAGCGTTTCTGAGGTGTTGGCAATCACAGGCTCCTCTAAGAGTGACAATCATCGGATGGTTGTGGTTAGAGCCCTTAGCAGAGCACAGACTGTGCCTTACATGCTGTAGCCTTGGAGAGGCATACTCTTCTTAGACTAGTTGGAAGTAAAATAAGCAAGTTTCTTGTTTTAAAAACTTGTAGATGAACCTTTCATTCTTTTGTAAAACTCTTGAATGGAATGTTTTGCTTCTCAAGTGTTCAGCCTTCCTAGAGACTGTATGTTCATTTCCAGTATAGGTCAGATCTTTTCACTTGACACATTTTTAAAAAATGTTTTGGCAGAGAAATTTCTGTGATTTTTTTTTTGTTGTTTGTTTTTTTAAATTTAATTAAACTTCATTTTTAAGATTCTGGACTTCAGGGTTGACGTGAGAATGGATCTTTAATTAGAAGTCCCAATTGCTTTAGAGGAAACACTGAAGCCTCAATTAAAGAATGCCTGTTCTTGAAAATGTTTAAGACATGCTTAACTTCAAGCACATGCCTGGGTGCTCCTGAGAATAAAAATGGATCTGCAAAAATAATTCAGTAACTGTGAGCTGCTTACATCTGTGCTTTAGGGCGAGGAGTCTCAGGCTTCTTTTTTGTTGTTGAGGCCAATATCCTAGTCTGGCTGTAACCATGTTATTCTCTGCTTTCTCTTCTGACCAGGAGGGTCACTTGTGAGCTACGTAAGAATGCATTTGTGTGCCCTTCACTCTTACTTGCACTCATTTCTAACACCCAAAGCCAAGTCTGCAGCAGAAACTGAAAAAGACCCATACGGAGTTTTTTACAGTGTGGAGCTTTTGGGTCATATCATGTAATGTATAAAATCTGTATTATTTGAGATGAAAGTGAAGGGCTACTTGATAAATCTCATCTTCAAATCAATTCAGTTTTCAAGTGATGTGCAATGTCCTTGGAATGTGGTGGGGGTTTTTTTACTGTTATGTTTATGTTGTACATTTTCAAACCATTTGGAACTAACTAAAAATAAAAAGAAGAAACTAGAATGTGCATCCTATTTGTGACAATGCAACATAAAATGTGTGTTGTGGACAGTTTCTTACTATCTTATTATCATTTTGATAGGAATTTAATAAACTTTTCAATGTTTTCAAGTATCCCTTTCTTTATCAATCATTAAGTACTTTTTTTTCAGGTTGTCCAGCTAAGTTGCAGTTTGAGTCCCACTGGCTGTAATCCTCAAAATACTAGTGTGAGGCTGAATTTATTTGACTGATTTCTCTTTTCCTGGTTTCTGTTTTTTTCATATGAGTCAGATCTGAATAATCTTTTCTGTGCTTCCTCGGTCATTCTTCTTTGGTAGAGTCCATTATACAGTTTAACCTTTATATCAATGCATTTTATGTTGAAGCTCCTTTAGTGTGTATATACATGTTAACAAACTCCATTTGAAAGAGTTTGTGGCTTTTGAGATTGCTGGTGGGTGATGTACGGAGTCCCCTTTCCCACTGTAGTGAGTAGGGTGTCTGGGTGCTCCCTGTCAGAGCTAAAACAGGCTCGCCTCCATCTGCCACTTGAGAGTGGCTCTTGCCATGCCTCCCTTGGCAGGGAATAGCTCATGGGTTATTGGAAGTAGGTAGGCCAGATAGCAAGAGTATTCTCACTTTCCACGCCTCCAGTTTAGGAGCTCTCCTCCTGTGTGTCGCATTGAAGGCATTGAGGTGTTTGGGAAAAGAGGATACTCCATCCATGGACTTCCTTGCACCTGGACAGTCTTTGGTTGTGGCACAGCTGCCAGTGTTAAGAAACAAATAAATTGGAGGAATTTGAGCTCTTCAAAGGTGTTTGCTGCTTTCCTCCTAGCTAATCACTGTGCCTAGTCCCTCTTCTGCCACATCATTTTCCTCTATTTACCAGCTCCGCAATCAACAGAAGTTTTAAGGTTTAGGAAATTACTTCATCTGCCTCCCAGCTCCAATAGTTAGTGAATTGTTCTTTTATGGCCTATTTCCACTGCAGACTGATGCAAACAGAAAGAATAAGACTAGGTTTTCTTTCTTCCTTTTTTTTTTAATACTATCAGTTTTTTTAAACTGACTCCTAGAAATTGAAAACCTGTCCCAATCCTCAGCTGAAGAAGATATCCAGGATCTGGGATTGCCAAGAAGAGCCTGAAGCTCTGCAGTATTAATTCTGTCACGTCTATTGTCTGTGCGTTTTTTTTTCTCAACACTGAGTGGAAAAGATGCTGTAGCTGCTGTTTAACTAGGCAAGAAAGTGGTGAGAAAAATATGATAAAGTCTAAAAATTAGTTCAGTCATCTAGATTTTTATCTTTCGAAGATCCTTTCTTCTGCTTCCACCTCCTTTGAGAAGAAAAAAAAGTGTGCCCAGATTGTCTGAAGCGCACTGGCAAAGCTTGACAGTTGTTCCAAATAAAGGGCAAAACGATTTACACCATGTAGTAAGAGTTACTCTTGAGTGTTTCTGAACAAAGGTTGTCTTTTTCTGAATCAGAAGTGCAGTCAGACTGAATTTTCAAATTTCATGTATTTCTAATTTATTAGTGGTTGTTCTGATGGGAAACATGAAAAAGTAGGGTCATAATATAAATGGATTCTTTTTCTTTTAAGATTATTTGGAGCTTTAATCCAAGCCAGCCATTGCAAAAGCAGATTGTGAAAACCAGCTGGAATGAACATAAGAATTTGATTCCATTTCTTCTGTAATTTGTACCTATCACAGAATTTAAAAATATTTCTTGGATAAACTTAGCATTTAAGATGTTTTCAGGAAAGATTAATCTTTCAACTAAATGTTAATGTACACAGCTACAGAGTTCATAAATCAAAATTATTGGCAGAAACATTAACATTTTTAGCTGAGCATTTTAACAATTAAAATTGTCCAATCAAAGAAACATGCTAAGAAAGCACTTGAGAAATAGTAACTGTACTGCTGACAGGCCTGTTAACTCAGTGCTTTGCTGTGAATGTAGGTACAAGCAGTATCTTCCTTTCCAGTGCCTGTATCTGGAAAAATTTCCTTGATCCCTTTCAGCATCAATTTTTTCTGTTGTTACGGTCATCCTGGTTCATCCATTTATGCTGCAGGGCTTGACACCTACCTTAGGAAAATGGAATCAGTGAAGGAAAAGTACATGGAAGCAGACATGGTTATCCAGGAAGAAAATGTGATTATTGTTAAGTTCAAGTTGTCTTTCTGGCTGCTGCTCTCGTTTTAAGCTATTTCACATGGCCAGTTGTGACTTGTGGTAACTTCCAGTCTCAGTTCAGAGTAATCGTGCTTCTGTCCCCAACCAGCCAAAGCATGACACAGTTTTTTAGCATTAGATGTGGATTTCTGAAATATTGTTTCAGTCTTCATGCAATTGTAGAATAGTTTGGTTTGGAAGGGGCTTTAAAAGATCATCTAGACCAACCCCCTTGCAATGAGCACGGTCATTTTCAGCTGTATCAGGTTGCTCAGGGTCCTGTCCAATCTGGCCTTGAATGTTTCCAGGGATAGAACGTCTACCACCTCTCTGGGCAACTTGTTCTAGTGTCTTGCTACCCTAATTGTAAAAAATTTCTTTCTTAACAACTAGTCTAAATCTGCCTTCTTTTAGTTTAAAACCATTACTATAAGTCCCCTTTGAGTACTGAAAAGCCACAATAAGGTCTCTCTGGAGGCTTCAGGCTGAACAACCCCAACACTCTCAGCCTTTCTGGAGAGGGATGGAACATCTCTCCTATGATGAGTTTTTTGGCCTTCCTCTGGGTCTGCTCTAACAGCTCCTTGTCTTTTCTGTGCTGGAGACCCCAGAGCTGGACTCAGTACTCCAGATGGGGTCTCACAAGAGCAGAGTGTGCAGAATCACCTCCCTCAATCTGCTGGCCATGCTGCTGCTGATGCAGCCCAGGATACAGTTGACTTTCTGGGCTGCAAGCGCCCCTTGTCAGTACATGTCCAGCTTTTCATCTACCAGCACCCCCAAGTCCTTCTCCACAGGGCTGCTCTCAGTCCCTTCATCCCCCAGCCTGAACTGATAGGGTGTTGCTCTGACCCAGGTGCAGCACCTTGCACTTGGCCTTGTAGAACCCCACGAGGCTCCCAGGGGCCCACTTCTCGAGCTTGTCCGGGTGTGGGTTGCATCCCGTCCTCCAGGTGTATCAGCTGCACCACTCAGCTTAGTGTCACTTATGGGCCTGCTGAGGGGGCACTTGATCCCTTCATCTGTGTAATTAATGAAGATACTAAATAAGACTGGTCCCAGTATCGATCCTTGAGGGACATCACTTGTCACTGATGTCCATCGGGACTCTGAGCTGTTGGCCACTACCCTCTGAATGTGGCCATCCAACCCATCCAACAGTCCACCCATCGAATCTATCTCTCTTGAATTTAGAGAGAAGAATGTTGTGGGGGACTGTGTCAAAAGCCTTACAGAAGTCCAGAGAGATGACACCCATAGCCATTGCCTTGGCCACTATTGTAGTCACTCTATCATAGAAGGGTCACTAGGTTTGTCAGGCAGGACTTTTTGCTGGTGAAGCTGTGCTGCCTCAAATCACCTTCCTGTCCACCATGTGCCATAAAAAGCCATGAAGTTTCATTTATTTGGCCTTATTTTTCTCATTTTTATGGTTATGAATCAAGATTAGATGAAGGTAAACCCTTGTAAATGGGACAGTGGCCATTTGTAACCGTAACAATAATACAGAAATTAAAAGCTTGAGCTGCAGCATTACTGAAGAAAAGGAGGTGTACATGGAAATGGAATGAGATAGTGTCTTTTTTTGGTGTTGCAGACCTCTTCAAGGAAGTGGCAGGCCCTACAGAAATGTGTGACCAGAGGCAGCTGGGCCTTCTGCTTCATGATGCTATCCAGATCCCACGGCAGCTTGGGGAAGTGGCAGCCTTCGGTGGCAGCAACATTGAACCCAGTGTGCGCAGCTGCTTCCAACAGGTAAGATAAAGACCTTCATGTGAGAACAAAACCAAACCCTCTCTGAAGTCTACAGATTCACTTTTACATGATGATGTAAAAAGAAGAGAGGAATATAAAAACATCCCCTGAGTTTTGAACAGAAATCAATATGCTCCTGCAACTAAGTATGGGAAATTCATGTGAAAGTGCTGATGTAAAAGATGGTTTATAGTTTAGGAGAGGATCAAACAAATTATGTTTAGCCAAAAGAATTTATAAATCTTCATGATTCTGACAGTGTTTGCTGCTCTAAAAGCTGTTAAAAAATTTTGTAGCAGCCAATTATCCTGCTTTGCACTGTTCAAAGCAACCTGATACTGTGGGAACAACGTGCTTTTCCATGCTGGAACAAGACATGATCTCAACAGAACAAGCAAATGATGTTGGTAGTAATTTTTGACCTTGTGCACCAGGAAATTATTTAGCATTATATTACTGACAAAAGACCTTGCAGTTGCATGAAACTTCAAGCATAGTCATTTTTGTATTGCGAGCCTTTATGCAACAGATCAGAACATCGAATAAAACTCTTGCAGCCTGCTGTGCTGCTCCGCACTACATGCAGGGGGTTAATGAGGCTGCAAGGAGTATCTGTCTGTTTAAAGAAGATGAGAATTAAAACCAGGATGTTGTAATGGAACACAATTAACTCTGACTTTTTCAAGGATGCCTAAGGCTCCAGGTGTTAGCTAGTGATAGCTATACTGCTTCAGTGCATTATTTTTGTGAAAGCAGCTGATTTGAGCATTTTCAGAAATTGTATTTGGATTAAAAATACACCATGGCTTATACAAAATTACTAACTTGAATATTTCTGATTTTATTGAATTGAACATTAAATATTTTAGTGAACTTCCAGAGGATTATCTTTTGCCATTCTTTCATAGAGATTTCTGCTTTTTTGTCCAGTGCTTTGAAACATTAGATTCATTTCTGGATTCAGGAGATTAGAATTGGAAGAGTGTTTGTCCAGGTCATGAATAATTTGGTAGATACTTATGGAAGTTGTTTTGGCTGATTAACCATGTAAAGCTTCCCCTGATGTTTTAACATTGCTGCTTCAGACAATAAGGGATGGTGCTTGATGTATCTATCACTGGCCTTGAGTGGTTTGAGTCATGCTGAAATAAATCATTCATTTGTTACTCTCAGACTTTCTGTGTGACAGGGGAATGATCTTTATGGCCCTCAAGGATCTGCCCCATCTCCAATGCTATTCAATTGTGGGTAGGGGGTACTAGCAAGATAGTGCTTAAATGCTTGATGTGTTATTACAATTATATTTATAAGGAGGCTGCATCCCTCATCTCACATGAAGAGTTCAGTCCTTGGTCATGAGGAGAGCGTAGAGAAAATGTGCAGCTGTATGTCAGTTATCTTAGCCCAGTGAAAACAAGTATTTTGTTGGTGAGGAAGAAACACCTTTTTTTCATGCTTCTCCCTCTTACTGCCAAAAAAGAACTTGGACCATGAATAGGTTAAGATACCTAGCATTGCTTTCCATCATGTGTTACCATTTAAGAATAACTTTCATTTTAAGCTTTATTTTATTGCTTCCATTGAGCTCAGAAACATGACCTCTGTTGTTATAGCTGACAAAGCTGATGAATAGAATACCTTTACAGCTAGGTTCCTGTGGTGGTTACAACTTAAAGAAGATGTGTAAGTGTGTTTGTTTGCTTAAAACAATCATGTTGATACATTAGCTCCGCTATATTCTTGAAGTGGTTGCCTATAAATGGCAGATTCTTTTCTTGTTCTTTATTTTGCTGTTTGTTTGTTATGTGTGTGTGTTATGTTTAATGTGCTAACTAGAAACAGCACTGTGGGCTTAGAACACAAAAAATGATGTGTCTTGGGGCAATCAGTGCACACATGCAAACACTACTGACTTTTAGCATTTTGTCATCAATCTTAACTCAGAAGACAACCATGTCTTCAGTATGTCTGAACTGCAGAATGTGCTTCCCTTTCATGATCATACTTATTTTTCGAGTCCTTTCAGTTGAAAGACGGCTTTACTGTGCACTCTGTTACTTCTTTGCTGTGTCCTCCATCTTAGTTACCATCTGTCTACTCTATCACAGCTGTTTAGCCTTCTGAAGTGTTACTGACTTCTTTTCTTTATTTTCATTTTAGTTGAGGTTGTTTCTTGTGTCCTGTAAATAGTTTTGGATTAACCTGTCATGGAAAGAATTCATGCAGGCAGTTGGGGGTGGTTTTCCATAGAATTCTAAGGAAAATCTACTTGTGGTTGTCTGTTGTTTTGTTGTTCTGGTTTTTTTTTTAATTTGGATGTGGGTTTTTTCTCTCCACAGAACCACAATAAGCCAGAAATAACTGTAAAGCAATTTATAGATTGGATGCGCTTAGAACCACAGTCTATGGTGTGGTTACCAGTTCTACACCGCGTGGCAGCTGCAGAGACAGCAAAACATCAGGCCAAATGTAACATCTGTAAAGAGTGTCCAATTGTTGGATTTAGGTAAGAGGAGAGGTATTAAGTGCAATGTTTCTCTGAAAATATCCACATTTTTAAGTATTCCAACAAATGAAGTTCTTTCTGTCTGTTTTTCCACTGTTTTCCTTCTCTAAGGTGGGATCGGTCACCCGTGGTGAGGCCACAATGTGGCCTGAGCCAACGTAGTTCTGGCTCATGCAGTGCCACTGTTAGACACTCAGTGGTCCTGTGGCTGATAGAGGTACAGGGTGGGCTGTCATCAGGTGTTTTTGGATTGGTGGATCCGAGAGACAGCAAATGAAGTAGAAATGCAGCCCATGTGTTCTGTAAGGATAAGATCAAAAGGAGGTGATCAATAAGAAGAAATGTGGACTGTCCGTCTGCTCTCCTGCATAAGGCTTGGGAAACTAACTCACGCCAGCCAGTATAAAACACCCTTCAACATCAGTCTTTCCCTGCTTAAAGCAAACACTGATATGTTGCTGTGATGAGACTTGAAAAGGCCCTGTCTATGTCCCTGAACATAATCTAACTTTTGTCTTTTCAAAGAAAGATGTGAATTCTAAAAGAAAGGGTCTCCTAAACTGTAGTTGGTTCCCTCAGTAAGTACTGTTATGACTAACATGCATTTGTGCATTGACTGCTCCAGTGTGTAAAGTGATGCAACCCTCACCCCCAAAATCTGCAGCAGGGGCTAGAGCTAGAGTTAAGCACATTTGGCTTTTTTCTCTACTGTGGCCATGGAGTCTAATGTATTATCTAGGAAAAATATAAAGCAATCTATCATGTAAATGCTTCTAAGATTTTTCTGTAGATATCTAGGCACATGAGTAGTTTTTGTTCATCATGCTTTCTGTTCTCCATCTTTCTGTTATTTTAGAGGATAATAATATGAATCCTGAGGTCAGATTCATCTTGCCTAGTTTTAGTATTGCTGGCTTTAGTCAATCTTACAGGATTGAGCTAGCAACCCTCTTTTTATTATAAATATAGGTATGTGAGTATTTGCAAAAGTAATAAAACTGGTCAAACTTTGTTGCCTGTCTTAAGAGGAGATGAAATTTTCTAAGTGTTCGTCTCTTTATATGGAGGAAGCATAGGGTGACAAAGCTCTAGCTCAGCTGTTGTAGTTGTCTAAGTTGTACTATCTGTACGAGGGCAGAAAGATAGAAAAAAAGACAAAGACCCATTTAGAATGGGTCATTCTAAATAATTTCTACAATGAAGTTAGAGATCTGCAACAACAAAACATCTAGCATCCCAGCAGAAGGTAAATGTGGCCATTTAATGCACAGGCTCTGAGAAAAGATTATAAACAAGTTGGATCAGCATCTTTTAAAGTGAACCTTTACATTTATAGACACATATTCTCTTGCAAAACAAAACATAAAACTCAACAGGGGAAAAGTGTAGATGGGTACTGAAAACTGCTCTCAGGAAGCAATTTAATTTAAACTGTAACTATTGAGTAGCTATTCAGTTTGGTTCAGTTAGCTCATTTTAGTTGCATACAAATGATAAAACCTCATCCAATCAGAACAACCATAGCATAGAAACAGTGGGTGGAATCTAGAATTGAATTGTTGCTTTAGTCCAAATAAATCACGCTCCCGGTGATTACATTTAGTACAAGGGATACTGTAGAAGTTTGTTACCCTATTTATACATACAGTCTCTTAACAAAACCACCAAAATCAAACAAATTATTGTGTATTTTTAACTGAGTTTTAAATTATTCTTACAATTCATGAATTCTCGAGAATTTAACTTTCTGAGATGTGTGTAGAATTTCTGAGCATCAAAATTATTTACAAACATTTAATTTAACTGTTTGGTGTAAAAACAAAAATAAACCAGTCTGGTTCGTAAACGTTTTTTTGAGATATCTTCTGAATAGTAAATAGAGGAAAAGAAAAACTAAAGCAATACAGTTTAAAGTCAATAAAAACTTCAAAATTATAAATTCTTCCCATCTAAGAAGTTGATGCCTGTAGGATTTTCTGCATCAAAGCCACTTGGGCAGCAGGGGATTGACAATGGCTCTATATTGGTATGGAGATAGGAACTTTTAAATACTCAGTGAGGTGTGTAGTGTAGGGAGGTTCTGGGAAGTGGGCTAAGAGGGCTGCAGGTTTCCTGTGTCCCCTGCAGCTGCTGCAATGGCACTGCTGTCCCTGGGCCTGCAGCCATGATGAGCGTTGGCTGTGCCATGTCTTGGTTGTGCACACCTGCTTCAAAGTTCTCTCTGAGCTAATCCCAACAAACTCACTGTGTCCTTGTGTTGCTGCTGCTGAAAAGCAGGTGACACCATTTCAGAGAGTAATTTGCTTTGTGAGGCTTAATTAGAAGTAAACTTAGGAATCTCTAATCACTTTGTTTAATGTCCCCACAGGTACCGGAGCTTAAAACATTTCAACTATGATGTCTGTCAGAGCTGTTTCTTTTCTGGACGTACAGCAAAGGGGCATAAATTGCATTATCCAATGGTGGAGTATTGTATACCTGTGAGTACCAATTTACTCAGTGTTTCTAATGGATAACAACCCACATTTTAGGTCTAAATTTTTTTTCGTAGTCTTTGTTACCTAGCCAGGATTTCTTTTTCATATGCTTGATATGGCTTGTCTTCCTACCTTTCTCTTTGGAAGGCATCAGGAACTTTGCAGGTTTTGCTGATTTTATGTGGGGACCATTTGGATTCTATAGAAATGCGTAGCAGTATCCACCTCTGAGAGAACATAAACTTCACTTCAGATTGGTAAAACAAAGCTTGAATATTAAATGTATCTGCTGTTCATGTATACTCACATATATATATATACACACACTGTAAGGGTCAGAACATGTCAGAGAAAAAGGACTCACTTTACTGTTGCTATACCATGGTAAAGAATATTGAATATTCTGGTAATGCACATTAATATTTTTAGGGGGTGTGATCTTTGGTTTTGGGTCCAGCATTTTGCTTGCTTCATTAAAATGTGATTAGAAATAGGTTGCGTTTCATTCTGCTGTGTAATTACTGTTTACTGGGATATATAAAAGTTGGTGTGTAGCTGGAAAAAAATAAACAGAATTGATAGTTTCTAACCAGAAATGGTGTGAGATGTTTTCCAGCAGTAGCTAACAAAAAATAATTTTTTAACACCGTATTTTCCTAATGGTATTTCAAACACAATTTTCTAAGGAGATTCCTAGGAGTCTTTCTTAAGTGAAGGAGTGGCTGGATTGCTACATGCTCACTCTCACTTTTTTTATCAGGTAGTTGTTTACATTCAAGAATTCAAGAATTTTAACTCAGTCAGAAATAAATTAATAGGATAATTGGTATGTACTCTATACAACAGTTGTGAGAGGTCTGTATGCTCAGAAAATGTAACTAGAGCTGATTCAATAGAGTTATTTCAATTTTCAATAGCGTTACAAGATTCTGTGGGTTCTTATGGTAGCAAAAATTCATTGAGTTGTTTGACTCTTTTGCTGTAGTTGTTGGACTTACTACCTGGTTTTTTCCTCTCTTTTTCATCTGGCGTGTCTCCTGTAATGGAATTCAAATTCTATTAAGTAGTGTTTTTACTTCATTGTGGTCAGAAAAAAACATGAGTTATGTTAATGTATTTTCGCTAGTTCTATAACCAAATGTTAGGATTTTATTGATAATATGGCATGTCAGGGTATATTCTGAAGAGTATTTTTTAAATAGATTTGTTGGGTTTTTTACCTGTTTTTTTTAGCTGTTTTAATCTTTATTGTATTTTTTCACATGAGTGTTCTAACCTCAGGATCTGGAGGTCTATGATTAGACATCATTAAAAATTCACTTTTTTTTTTCTCCTTATAAACCTCATCTTTAGTGGAATAGAAATGTTCTTTGTTACTACCTATAATATGCAGAAAATTCAGAAATTGAGGTGTAAGGGGTGTTGAAATAGATAATGCTGCTGGCCTGCAGGATGAGATGTTCTTCCTGTTGAGTTAGTCAAATACAGATTGCATCTGGTATGGGGTATTGTACTTTCCCTGGAACAGGATGCTATATTTCTGATGAATTCCAGGTTTTGTCTGAAGCAGCAGATTTGATATCTAAGAGGAATTCTCAGTTCTTGTTAAACAAGTTCACATTATGTAACTGTGAGCCATCTCATTTCCAAGTGAAGGCTGACAAACTGATAAATATATTCTGGAAATGGCTGGAATCCTCTCAGTCCCTGGGAATAGGGATGGCTCGTATTATAATGAAGATTTCTGTTACTGCTGCAGAAAGTATGTAGTTTTAAAGCAATTTTAGGTGTAAAATAAGGTAACATAAGGCAAAAGTCCCTTCTTTCCATGAAATATAGGAGGAATGAGGTGAATCCACTACGGGATGATAAGGGGAGTAAAATGACATTCTTGATTAGAGTGAATGAAGGAAGGCCAGTGTATGAGGGGGAATGGAAGGAACTCGGGGCAGTTTTAAGGAGAGCAGAATAAAATAAATGGCATATAATTTAGGTGACGCATAAAATTAGAGGTCCAGCATTGACCCCTGTTAATTTGGAAGCTGAATATGAGAGCTGAATTTTTACTTGGGTCCTGATGTGAGTACACTCTGCTACCTCCATTTCTGTAAAACGAAATGACCCATTATATGAACAGACCTACATGCCTGTTAGACTTCCATATTCACTACCCACATGCAATCTATTTTAACAAGTCTTATCTGGTCTAGGTCTGGAATAAAGAATTGGTTTCACAAAAAGAATCCTGTATTATTTGTTCTTGCTGTTTGTAATAGTACACTGTGGTTGGTATACTATTTTGTTGCTAAACCTCTCTACATATTGAACTCATTAAATGCAATGCGGTAGTCAAGAATTGCAAAGTTTTTTGCAGTTAGTAGAATAACCTATATGTTTAAATGGAATAATGCCTGAAAAATAGCATAGACCTGGGTCTGTGAAATAAAATAAAAGTACCAAGGGCCACTGAATTGTTCCTTAGAATCCATTGTATTACAGTACAAATAGCCTGAACAGGAAGAGTGCATCTGTTCTACCTTTTCAACTAAATTCAAAGGCTGTTGATGTTAAAATGTTGCTTTTTTGGCCAGTGTTGAAAAGCAGAGTACAAATGCATGTACTCATCAAAGAGCATTAATAAAATCCAGCTTCACTTTGTTACTGCTAATGCATATTAATACATTTGTATCAAGAATACTAGCAATAAATAGGTAAAAAAAATGCTTCCATTACTTAAGCTGACATTTAGAACTGGAGCTCAGTCACAGATGGAGGAAGACCATTTAATTGTCTTCAGGTGAGCAGTTCAGTGTAGGGTATAAAGGGATTTCTCAGAAGCATAGTAAGTTCTTCTTAAATTTAAAATAATTTGGAGAATGGGTTAAGGAATATGTTCTCCATTTTAATGAGTTTTGTGATATTTGCATTAGGTAAGAATTGCTTCATAATTTCAGATTAGGACCATTTACTCTGCATGGCTATATGTAGTTGCTGCATTCTAATCTGTAATGCCATTTTGCATTAGTCCTAGCTTGCAATTTCATTTTGTTGATGCTGAAAATGAAAAAAAAAAAAAAATTACAATGACTTTGTCTTTTCTTTCATCCAGGATTTAGAGATGGGTGTGAGAAGCATCTGAAAACATAATTCTCTCTTAAGTAGTAGAAATGCAAAGTTATTCTAGTTTATTTTTCACCTTTACACAGTCTTTCTCTGAAAAGATGGAGAAATACGATTTTTAATGTAGAATTTTACACAGATGTGTAAAAATATTGTTAGATTTTCCTAGCACCTAATTTGGGAATAGTCCTACATAACTACCTACACGGTTTATTTTTAGATTTTTTGGAATGGAAATCCTCTCAATAGTGGCACTTGTGTTATATTAATGTGAGTTTCCGTACCAATGGATCCTTTGAATTTCACATGGAAATATTTACTGCATCAGTTTTCTTTTTCCAAACTGTTTCCACTTTGCAAGTACTGTATTCCACAGCAAGGAATATAAAAAGAAGCTTTTCTGGACTAATGCACAAATATCAAATCACAGTTCTGAAAATTTTCCCATTCCAAGTAGTCTTATTTTCTTACCCTAATGAAAATGTAATCCATTTTTGTAGTTCTGTGCAACTCACCTGGCACAGCTCCTTATTTTAGGGAAGTAATTTTTGGCAGCCTTTCTAGATAAAACAATGCCAACTAAGGATAGCCCCTTCATGTTCCAGATGACCAGAATTTTATTTCCCTTCAGGAGCTCAGAACATGATAGTGAAGACATCAGAAATTATTGGTTGAATGATGGTTCATCCTAGAGTGAATTTTTTTTCCAGGCACAATAAAGCTTATCAGAAATAGTGCCTGTTAAGACTTCTCCTCTGAGTAGGTTATCTGAAAACTTAATTTCTACCGACATTCAGAGAAGACAGATACATTCCTGAACACTAAGCAGCCTCGGTGTTTTATATGCAACAAACTGACACAACTAAGTCAGCGGTTTCATCATGACATGCTTAGCAGTGCACCAGGCATGATGCTTCACTGTTAACCAAATGGGATTGTTCTGTGGGGAAGATGAAAGCAAGCAGCAAGAATGGTTGAATCTGGCTATTTCACATGCAGAATATCACTTCCAGCTGTGGAATTCAGAGATTACCATTTACCTTGAGAAGAATATCTAATTTGTTAGTTACTCTTGAAATTACAGCTTGATTTCATTGGAGTAAACTGAAAACCACAAAATTCGTAATTGATCTCTCCTCTTGGTGAGAAATTGCTAAGAAATTGTCCCTATTAGAAAGTGGTCACAGAAGGGTGATCTTCTCAATGCTACACAGTGCAGACATCACTGATGTGACTGTGACAGCCTGAATACAGTTAGTATACCTTTAATAACCTGATTAAAGAGTAAACAGAAATCCTTTTAAACAACATAGATGTTATTTTATACTATAAATTTCGCATCTCTGAGCAATCAGAGATTATTATACAAATAATGTGTCGTATTATACAAAACATATTTTCTTGGAATTTCCTTGATAATATTGAGTGTCTGTGTACATTCATTACCAGCTTCCTCATATCCCATGAATGTCTGGCTGAGCTTAATGAAAGCGTACATTAGTGAGGTTCACATCTCTTCTGGGAATCAGTTCCTCTGTGTATATTAAAACAGCTAATTGGTTTTGTGTTAGATATAATAAATGTAATTAAGAGAATGATGACTTAGGTGCAGACTAGTCCTTTTACATAGGTGGGTGCAGTGAAAGGAATAACAATGTGGGCTTCTATTGTTACTCTTTCTTTGAAAAAGAGAATAGTGAGAAATAAATAAAATAAAAAAAATATTTATTATAAGTATTCTATATTATACATGTTTCATGTATTTATTGTAATTTTTATATTACATGCTATTTAATTTAGAGCTCTACAGTTAGTTTATTACAATCTTGGTATTACTTTTTACCAATGAAGTCTTGTTCTATTTCCGTTATACTGAAAGCATACACCAACTGTTTAAGATGCGTGTGAAAAACGTATTTCACCATACTCAGGGTTTTCTTCACTGCTTTCCAGGAAATCTTGGTTTCTTAAATTTTTATTGGATTACAAGTAATCATATCTTAGTTTGTTGCTTATAACTGTCTTTATGCCTGTCTGGTTTATTGAAGAGTGCTGATGCCAGTTTGTCAGTTGTTACAGATCGTAGCTATTGACACCTTGAGAATCTGCACTACCAATGTGTTTTTAGGTTTTTGTATGTGGCAGCCATGGATATGAAATGTTTCTTCCTGAACTTTGTCTTGCTCTAAGAACTGAGATTTTAAATTGAGTTTGAAAGCATGGTCTTTAAACTGAATTTTCTGTGAAGGAAAGTATTTTTTCTTTGCTTTTGAAGTAGTTCTGTAACAATGGTGCTATTTGTACTATTGATTTGTGTGGAAATAGTAAAGATGTCATGACGTAGGGAAGTGTACAAGGTACCTGCTAGTTTTAATTTAGAAGATAGATTCTACACAACAGTGCCTGGCTATTCTTTTTTTAAAGGAAAACATTGTAGTACATCTCCCTTGGCATGATTTTGGATTGGATTGTATTTTGTGGTTACATGCCCAAAAGAAAAAGAAATAGAAGACATTTTTCAGAGTTGCATCTTAATTGCATATAAATTAAAATTGTTTTTTCAAATCTGCTCAAATTTCACTGGTTAGTATTTGCAGTGCTCAGTCAGTACAGTCTTATTAGTCTTCTTTCTGAGAATCAGGCTGTCATACCAAATAAAGAACACACCAGAGGAAAAGTTTGGCAGCTCAGTAGACATTTATTTCTACAATGTGTAGGTATTAAAATTTTCATTCCTTGGCCTTGAGGCAGAGTTCCGTCTGTTGGAGTTACTCTTGCATGAGAGTAATCAGCCCTTTCAGTTGCCTCATGTTCCTTCTTTGGATGGTGCAGTGGTTGGAGAGATGCTTTTTCAGAATGATTTTGTGAAGCCTTCCTGGATTCACTTATATTAAAATTCAGGGGTTCAAACACCTCTTGGTCACAAACTTGTTCCGTTTGTTGTCTACTTTTTAAAGCCACATATGAGAAAGTCCTACCAGCAGCAGTTTGATTATTTACTATTTTTATTGCTCGTCTGATGTGCATTACAGAGTTTGTGACTGCATATGTTATACATACGTTAAAATATAGAGATGGATATGGAAGTATTTTTGTTTTGACAGCCGAGAATAGTTTGCCTGACCTGCTCCTAGGCCTCTTTGTAGTACATCAGGAAAAAGATTACAAAACTGAAGTCTTCCTTTCTATTTTCCACATGGTTATCCATCTGCTTTGGCATCCTTTGATGCCAACAGGCTTCTCCCAAAGCAGAGGGTACAGGAATGCAATTTCTAGTTTGTTACAGAGGCTGGTCTGGAAGTCTGTAAAAACTGTTGCAAATCTTCAGGTAATTCTGGAGGTGAATGGCCACGTTTTCTTCACTGCAGTTGCAAGAAAGAATGCTCAGTAGTACCGTCTGGAAGGAGATGCTCTGTTGAAGTACTCAGCACAGTCTGAGCTCATACACTTTAAAGGCAGACTGTATATTATTGTGTCTTCCTGCAGATTTCTTTATTGCCATTTTTGCCTTGTATTTTATGCCTGTATGTATCCCTGCTTTTGTAGCTGAAGTTAGATGAATAGTATTACCAAAGCAGTGTTGCCATTATTGCTGTGATTATCACCAGTTAAAGTAATGTTTAAAAGCAGTTGAGTAAATTTTAATTTTGTTCTCAGGATAGGGTTATGGGCAGGGAGGGAGCAGAGAGGGATGGGGCTAAGCACTTACCAGTTTTGGAAGAGGCTGCATCAGTCAGGACCAGTAAACAAAGCTGCTGGGAGGGATGGAAGATGTTGATTGTAACTTGTAAATTTAGACTTGTAGAATCTTGTGGCTTATCTGTCTTACTTTGTGGTAGTAAGGAGATCACTGAATCAGTCTCAGTTTGTTACTTCAGGCACTAATTGTTCTTATCAGGTCTGCCTGTGCTTTTGAACAGTGTCTGTACACTGACCACTACTTCATCTGTGTGTTTGTTTGACTCTGGAGTATTACAGGTAGTGGCAGAATCCCATAGGGAGAGATTTGGTAACTAGAGGAAATGCTTGCGAAAATCTCAGCCATTGCAGCAGAGAATGGTTTAGCACATACCACTCCCATCTTGTGATAAAGTTTTCTGTTGTAGGTCTAAAATGGGAGGCAGTGAGTATTTTGTCAAACTTTGTGAATATAGAAGGCTGTATCTTACCAACTGATTTGCCCTTTTAAATTTTTCTGAAAAATTAAATTTTTGTGGTTTATAAGGCTGGTTATAAATGTTTTGCTTAAGACTGAACCTTTTTCTCTTATTCATAAGGTAATTGATAAATGCATTTATTGCTGGGAATTTGAAGCCTTGCTATTATTTTTCAGTAGAAGAGAATTTTTAGTTGCATTAGCATTATTATTGTACTGTATCTCAGAAGACTAAAATGGCAATTTTAGCATCATTGAAATTTTAAAGTTCTTCCTCATATTCTTCTTCAGGACAGTACCAGCAGTATAAGTCAATAATACTGATATTAATCAGTACTATTTAGCAATGTTGAATTTTATTTCTTTTTTGTTTTTAAGACAACATCTGGGGAAGATGTAAGGGATTTCACAAAGGTGCTGAAGAATAAATTCCGGTCAAAGAAGTATTTTGCAAAGCATCCCCGACTTGGCTACTTACCTGTGCAAACAGTACTGGAGGGTGACAACCTGGAGACGTAAGCTTGATTTATAGAGCAATTGCTCCTGGAGTCACTGGCCTATTCTATCAGAAACGAAAAGCTGAAGCTCAAAAGATAGCCAACAACAGTTGCAGAGCCTTGTGCTATATTATTTTGTATTGTTTCACATTATTTGCAGATCTTCTCTATTATTTTTAAAGTAACATATTTTATGCTTAGATTTTCATCAGCATTTCATTATAAAGCCACGGACTTTACAATGTCCATGGTAATGGACAAAGCAGGTAATGCTGGCAGGGGCTGAATAGCTGTTTTACAGGGAATGCTTTTGAGGAGACTGGGTTTTTGGAACTGCACTGCATATTTGATTATGTCAAAATTCCTGGAATTAGAAATCTCTGAGTTAATTAGGGTCCTACAGGCTTCAGAAATATTCGTGGCCTAATCAGAGAGAGCACTCTGTGTCTCCACGGTATTATTTATGGTGCTGACAGAAGTGCTCCACTTTATTTACTCACTTGGCAGTTGTCAGCAAAAGACACTCTTACAAAAGCAAAATTAAGACGTGTTGACAGGGTGCTAGAATTAGTTTCATGGACTGACTGTCCCTCACATCCTGGAGTCTGTGGCACTGCTGCAATGTCTGATCACAGCACCACTTAGCAACAGCCCATGCCAGGCTTCAGCAAAGATGCTCTGCATTCACGCAGCAGCTCAGTGCCAGTGCCCACGGTCTGAAGGCTTTCGTGACTGGAGGGCTGTGTCTTTCATTTGCAATAAGTAAACAAAACATCTTCATTAGCAGTTTCAGATACAGGAGGAAGTAATCTGAAAACTGCCTGATTGATAGCCTGGCTTCTAAGGAAGCAATGCACATTCAAATGTTAAAATGTTACCCACCAGGGCAGTCTTCAGCTGCCACCAACACAGGAAAGCAAAGCTGCTTTAATGTGATGAAAGTTTGCCAATGCTGCCAGAAATTGTAATGTCAAAACTGTAATCACAGGTCAGGATAAAATTCTGTTGGTCCAGTCGTGTGAGAAATATGCAGATAAATTGTCAGCACCATGCTGAGAAAACTCTTGATATTGGTTCTCCACCCTGCAGGTGGCAAAACTCAGTAATACATTCCTTTTAATAAAAAAAATAAAGAAAATGAAAAATCCTTTATAGTTATTCAAGTGTGAGAATGTAATACAATATGTATTTACCTCGTTTTTATGCGTAAGGAAAATAAGTATTGATAACTGTGACTTTTGGTGGGGTTTTTTTATTGGTGGGGTTTTTGCACCCCACTTCTTTTTAAATACATTTTATTAGTTACTTTAAAATGAAATTTCCAGTGCTTGAGCAGAATTTAAATGGAATTGATTATAGTTTATGAACTGCAGTTCAATCAATAACGCTGATTTGGGTTTTTATTTAAATTGATTTTTATTTAACAAAATTAGGTATGTAAGTCAATCTTCTGTCTCTCCATGACACGTGGCAGTGTTGCTGTCTCTTTTCTACATCAGTTGTTACTGGTTCAGGGTGGGTTGCTGTTTAAAACATTTGGTGTTTCTCCAGCTTTCTCTTGCTTTAATAGTACTAAATTTTTTGTTTCATAGTTTCATTCTTTCTCTCTCTCTCTCTCTTTTCTTTTTTTTTT